>CAVLGL010000002.1:50898791-51253791 GCA_963668995.1 Parnassius mnemosyne
GCTTTGTCACTCCTGAGGTCTTAAATAGAATGCCTCGTTTCCAGTAAAAAAGGTCTCCGGTTCTCTACACTCACCATACAAAACACAGCAGCGGTGGAACCTACCTATTCTACAACCATAAGCTACAGCGTGACTCTACAACGTTCTAAAATGCTTCGTTACTAGTAACACGTCGACGTGGTAAAGCCACTCAGCTATGTGATTATGGTTGTATGACGAATGGGTCGACTTGACGGGAAGAACCACGCTCTCAAAGAATGTTTCGTATGGTGAGTGTAGAGAACCACACAACTTTTTAAGTTGTAAAGAGCCATTCAAACATAATCCTTAAGGGGTGAGAACGCGTCTGCATGTCTATTATTAATCAAGGTTAGATGTAAATGTTTATGGGCTACAACACCCACTTTCCAGGTGGAATGTGTGCTCGGTTGTCACCCTTATTTTATAAAAATGGGAGTTTCACAAAATACTAAACTTGATTTCTTAAGATGAAACGCCTCACAACTTTAAATTAGACCGTTAGATCTTACCGTAGTAAAATGTAAGTAGGAGAAAACAGTATCACATAGAAAAAATATAAATGACAGTGTGAGAAATTGTACGAGTATGATAAGAGAAAATTGTAGTTTGCAAGATAATGTTGTGACCAGGATTAACAAAGAAATACTTCGGTAGTTTGGTTATGCAGAAATAATGAATAGGAAAAGAGTGACAAAGCAAATTTATGTACTAGAAGTGAAAAGGTATAGTTGGCAAGGTGCGCATTCGACGGAAGTTTACCGACCAAATTGGCGATATATTGAAGAAAAACTAAATTAAGAGTACCCTTAACCGACGAGCTTGTATACGTAGGTATATGGATGTGAAGGAAGCTAGAGAATTGTGTTAGGTCGTGCCAAATGGAAGTTCGTAGACTCTACCTACACCTCTAGGTAATAATAGAAGTGAATATTTATGCTATGTAATGTTCACAAAGGTAATAGATATATCTAACTATCTCATTATCTTTGTAAACATTACATAACGTAAACACACATTATTGATTATTTGCTTGAAAATATAAAGACTTACGTCACCGATGCTGTGTGATGACATCGTCAGGGAATGAACCACTCTATTTTATTTCGTAGCTGATGTTAGAGCCGCCTATAGGAAATGCAAGCTAAACATACCCAGGAACCAGCGTAAAATGTGCGAGCCGTTTGCTATTGTGCTCAACAAACTACCTACTATCCTTCCTATAGAGGATTGGTCTTATTCAGGAGCTTACTCTCATTATCCAATGGGACGACAAATCGTTACGACCGAAGTGAGATAACGGCCTTACCTGTTTACCAAGGCAAAGTGGTGAAACACTGACGGGGTGCAACACCGCCAACTTGCCGTCTCCGAGGTGCTACTGGAAATTTCTTAAAACAATAACCCAAAATCTAACTTTGGCCTGACCGGAAATTTAAACCCGGGAGCTCATGACTACCAGTGGTGCTTACAACCACTAAACCAATGACGTATTCAAGGTCAAGTCAGTCAAGTCAATACACTTATAGTGAGCCAAAGTAACTCAGAGACTAAGCACTCGCTGTAAATTTCACATTACGGGGGCAAATCGGGTTCGATTTAAGCACCAATTTAAGTGCTGATTTACCTCGTGTTCGGTCGTGAAGGAAACCTGCATATTTAATAAATGCATGTTTTCCCTGTCCGCTAAAACGACACAGTTAAACAATGGAAATATTCATACATGACTCACGGGACAGTAAATGGTTAAGCCCGGGAGCTCACGCTCAACAGCCGTGCTTACTACCAGTACATCAAGGCTGTGAAACTTTACAATATTCAAAGCACAAAAATACTTTTGTTGAAGTTAACTTTAAGAGTTTTCCAATATTTTCATTCGATCGTTATATTTCCACCGTCTGTGCGGTTACGACTCGCCGACTTATATTTTTTCGTTTAATACTCTCATTTCATATTCTCTACATTAGTATGAAATAACAGAACCGTTGAAATGTTAAAGTGTTTTTATTACCTTTTCTCAATTGAATTGGTTGCTCTAAAATATTTTCTTTTGTACCAAACAAAATATGATTTTTTTTCAATAAATGAAAAATCCATTACAAAACCTGCCTGGGAGCGACATTGCTTTATGAAGAACGTAATCTTGAACCATTGTCTGCTGGAGATAGGTCCAAGGCCCGCCATGTTTTTATCTACAATCTGTCTGTATGAACATATCTGTCAACAGTATTAAAAGCCAACTATATTCTTAATTTTCAGACGAAGTAGACACTTGACGGTACATTAGATATACCTTCTACTCTATAAAGTAGAAGTAAAGTTTCAGAGTATGCGTCCCGCAGCTGGGCACAGGACTTCTCTCATTATTCTCAGCAAGTTAAAGAGCGGTAAATCTGATGCGCTGCTTCAGTGCGTATTGGCGGACTTCGCTACATGTGAAGCAGAAATATTTTAAGAATATAATGTCCTCCAGACCGAATTTCGGTTACGACGGCCAATCACAAAAGAAACTAGCCATATGCATATTACTATAGTGCTCTACAATGTATACGCATGAGTGCAATCCCTAATCCCTGACTCTCATAAACGACGATGATACGAGACAACTATGTCTGGAGTTGGACCTACGGCTTAAAGTGCTTTCCGAGAGTGTATCGAGGGAGGTTTCACATGGTTTAAACACCGTCAACTTCCTGACTATTTTAAGAATATAAAGTCCTCCAGATCGAATCTTGGCTACGACGGCCAATCCCAAAAGAGACTAGCCATCTTCACATTACTATCGTATAGTGCTGTACGATGTGTACGCAAGCATGAGTGCAATCCCTATTCCCTCACTCTCATAAACGACGACGAGACGAGATGACTGAGGCGATATCAGGAGTAGGATCAACGGCTTAAAGGGCTTGGGTTAAACACCGTCAACTTTCTCACTCCGGACTGAGAGAATTTCATAAAAGAAAAGCCCAATAACAGTTTTCGAACACTGATCGTTTACGTCCACTAGCCCGGCGAGGCCTCGAAGTATTTTGTTCCTTAGGCGTGCAGGCTTCCTCGGGATGTTTTGTTTGTTACTTAACATTTTAAATAACCATTTCTTTACTGCTGGTACCAATCGGTTTTCTCATGAACTGTGAAGTGATCCACCATGGCACTATTCTACAATTTTATTTCAATTACATAATCATGCCTTAGTCAACTCCGTATAATGCAATCTGTATGCTTAAATGTAGAAAAAAATAATTAAAATCCACGCTGATTCTATAAACTAACAAAGAAGTTGGAGTTAGAAGTCTTAATAATTAGGAATGGTATTTATTTTATTAGAAATGCATGAATATACTTTTCTCCCTTTACATGACGTCATAAAGGTGGTTGAATATACTCAATACTCAATAACTTTATTGCATTCCATAGGTTACAAAAGGTGTTACATAGTTTTATGGTATCTCCATGGGCCCTGATGGGCACAGCAATATTATGAAGGAGGAACATTTATTATTATAATTATTGCTATTTTTAAATAATTATTTAATATTAACATTTATTCTATTATTTAAACATACACACAATGAATTTTAAATACGGTTATTTTAATTGTTATAATTTATTAATGAATTGATTTTGATATTTAAGGTATTATTATAATTGGTGTAATTAGCACAGTTGAATTTTTATTAAATTATTTGAATCATTTTAAATTTTATTTGAGTTTTTTATTGTAATTTATTTAGTAGGATGGCATTTCATTATTACCTAACATATTTTTATTTACATATCCATATTATATTATATTTTTATCATCTAAAAATTCAGAAGTATTATAGTAACACTTATTTATAAGCAGTTGCTTTAATTTTTTTACGAATTGTTTTTCGTCCTTAATGCTTTTTATATATTCGGGTAATTTATTATATATTTTTATAGACACGGCGAATGGGCTGGAAGAATGAGATTTAAGTTTTGAAATTGGCAGCACTAGTTTGTTTCTTTGTCTTAGATTCCTAGACATGATGTCATCTCGTTTTGTGTAGAAACTTGGATTTTTTTTGACAAATTTGCATAGTTCCAAAATATAGATAGAGGGCAGGCTTAAAATGTTATACTTCTTGAAGTAAGGCTTACAGCTTTCTGTGTTTTGTATATTAGCTATGATTCGTATTAGTTTTTTTTGTTTAGTTAATAAACTTGGGGCATCAGTACTGCCTCCCCATAGGACAATGCCGTAGCTGAGCCATGCATGTGCATACGCGTAGTAGGTTGTTATCGCAGTGGTTATATCTGTTGTTTTTTTTACTTCTCGTAATGCGTACATAAAACTGCTTAACTTTCTATGTAATTTTTCTATGTGTGGTTTCCAAGTAATATGGGTATCTATTATTAGGCCTAGTAGTGTGTGCTCGTTAACAGTATCTATAGTGAAGCCGTCATTATCTAATTTTATATCTAATTTTGCTTTTTGATATGGGTGAAAAGACATTATTTTAGTTTTTGATAAGTTTATCCGCAGGTTATGTTTAGTTAGCCAGTCCGTTGTTTTGAATAATATGCTGTTAATTTTTTCTATTAGATTTAGTGGACTTTGGCTTGATATAAGAATAGAAATATCGTCCGCGAACATGACACAGTGTTCGTTCAGGGTTTCTGCAAAGTCATTAATGTAAATTAAAAACATAAGACACCCCAGCACGCTGCCTTGAGGTATTGAGGCTTTAATAGTTTTAGTATCGGATCTAATTTTTTCAATTTTGTGTAATTTATCATTGAAATACTCTATTTCTACTATTTGCGTTCTATTGTGCAAATATGATTTTAACAAATTGTAGCACGGGCCTCTGATTCCTATGTCATATAATTTATTTAATAATATGTTATATTGCACTGTATCGTATGCTTTTGACATGTCTAGTAGTATTCCTATAGCATATTTTTTATCGTTAATTATATCATGTATTTTTTGAATGTAATTGTAAATTGCTAAAACTGTTGATTTGTTTTTACGGAAACCGTTTTGACTTTCACTAAAGATATTATATTTTTCACAGAATTTATAGATACGATCATATAATGCTTTCTCAAATATTTTGGAAGCAGTGGGTAGTAAGGCAATAGGTCGATAGTTGTCTGGGTCCGTTTGTGTACCTTTTTTATAAATGGGTTTCACGAGTGAACTTTTTAGTATATCTGGGAATACGCCTTCTTCAAAAGATTGATTTACCAGTAATGTTAATGGATATACTAAAGCGCTTGCACACTGTTTGAATAATGTTGGAGGAATCTCATCAACACCATAGCTTAGTTTATTTTTTAGACTTTTTAATATTTTAAGTATTTCTTCAAATCCTACTCTACTTAGAAATATTGAGTTTTCTGATGGACGCAGAACAGGAAGACCCTTTGCTTGTGGATGAATTGTTTCACCAATATTGGTGAAATAATCATTAAATTTATCGGCAATCTGTTTTGGGTTGGAAGAAATTCGGTTGTTGATATTCAATTTAATATTTGATTTAACCTTTAAATTCACTTTGTTTGTGCGTTCTCGAACAATATGCCACATTGTTTTTATTTTATTATTAGACTGCTTTATCTTGTTTATATAGTGTAATTTTTTTGACGTTTTTATAACCTTTTTTAATATTTTTTCATATTTTTTATAATAATCTGTAAGAATTTTATCATTTGACCTTATAATGTGCGATTTGAGTAATCTTTTGTTATAACAAGACTTTTTTATACCGACGGTAAGCCAATGTTTTTTATATTTGTTTTTTATTTTTATTACTTTTTTTGGTATACAATTATCTAGAATTTTAATCACAGTTTGATGAAATATATAATAGTTATAGTTTATGTCTTTATTCTTATTAAGTATGTTTTCCCAATCAAGCGATTCCAGTGCAAGTTTAAAATTTGCTATATTGTTTTTGTTATATTGTCTTTTTGCGGTGTACCATATTTTTTGTTTATTTTGTTTAGAAAGATTCAGATGGATTATAGTAGCCCTATGGTCAGACAGACCCAATTCTTGCACAGTTGTTTGTATGTTTGCATCGTTAAAGTTTAAATAAATTAAATCTAAGCATGTTGAAGTTGTTTTAGTGACACGTGTAGGACTGTGGAATTGTTGGTGAAAGTTATATTGGAGCATTAAGTCTGAAAGCTTATTTCCTTTATTTCTTTTTGTTGTGTCGTTTTTTATATTTTTTTGTAGCATGTCGATATTAAAATCTCCCCCCAATATGATTTTATGTTTAGAAAATTTTTTATTTATGTAATCCAGAATAGTTTTTATTTTTTCGTAAAATAAATCTTCCTTCTTCCCATTATAGTACAATATTAACAATATAGTATTATATTTTATAAGCTCTACTGCACAAATTTCCACTACATATTCAATGGACATATTGGAAATTTCTTTTAATTCTAAATATTCTATGTCATTTTTCAGTAGGATGCAGACGCCGCCTCCGGTGCGCGATGTTCTACAATACGATGCGGCTACTTGATAATCGGTTAAATGTATCAATTCAAGTTTTTCCGTAGATAGCCATGTTTCAGTAGAGCATAATATCTGGTAATCGGGATTACTTTGTACAAATTCTTCTAATATATCTATTTTATTGTAGATGCTCTGAATGTTCTGGATGAGTATTTTGTCTTGTAAGTCCTTGGTTTCGAAAAAAGGATTTATTGATACTTTTGTCATGTGTATCTTCGTTATCTATATCTTTGTTATTTGTTGTATTTGTATTCCATAGTACCTTTTTTCCTTCTACGTATAGGTTATCATCTTTTATCACAGCATATAATCCCTTTTGTCTCGCTTTAAACATTTCTTCTCTTAGTAATTTGTTGTGTTTTTGTATAATATCATCGTAGTACTTAGATATGGCTAATCCAGATTTTTTGAATAAATGTTTATGATCGATTAGGTATTTTGTCATCTTTTTACTTATTAATTCAATAACGAGGGGTCTAGTATTATTCCTATGTTTACCTAGTCTGTATGTGTCTTCAATATAACCGGTGAGATCCACATTCATAATGTCTCTGAATATGTTTACAATTCTGTTGCATAAGCTGAAATCATTTTCATTGTGTTGTTCCATTAGTTTATAAAGTACTATTTTTTTTGAGTTTATTTCAGGTATTCTAAATTTGTTCTCAATCTTTTTACTTAGTTGTTTTATGTCTTCTCTTAGTTTTTCATTTTCTTTTGTAATTGACTCTATTTTTAAGTTCAGTTGGCAAATCTCATCTTTTCTTTGTTTATTTTGACAATTTAGAATTTCTGTTTTTTGCTGAATATCTTCTTTTAATGATATAATGGCTTTATTAATTTCTGAGTGAATTGTACTTTGCAGCTCATTTATTAGTGATCTATTATTTTCTTTTAACTTTTGTTGTATTATTACACTTAGAGTTTGCAGTAAAATTTCATCAGATGTTGCATTTGGGTTTGGGGAGGTCTGAGTAATAACAGTATCACCTAATAGCTCAATATCCACCGAATCACTAGTGTCATTGTGCATATTATTTGGGGATCTTCTTAATGTAATGTTGTTTCTATCAATTTGGGAGATATTTACTACAGGAGATTTTTCGCGAGGGCGTATTGGCGTGTTTGTGTTATTTTTCTTAGGTTGCTCACAATAGCAAGAATGACATTTCCATGCGGCCTTTGTTTCTGCCGACATTATGTTATAGAAGCGTTGTGGGGTTACATTTGCGCAATCTAAATCGTATGTTTTTTTGCAGTATTTACAGGTTAGATGTTCCCGTTTATGAAGTATTTCATTACAACCAGCACAGTTAGTCGACATTATTGCAAAGTATTTCTTCCTAAATAATTATTTTGCCGCCCTCTTGTGGTGTGTGTCGGAGATGGGAAGTAATTTGCGGTTTTTGGTGTCCTGCTTTTTATTCCATGTATAATGTTGAGTTTCGGGTTAATCTAATAGATGGCGCAATAGGATACAAATGTTCGTTCGTAACAGTGTGCGCTTTTACCGATCTCTAAATATCAACCAAAATAGTAATCGATTGTCAACTTGTCACAGTAGGTTTTTGGTGTTATGTGGTTCATGCACATTTCAATAGATGGCGTTAGTAGTTTTAACCCGGCCTATTGGAAACTTAGCTCTAAGAGTTCAAAGTCCAATTTATTAGAACTTGTATAGCGGTTGAGAAGATAACTGGATTTGAAAATGTTCACATAAAAGTATAAAAGTTTCACAATTATTATAGCACAGTTTTATTTTTTCACTTATAACTTTGTTGATTAATGAAGTTTTGTAATGTTTGTTTAATAGTTTTAGAGTTCGGATTACAAATAATTGCACTGGGTATTTCACCGTATTTAGTTCACTTTACATTTAGATAACACTATAAGTTGGATAAAAACACTTGAATTTAATGACAATCATATTTCAATGTTGAAATGTTTGGGTTTACTATTTTTATACTATTATTTTTATATATGAGGCCAATACCGAGTGATTTAAAAACCAGGTCTTGCTTGTCAAGTTGTCAAATATACTTATTAAATAAGATTGTAATTTATTTATTTCATTTCTAATTTAATGTATTCTTAATCGTTGTGTAAATCATTACATTGCTACGAGCGACGAACTAACTTTAGGATTTAGTTTAATTATCAACCAGATTGAGCGAAGTACCTCTGTCAATTTATATACAAACTAACATTGACTTACTAAACAATAGTTATTTACGCTACGGTACAAAATACTGTTTTCCGTTACTATTATTTTACTTTATTATTTTTTACGTGGTAGAGCCATGCTTCAGCTATATTATGGTTGTAGCACAAATGGGTCGGCTCGACCGGAGAAGGACCACGCTCTCACAGAATACCAGCGTAAAATAGAAGCTTAACGCTGCTGTGTTTCGTATGGTGAGTGTAGAGAACTGGAGACCCTTTTTACTGGAAATGAGGCATTCCATCTTAGTCCTCACGGGTGACAACGCATCTGCATTTTGATTCGTAATCGAAGATAGATGTAGATGTCTATGGGCCGCAGCAACCACTTACCACCAGGTGGACTGTGTGCTCGTTTGTCATCCTTATCCTATTAAAAAAATTATTAATTAATGAGTGAATTTATTACTGTTTTGTGCTTGACAGAGGCAGGAAACTCTTCTGCCTTCTTTATGACATCATCATTAGTAATAGTTTGATAATATATTAAAACTACTTTGTAGAAAACTAAAATAATTAAAACTGCTGTGTTTACTAACAATATGTATAACAAATATGAATATAAACGACAACTTAATAAAAATTTATACACCGAATTGGAAAAAAATATGAAATGGTTTAAAGTATAGCGTAAACATTGTTATGCACGTGTTATCATTTGCAAACACTTACAACGCGCGTCACTATCTCGTGGTATCAAAATGGATTTGTTTATTTATTTATATTATTTACTTAAAGGATGTAGACTTAATGGGGAAAGCTTGCGCATCGCCGTAGGAATCCGACTAGGAGCGGTGATTTGTCAACCCAAGCAGTGCCCCTGTGGTAGCAGCGTCGACAAGAAAAGTGCTGGTGGGTTTTCACGGCACGGTTCTTTGGACGATGTCATCCGAAGGTCTCTTGTCTCTACAAATGTTCCCTCGCTTTTAGAGCCTTGTGGAATATTTAGAGATGATGGCAAGAGACCCGACGGCATATGACATTGGTTCCTTGGGAGAGAAGTAAAGCCCTAGTGTAGAATGCTTTTTGCGTAGACACTTTGGCGGCCTCTCATCTCAGGGGTGCCTCGCTTAGAGCCGGGGCAGCATCAGAGGCAGCTGAACTGAGTAAGTGGCACAAATATGAGTCTCTGAGAGATGACTACATATTTCTTCCATTTGCTGGAGAGACTATCGGTCCGTGAGGTCAAAGTGCGGTGAAGTTCCTAAAGGAACTCTATCTGCGACTGGTCGTTGCTGCTGGTGATAAGAGGACTGCTTATTTTCTCAAAGACTAAGTATAGCCATTCAGCGGGGAAACGCAGCCAGCGTTCTTCGTACTATACCGCGGGGAGTAGGACTGTATGATAATTAAGTTACTAATTTTTGTATATTATCCTAATGTGTGTTTTTATTTGGAGTCAGTAATTATTACATCTATTAAACATTATTTTATTTTCTTTAAGCCTAAGGTCAATACGTCAATACTGAAATCCACCTGCCGATCGTGATAATTGTGGCAAAACCTTCCTACATATATAATATTATAGAACCATGCTGCAGCTATATTATAGTTGTAGCACGAATGGATCAGCTTGACCGGATAAGGACCACGCTGTCAAAGAACACCAGCGTAAAATAGCAGTTTATACTACTGTTCTTCATATAGATAGATGAAAACCAAATACCCTTTGTACTGATAATGAGGCATTCCATTTTAGTCCTCATGGGTAACAACGAATCTACATTTTGATTCTTAGTCGAGGATAGATGTGGATATCTGTGGGCCACAGCATCCACTTACTAACAGATGGACTGTGTGCTGATTTGCATCCTTATTCTATAAAAAAATAACGGACGAACCAAAGGTCAAGCAGTAGCCGTTTACGAGCACGTGAAGAAGACGCTGGTAGTCCAATATAAACCCCCTTAACAGTTACATTACTTAAATCACTCATCATTACAGCCTTTCATAAGGCCTCCCCCTAGGAATGCCACAAAACACGGTACTGAGCCACCTGCATCCATCGACTGCCTGCATGTCTTACCAGGTCGTCACTCCATTACGTGGGGGGTCGCCCTACACTTCGCCTACCGGTACGAGGCTGCCACTCGAGAAACTTTCTTCGCCATCGATTGTCGGTTCTTCGAGCTATATGGCCGGCCCAATCACTCATTTGCTGCTAATTCACTCAATTACATCAAGGAATTTTTTGTGTATAAACATACCAAAATTCAAAAGATGTCCTTAAAAATTTAAATATACAATTTTTTTTTAAATATCTGCACATAAAAGCCATTTTTAAAATACGTAACGGAAGTGAAGCGGTAAGACTCTAAAACCTTTTTATGATGCCACATTATTAAGCCAAAGCAAGACGCGCGTATTTAAGTTAAGCCACAACCATTTTCTAACGATTGCATCAATGTAAAATATTCTTTTTGATAGGTTATTTATATATAGCAGGATAAAGAAAATAAAACAAAATATAGGCAATACGCAACAGATTCAAATAGTTTGGACGATATCTATATATTTTAAGTCTTAATTGATTAATAGAAATACAAAGAAGAAGAAATAAATATAATGTGTTTTTGACACACGCGCATAACAAGCATGCAACATTTTCTTATATCGCCACTAGCTTCTCAACCGTGTAGTGGCCGTGAAAGGATATCCACTGCTCCATATCATACCATGACTGTCGTAACAGGTGATAGAGGGAAACTAAAACAGTAGATGGGCAACAAACAGCATCTTCCTAATAACACTACGTGAGTGGCACTACGGTGAGATTTCCCCTATGTAGCAATCTATGGCGGAGGCAACTTGTACATGAGCTGCATTTATAATAATAAAAACTACTATTCTTCAATTTTCACGTTCAAAATTCAGAAAAACATTACTCATAATTTTGTTTCGGAATCAAAATATAAAACATTTCCATTGTGTTCATACAGCTTCCATGCTTGTAGTTTCAACCACGTAACCTCGATAATGGCAACATAAATCTTTATTAAGCGGTCGTTCGACCGTGTACAGCCGGGGGATGGAAACTCAACGACGGAGTTTATGCTTCATGTCGACTAATAAGAAACATTTCCATGAATATGTTGGAGTATGAATGTAGAAACAAAAAAAAAACTTGGAGCCTATGTATATTATATAATTTATAATTATGCCTTAACATGTAAATTTTAAAGTACGTCGTCATCATTATCATCAGTACAGCCCTTCACAAATCCACAGTTGAACATAGGTTTTGTCATCCACGAAATGCATCCATCGATTTCCTTCTTACCATGTAGTCACTTCTTCTAGTGGTGTGCCACCATACACTTCAGTAAACGTACAAGGCTGCCACTAGAAGCCTGTCTTCTCCATCGGTTGTTTGGTTTTTAATCGACTTCAAAAAGGAGTAGGTAGTCAATTCGACTGTATTTTTTTCCTTTTTTTATGTGAAATTTTTTACACGTGAACTGATTTGATGATTTTTTTATTTTAATGCTGGTACTTCTCATGTGGTCCTATATAAATTTGATCTATGCTTGATCAGTAGTTTTTGAGTTATCATTAACAGTTTATATTGAAATCATTTGTAGAATTTTTTTAATTTTACCACTTGTCAAGCTATATGACCGACATTGCTACTTCTAAATACCTGTTATCAGGTTTTGAGTACTAGGTAAACAAAGGATGTGTCGTAATGTCCTGAATGCTGCCAAGCCGAGTGGGATCTTCCGACAGACCTCTCGATCGAAGTTGGACTTACCCAGTTAACTAAAACGACCTTAGTGTAAATCACTTAATAGATAAAAATACAAAAATATAGAAAATAATTATCGCTGTTGCTTATAACAAGCGTTTTGTCACACTATTCGCCACAGCTCGGAGCTCATTATGATATGGTGGTTATTGTAACGTATAAATTACCTGCAGTCGATTCCAATAAAGATCAAGTTACGATGTTATACCTTGTAAATGTAGGCACTGGCTTTTTTAAAATTATAATAGTAAATAATAATAATAAATGTTCTTTCACTGGTGCTTTTAAAAAAAGGCATTCCATCTTAGTCCTCCCGGCTGACATCACCTGTATTTTATTTGCATACGAGAATTAGATGCAGATGTCTATGGTCCACAGAAACCACTTACCATCAGGTGTGCTTGCTTGTCACCCTAAACCTGTAAAAAACTAACGTGAAAGAAGAACTTAAAAGGACTAACGAGTCTACCTGATGGTAAGTGGCTATATTGCAGTCTATAGACATCTGCAGCCATTGTTAAAAACAAAGAATGCTACAGATGCGCTGTTACATCTGAACACTAACATGGAGTGTCTCACAACCTGTAAATATACTGTAAGGTTAGAATACAGCAGCACTTTTTAGAACTTTTCTAACGCCGGGATTCATAAATAAATATATTTTCAATGCGATTATATCTATAAAATTAGTTTTACTGGCTGTGTAGTAATCACATATATCTGTTCATCCGTTACAGTCTATAAAATTCCACTTATGAACATGATGTACTTTAACACCTTTATCTACTATCTATAAATTATTCTATTATTTCTAATTCCGGAACGAGATCAGAGAAACACTGCCAAATTCCTGACTCCGGGCTGAAACTGATTTTGGCCTGACACGGGATACGACTCACGAATCTGGGAGCTTAAGATTAGAATCGCGTTTACGACCATTAGACCAATCATGCATTCATAATAAGGATGAAGATAAGACATAATAGAAATTACAGTCCCCCTAATGATACTTGGTTGATAACAAAAGCAATTAACTTAGGAGTAAAAACAAACTACAAAAAATTACTTGGTCCATAAGCAATAAGAGTATAATAAAAAGAAATGAGCAAACGCAGTGCTGTCGGTATCTGGATTGTACAGACTATCACATTAATAGCACGTTTTGCGAGCAAAGTACCGACATCTTCATTAACTCTTTGAGCAGGGGTCGACAAATCACCCGGTTAATGAATATGAATGAAATTTATTTATGTCCTTTATGTACAGGATATGCACTGGCGGACTGTTTTAATTAATTTTACGTGTACCCATTCTTTAAGCTTTGTATGAATTTTTATTATCGGTAGATGCTACAGCGTATTATAGCTCCAACATGAATGCAGAAGAAGCACCACGCTCTCAAAGAATACCAGCGAAACATAGCAGGATAATGCTAGTGGGTTGAGAACCAAATAACCTTTTTCTAGTAACGAGGTATCAGTCTGTCATGGTTGAGATGACAACGCATCTGCATTTTAATCCTTAATTGATGATCTCACACACACGCACGCAAATACACACGCACTCAAGTACACGCGCACAAACGCACGTACGCTCTCGCGAGTGTACACACACATACACACGCATGCACTTTATTTATTTATTTGTATTTTTTTAGCATAAGGGTGACAAACGAGCACATAATTCACGTGAGGGTAAATGGATGCTGTGATCCATGGACATCTATGGATATCTATATCTAGACCACTAAGGACAAAGATAGAATGCCTCATTTCCAGTAAAAGGGGCTTTCGATTTTCTGCACTCACTATACGAAACGCAGCAGCTTTAAGCTGTTTTTTACGCTGGTATTTTGTGAGAGCATACTCCTTCCCGGGTAGAGCCGACACATACGTGCTAAAACCGTAATACAGTTACAGCGTAGGTCTATTGCTAAGTAAGGCTACTGTTTCTAAGTGCTGATGATCGGTGGCAAAGGGAAAACTCCGCAGGATTCTAAGGGGCCTATCGTCAGGGACATATATAGGCTGTGTTATTTTACTGAAAATATCTTAAAGTATAAATTAAAATAAAGTATAATACTACTAGGTTTTCGTCTAATTATTTCCATTAAGTGCGGGCTCAAGTAGTTTATTTGTTATCTGTAAAATACATTGTTTAACAATAATTAATGTTTCCGAGGTTTATGCGAACGAAACTGACATTTGCATTTTCATACCGAGAGGTTAACAAATTACAGAATTCATGAATATTTATATTTTTTGCTCGCAATTTTGCGCAGGACACCATTTATTTTATATGAAATCCCGTTAAGTTTATGATATGGATAAAAATGACCCTAAAATCTACATAATAATGTTATTAAATAGATCTGATTTAGTAACTTCTATAACTTAAACAACATGTGATGATTATAGTTAGAATACTAGGTATGTCATGATATTATTGAATGATCATCGGTTCATGAAATCATTCAAGTCACCACACTTATGCAAAATTGCACATTGTGCGGATATCCGGAAGTTGGTGAAAACTAAATTTTAATTACTAGTCGTAGCCTAGTGGTCTAAATTTGATCGTAATTCATTAAAATGTTTAGGTTTATATATAAAGCAAGCTGCATTTCCCTTTGAAATGCATATAAATATCTAATATCATGCAAAATATAAAACTAAGCTGACTGCTCCGTACCGCAGTGGCTTAGCAATGAGTTGCTGCGCTGTTTTTTTTTTGTTATAGGATAAGGGTGACAAACGTGCACCAATCCACATGATGGTAAGTGGTTGCTGCGGCCCATAGACATCTACATCTATCCTCTATTACAAATCAAAATGTAGATGCGTTGTCACCCGTGAGGACTTAGATGGAATGCCTCATTTCCAGTAAAAAGGGCCTCCGGCCACCTGCACTCACCAAGCAAAACGCAGAGGTAAACCTCTACTTCACGCTGGTTTTCTGTGAGGTTGTGGTACCACCCCGGTTCGAGCCGGCCCATCCGTGCGACAGCAAAAGCTGCCGCGTGGCTCTACCACTGTTAAGCTGTGTGCCGCGGGTTCGAATCCCGCACGGAACAAGTATTTGTATGGCCTGCAAATAATTGTTCCGGGTCTGGATGTTTATCCTTGTTCAATTTATATTTGTAAACTACCTCCACAATACAGGAGAAAATCCTAGTGTGGGGATAACGTTTTAAAAAAAACGCATTTTGACTTGACATACACCCTACTAAAATGGAATATTTGAATTCACACAAAACACAGCTTGTTCCGTCAATCTTTCAAGTAATTTTTGTGGGCAACATTTAAAATTCTTTGGCGACAATCATCTCTACTAATTTGGTTGCCTGAAGGGGTACGCTTTTGATCAAGGTAAAGGTTAGGGCGATCTCTTGACTAAAGACTAACCTATGCAAGAATTACAATCTCCACTCAAAAATCAAATCAAAGATGACTTACATGTTTTTTTCTGAGTTTTGAAAAGAGAACCGTGCACATTTGTCCCATTGAACTTACCGATGTGATTATCATTAAAATTGATGAGAAGCTATTTTATTAACCACTAGCGATATGCCTCGACTTCGCATGGTTGATTTCTGAAACTCGACAACAGTGCCACCTGCCGGGTCCAAATATGAATTTAAACCATCTAGGAACCCATTCACACAAAAAGTTTCATCAAGAGCGGTCCAACCGTTTTTGAGTTTTAGCGAGACTAACGGACAGCAATTGATTTTTATATATAGAGATTTGGACAATAAAGTGCACGCGAGCTTGAGCTCTTTCTCAAAGTGGTACGTAAGATTTTGGGAACTACTGATATAGCGGGTTCTTGCAAGCCGGCACTACACGGCACCGGTGAGAAGTTTCGTATCTTTGAGGCTTCTTAATTATATGGTTTTACTGCCATACAACTAAGCTAAAAATCCTAAACACTAAGCTAATATTAAGTTGTAAGTCAGATGTTTACAACGAAATCGTTAAATGAAATTTTAAGACTGAGTGAACGTACACCGTGATCGTGAACGTGAAGTTAATTTACAGCCTATATACATCCCACTGCTGGGAAACTACCTACTTTTATTACTGAGAGGGCTTTAGGGCAAGGAAATGACATATGTATGCGAAGATTTTTTTTTATTCCGCAAACATGCAGGTTTCCTTGAAAACCTTTGAGCTACTTGTCTGTTGATAAGTAAAGTTAGCCTTTGTAAGTTTTACTGCTGTGCACAGGACAGGCCATTAATGAGAGGTTACTTCGAACAATGAAGTGTCCATCGCGCTGCACCAATGCGTGTTAGTAGTTCACTATGTCTTACATTTTTTTTAATTTCTCAGACATGCAGGTATCCTCACGATGTTTTCCTTCACTGTCGAACACGTGATAAATCAGCTGTTAAAATTGAACTACAATTTCATTGGTGTCAATGTGAATCGAATCCGGGTTGCTCGCGTACTATGAAATTAACATCGAGCACTTCAAAAATATAAAATACTAGCTGTGCCCCGCGGTTTCACCCGCGTATATCACGCGTCTGCGCATTGCGACATGCGAACTTCGAGAGAGACATCACGACGGACGGTTGCTGAATTAACAAAGTTTTAAAAAGTGAAATATGTTACATAATTACATGGTTAACGTAATTGTTGGTTATGCATCATACAGGTACTGATACGAATAATGTGGCCTATTTTGTACCGGCGTTACTATTTCATATTTTAACATGAGAAAGTAGTTATTGTGACATAACTGTAATAGTTAAACATATGGTATCGCAGACTTTTTTTGTAGATATTGATATCCTCTATAAAACTGAAGTACATTATTTTGCTCTATTATCAATAGTTTCCGCAGCGTACGCGATATAAGGATTCTTTTTGTAATTTTTTCACACCTTGGGTTACATTAACGAAGTTTTCATACGGATCCCTAACTTTTTTGAAAATATTATATAGCCTATGTTCATCAGGGATAATGTAAGATTCTAATGGTGAAAGAATTTTTCAAATCGGTCCAGTAGTTTCGGAGCCTATTCAATTCAAATAAACAAACAAATCTTTGCTCTTTATAATAGCACATAGTGTAGATGTAGATGCATTGCAACGACATGAGAAGTCCGCTAACAAATATAGACAGCACGGCGAACTCTCCCCTTGATATAAATTAAATTCAAGAAATTGCTTAACTTAATAGCTGACAAAATACTCGACCTATTCAATGAATGAATACTGTAATCAATTTAAAATCTGTTGACTTTCCTTGCCTTTTCGTTAATAGACAAAGTTTTGCCTTGTTTAACGCTAGGTTTATTCCATTAATTGAAATTGAATGGCGAGCTTTAACTTATTTAACTTCTTTCTTATTTATAACCACAATTTTCTGAATAATTACTTGCCTTTAAATAAACTTTCTGCACCAGAATTTTTCCTATATCGTTGAGCGGTTTTATATTTTATTTACATATTTGGTCGAGGGTGGCAAAAGGGGGAAATCTCCCGATGCACCGGACAAGGTGGTAATACGAAGATTCTTTTATATATTTAAGAATCATTAGGAAACATTTACCAGGTGGTTTTTACTTTTATGGCCTTTACTTTTCTGCTTAGGACCTTTTTGTCTAGTGGTCACAAACGCGATTGCTGAAATTTAATCACTTAGTGAGTATGCTCTCGCTGTAAATGTCACAGTACACGAGCAACCCGCGTTCGATCCATCACCACCACCACATCACTAATGAAATTGTTATGTAATGTTAAGTGTAATGTTAAGTGCTGATTTACCACGTACTCGGCGGTGAAGGAAAACATCGTGTGGAAACCTGTTGATCCGCGAAATAAGAAAAAAATATTTCAAAGACATAGTTCACCAACACGCAATGGGGAAGCCCGGCGGACATTTTCTTGCCCTAAAACATTTTCAGAAATGAGAGGAGGCCTGTGCCCAGCAGTGGGACGTATACAGACTGTAACTACTATATTAGATATAAGTGATTAAACACTTATATCTAATATAGTAAAAATGCTAAACGGCCGTACTTACAAACGTTGATCTTCACTTAATTAAAATAGGTATTATATATAATATCTCTATACTTGTCTCTTTCTATAGTAATTTAGTGAAAAGAGAGGGAGCAAATTTACCTTTACCGTTACAGCTTATCAAACGTCCAATGCTGAACATAGGCCTCCCCCATATATTGCCTCATAGGGGAGTTTTGCCATAGATGCCACGCTTGGCACACAGGGTTCGCAACTGCAGATATTTATGTATTTATTTAAACCTACCAACTAAGTACATATGAAAACATTTCAGCTACATTTTGTTATATCACTATAAATATGTACTTAAAATATAGGTGAGTACAATACTTAAACATTAACGCAATTATTTTATTTAAAAACAAAACTAAAAATTGATGTGAGAGAGTTTTGTTAGAAGAAATACATTTAGAATGTATGTTTGTATCAAGTTACTCGATATGCATTTCAACATTCACTTGAAATTGACTAACACTGTGTCTGTAATTTATTATGTTGATTTGTTATCAGGAAAATGCTGCTGACCATCTCCTGTTAAATTTCCCTCTGTCGCTTTTACGACACCCACGGGACTCCTTGCTTGTCATACCCACACTTTTAATCTGTGTAATATGTTTTATCGTAGTAAGTGACAAACGAGAACAGATTCCAATCGATGATAAGTGAATACTGTGGCCAATTGACTCATACACAGACACATCCTCGATAAAGAATCACCACTTGGAACTATGTATGTATATATGTAATGTTTTTTTTATAGAAGAAGGGTGAAAGAAGAGCACACAGTTCACCTGATGCTAAATGAATGCTGAAGTCTATAAACATCTACGTTTATCATCAATTAAGAATCAAAATACAGATACGTTGTCACCCCTGAGGTCTCAGATAAAACGCCTCGTTTCCAGTAAAAAGGTTCTCCGGTTCTCTACACTCACCATACAATACACAGCAATGGTAGAACCTACCTATTCTACAACCATAATATATGTAGCTGCAGCGTGTATCTACAACGTTCTAAAATACTTCGTTACTAGTAACAAGTCGACGTGGAAAAACCACCCCGCTATGTGATTATGGTTGCATGACGAATGGGTTGACTTGACGGTAAGAAACACGCTCTCAAAGAATGTTTCGTATGGTGAGTGTAGAAAACTGGACACCTTTTTAAGTTGAAACGAGGCATTCCAACTTAATCCTTAAGGGGTGAGAACGCGTTTGCATTTCTCTTCTTAATCTTAAGTTTAGATGTAAATGTTTATGGGCTACAACACCCACTTTCCAGGTGGAATGTGTGCTCGTTTGTCACCCTTATTCTATAAAAATGGGAGTTTCATAAAACACAAAACTTGATTTCCTAATATAAAATGCCTTTCAGCTTTAATTAGACTTGCCCTCTTACCGTAGTAAAATGTAAGTAGTCGGTAACAGTAACAAATAAATGACAGTGTGAGAAATTGTATGTAAAAGAAAAGTGTAGTTTGCTAGATGATGTTGTGAACAGGATTAACAAAGAAATGCTTCGGTGGTTTGCTCATGTAGAAAGAATGAATAAGAAAAAAATGACAAGGCAAATTTATGTTGCAGAAGTGAATAGCAGAATCACCAAGGGACGCTCTTGACGGGAGGGATCATCAGGGAATCAATGACTCTATTTTATTGCGTAGCTTTTTTAAGAGCCGCCTATAGGAAATGCAAGCTAGTCATACCCAGGAACCAGCGTGAAATGTGCTCAACAAACTACCTACCGAATGGGAATATGATCCTTCCTATAGGGATTGATCTTATTCAGGAACTTATTCTCATTATCCGATGGGACGACAAACCGTTACAACCGAAGTGAGATAACGGCCTTACTACGGTGGTGAAACTCTGACGGGGTGGAACACCGCCAACTTGCCGACTCCAGGGTGGAAATGTCTTAACAGAATAGCCCAATGACTTTGGCCCGACCCGGAATTTAAACCCGAGACCTCATGATTAGCAGTCGTGCTTACAACCACTAAATGAATGACACAGTCAAGGTCAAGTCAGTCAAGTCAACACACTTATAGTGAGCCAAAGTAACTCAGAGATTAAGCACTCGCTGTAAATTTCACATTACAGAGTTTACCTATATTTTCATTCGATATTTCAATTGCCACCGTCTGTGCGGTTACGACTCGTCGACTTTTATTTATGTTTTATACTCTCATTTCATATTCTCTACATCAGTATGAAATAACTGAACCATTGAAATGAAGTGTTTTTATTACCTTTTTTCACTTAAATTGGTTGCTCTAAAATATTTTCTTTTGTACCAAAGAAAAATTGTTTCTGTCAATAAATGAAAATTGATTATATGAACTGCCTGTGAGCTACATCGCTCCATAAATAATACAATCTTGCCCCGTCATCTGTATTATCATTATCAAAGAGTAGTACCTGGTCTCGACACTGTTGGACTATTCCAAGGCCCGCCACTAAGTCCATCTACCATCTGTTTGTGAATATATCGGATATGTGTATTAAAAGCTACCTAAATGCTTCATTTTCAGGTAAAGTAGATACTTGAAGTTACATTACATATACATTATATTATATGGAGTAGAAGTAAAGTTTCAGAGTATGCGTCCCACAGCTGGGCACAGGACTTCTCTCATTATTCTCAGCGAGTTAAAGAGCGGTAAATCTGATGCGCTGCTTCAGTGCGTATTGGTGGACTTCACTTCACGTGAAGCAGAAATATTTTAAGAATATATGTCCCCCAGACCGAATTTCGGTTACAACGGCCAATCCCAAAAGAGACTAGCCATCTGCATATTACTATAGTGCTCTACAATGTGCACGCAAGCGTGAGTGCAATCCCTATTCCCTCACTCTTATAAATGACGACGAGACGAGACAACTAGGGCGATATCTGGCGTAGGGCCAACGACTTAAAGTTCTTTCCAATGGTGTTTCGAGGAAGGACTCACATGGGTTAAACACCTTCGACTTCCTCACTTCGGATTGAGCGAATTTCATCACAGAAAAACACAAAACAGATTTTTAGCTCGGCCCGGGAGTCGAACACAAGACCCCATGATGAGCAGTCGCGTTTATGACCACTGGACCTGCGAGGCCTTGAAGTATTTGTTCCTCAGGCATGCAGGCTTGCTTACGATGTTTTGTTTGTTACCTAACATTTTAAATAACCATTGGAGTTGTAGTTAGAGTTCTTAATAACTAGGGATGGTATTTATTTTATTATAAATGCATGAAAATACTTCTAATCTACGTTTACATGATGTCATGAAGGAGGCTGATTGACGTGAGGCCAATACCGAGTGATTTAAAAACCTTATTGTCTTGAAAAATGAAAAAATGAAAAATGTTTTATTAGCAGCAAGAAAAATAATACAATAGGAAATATCTGTTGGATTCCTCACTAGGCAAGCCTGTATCGAGGAAACCCGAGACCATAGTTCATTAAGCGCTATTTTATACACCTTATCGGCCAGATTGTATTACACAAAACAACAATAACAGAATTGCTTATTGCTTTAAATATTTGAACATAAAAAGAAAGAAAACTATAAAAACAAAGGTAAGCTATATAAAACTGAAATGTATTAACCGATTCGTTGCGGCACCGATTTTCGACGACTTGTAGCTGTGGTGCCACAGAAGTTGATGACACGCCTATTGTGCCATCAGCCATGTGTAAAAATAATTTTCTTTTTTATGCTTTTTTTCATTTGTTTAGACCTAATTAAGTTTAGTTGACCTCAAACATCAGTTACAAACGTAAAGATACTTGTTTTTAGTGGGTAACTACGTGTTTTTCTACGTGTTTTCTTTGAAATTGAGAGTGACTTTTTTATGCAGAGATTACAAACCTTTTGTACTATTTTATGTTTTATAAAAAAATAATTTATATAAGTGGGTTCAGCTAAATCACCTTGAAAAGCCTTGGTTTTTATTAAATTAAATTTTCATCTAATAATAACATTTGTAAATATCTAATAATTAAGAACCTTAATTTGGAAAAAAATAAGGTTTGTGATTCATTGATATTTACAAATGTTAATATTATTTAATGTTTGCTTCATGCTGCATTACTCCAGCAGACTCCACCGCTGGACCATTTCTTTCTTCATTGTCACTATGTCAGTCTATTAGCTTCATTGTACATTTAACTAACTTAAACTCGCCCAAGTCCACATCCAGTCTTACCAGAGCGACTAAACCAAGGCTGAGATCTGTCTCCGATGGGTACCACAGATGATGGAATAAATAGTTCCGTTCCCTGTAGCACTACAGCAGCGACAGAGTCAGCATTAGCGCTGGGATCATCCGGCAAGAAGCAAGCCCACCCCCATGTGTAGGATGCAGAGAAAGACCGCATTTCGTCCCAATCCGCCGACCTGTAATGCCAAACACGGCGGCAACCTGCAGGACGCGACCACGAAGGGAGCGTGAGTGGCACCACACTCCGGATCAGACGATGGTCCGAAGAGCCGAGAGGGGTATCGACGGAAACCTGATATCCGTCCGGATGAGAGGTTAGCAGAAGGTCCAACAGGGAAGGTGTATGATCCTCCACATCTGAAATTCGCGTAGGCGAAGTTGTTGCAGTTGTGTCAGACCATATGTCAAGGCAAAGTCATAAACAAATCTCCCCACATGATCGGTTAAACGTGAACCAATCCATTCAGCGTAGTGGGCGTTGAAATCGTCAAGGATCACGATCTCTGCGGATAGGACCTGTTTTAGCAAGGAATCTGTAGCTATTCGGACGTGGTCGATGAGTCGGTCTCTTTCGGTATTACCGCTATAGGACCTATAGAGTCACCGGTAGACGCGTGGATGATCGTCGCTGTCTAAGCGTAGCCAAAGGATGGACTGCTTCTAACCTTCAAGACTGCCGAGGCGGCGAAAACAGATGTCCTCTCCGACGTATACGCATATTACGCAAACTCCAGCCCGAGGCACAAAAGAGTGTTCCAATTTGTACCCCGGGTAGGAGAGATACGAAGTATCAGCCGGAGAGGACACCTTCGTCTCGGTCAGAAAGAGCAAGGCCAGTTTCGTCATCGCGAGATGGTAGTGGACGGCGTTTAGGTTCGGGTGCTGGTACCCTCATGGGGTAGTTTTTGATTTAATTCCACTACCATGGTGAAGGGGGGGGGAGAATTGGGCTTCCGGCCACCTGCACCCACCAGTCGAAACAGAGAAGCAGAGCTTCTTCCACTTCACGCCGGTATTCTGTGAACTTCTGGTACCAATCCGGCTCGAACTGGCCCATTTAATTTTTTATTTTTATTTATAGACTTCATTAATTATTTGTTATTTATTTATATACTAAAATTGTCAGCCTCATGACTAAGATGGAATGCCCTTTTTATAAAAGCACCTGTGGAGGAACATTTATTATTATTATTTACAATTTTCATGTTAAAAGAACAAGTAACTACATTTACAACGTATAACATACATGTAGGTTACAATAACCACCATATCATAATGAGCTCCGAGCTGAGTTGAATAGTGTAGACAAAATCACGCTTGTTATATGCAACAGAGAAAACTTCTTTTTTTTTGTATTTTTATCTTTTAAGCGATTTACACTAAGGACGTTTTAGCTAACTGGGTAAGTCCAACTTCGATCGAGAGGTCTGTCGAAAGATCCAACTCGGCTGGGCAGCATTTAGGAGATTACTACACATCTTTCCTTTACCTATGTAGTTCTCAAAACCTGATAGCAAGTAAGCTGAAATGCCAATGGATCGGTCATATAGCTTGCAAAACAAACAACCGATGGGGAAGACAGATTTCGAGTGGCAGCCTCGTATTAGAACTTAGAGAAGTGTATGGTGGCTCTCCACTAGAAGAAGTGATTACCTGGTAAGAATTAAAATCATTTCGTGGAGGAAAAAAACCTACGTTCAACAATGGATTTGTTAAGGGCTGTAGCTGTATATTATAAAAAAAGTCATTCTCCAAGGTTTTTGTTTCTACAATCATACTCCAACATATTCGTGGAAATGTTTCTTATTAGTCGACATGAAGCATAAACTTCGTCATTGAGTTTCCATGCCCCGGGCTGTACACGGTCGAACGACCGCTTAATAAAGATTTATGTTGCCATTATCGAGGTTACGTGGATGAAACTACAAGCATGGAGGCTGTATGAATACAATAGAAATTTTTTCATATTTTGATTCAGAAACAAAATATTGAGTAATGTTTTTCTGATTTTTGTAGTACTTTTTATTATTATAAATGCAGCTCATGTACTAGTTATAAATATTTGGGATGTATTTTAACACATTTATCTACTATCTAAAAAATATTTTATATTTTATTATTTTTAATTTTTTGAAGACAGGTTTTCAATTTCTAAGTTTTTTTTATAGAATAAGGGTGGTAAGAGAGCTTACAGCTCATCTGATGGTAACTGGAATCCATGGCCCATAGACGTCTACATCTATCCTCGATCAAGAATCACAATACAAATGCGTTGTCACCCCTGAGGACTGAGATGGAATGCCTCGTATCCAGATTAATGGGTCTCCGGTTCTCTACAGTACCCATTCGAAACAGTAGCATTGAGCTATTTTACACTGGTATTCTGTGAGAGCGTGGTCCTTCCCCGGTCGAGATGACCCATTCGTGCTACAACCATAATATAGTTGCAACATGGCTCTACCACGTATAAAACTGTCACACGACCTCCGTTTATAAAACTGTACTTTGAGTACATGCCACACGCGGATATATAATACTTACATCGTGTTCAGGATAGAGCTAAGGGTCTGGTAACGCATCGGTTTCCGCCTTCCACTGCCTCACGCTGCTGGGGCTTGGCGAGCTGGCTGGCTGAATAGGTGACTCGAAGGGATATAACACTGTCTCTCCGAATAGAATAGTCCATAGGTCACTGGCACAGTATCTTCGAGTATTGTTTAGTACTCGTTGTAAAATAAAAGGGACACACACACAGTAATTTTTCGAAAGAGAAAAGTTCGTAACATTTCGGCTCGGCGTACGGCGCGCAAGTCCCTCGCCAGTCGGCCAATCAGGCGCAAGCGCGGCTTCTAGCGTAAAAAGGATTGTTACCAGACCAAGAATTTAATAAATCCCTATTAATTTATTAATTGTTGCCACTCGAAAGTTTATAAGAAAATAACTATATAGACAATCAATAAAAAAAAATATGGTTCCAGTACGGAACACTTCGTAATACTGGAAGATCATGAACATACACGGTACATTTACCTTCTTATCCGATTTCAAAGAACGGAGGAAGTCCACAATTCTCAACTCAACTGTGTGTTTTTGTATGTATGCTACGCGATATTTTCGTCAACTGTGAACCGGTTTTGATGATTCGTTTTTATTAAATAGGGATAGTTTTTATTGATGAACATAGATAAAAATTTCCATCCCTAAGGGTAGCAAAAATGTCTTTGACGACATTGAGATCATGATATTTCTTAGTCCACTCCAAAGAGTAAAAAATAGCTTTTAAATTAAAAGTAAAAGCCGACTTCAAAGATTAAAAAGAGTAAAATAATTTTCACATAATATTTATAAATTCGTAATTTAAAATATTCTAAACACTTTGTCTTGACACCGACTTCAGAAAGGGAAATTAATTAATTCTTTTTAATTCCTTGAAATTGACTTTTATTTTTTATTAAATGTAGTAATAGTAGCCCTAATATTAATAATTTTTGTTGGGAGAAGAGGCAATATGGACAAGAATCAAGTATTAAAATATATCGAATATTTCAATAACATAAATGTGAGTAAAGTTATCTTGCTTACATTGCCTTACATAGACAGGTGGCCACAGAAAAATAAAATAATTTAAATTTGACATTTCATTTTGAAAGAATAACAATGATAAATTTTATTTGACTGATTGATGATTAATAATTTAACTAAGAAGTTTTTGACAAAAGATAGGTATTACCCATCAAAGTATAGTATAAGACTGATAGCAAATGTGCTATCTTATTATTTATATTTTAACTTAGCCAAGGATTTGGCTACCCATAATAATTTTGCCTGCCTATAATACTATATCAAAAGTAGTACACTGGTTTAACGTTAATAATCTGCTTTTGAACGGTAATAAAACGAAATGTATTATATTTACTACACCTAATGTTAAACAGGTGAATACCAAGGTGCTTTTATATGGGGAGGAGCTGGGTCTTGTTGAATCCACTGTTTTTCTCGAAATTACAGTTGACGCGAAGCTTCAATGGTGCCCTTATATATCTAAACTAGCTAGCAAACTTAGTTCTGCAACGTATGCTGTAAAAAAGATTAAATGCCTTACATGTGTTGAAACATGTAAATTAGTTTATTTTAGTTATTTCCATAGCATAATGTCATATGGAATCTTGTTATGGGGTAATGCGACTGATATTAAAAACTAACTTTGTTTTGCAAAAGAGAGTCATAAAAGCAATTTGTAACCTAGTTCCAAAGGAATCCCTTAGAAAAAAATTTGAAGAAATAAATATGTTGACTTAGGACTCTCAATATATTTACGAGAATTTAATGTATGTACACAAAAACAAAAATTGTTTTATTTAAAATAGTGATGTACATTCTGTAAATACTAGGATAAGCATAAGTTAGTTATACCAGTTACTTGACACCAAAGAATCAGTAACTCCTTCATGGGGCAATGTATACGCTTTTACAACAAAGTCCCAGAAAATATGTAGACCTTTTCATCAGCAGGTTTAAATTGTTTATTATGCAAAAATTGTCTTGTAAGGGTTATCATACTAATAAGAGTACATGACTGATAATAACCCCCGGAGATGAGGTGATCACTACCATGCTGTTTCTAAATGTTTTCATAACAATTGTATAAAACATTATGTAGTAAATTGTTCTTTTTAAAAAAATGTCCCGCTGAGTTTCTTGCTGGTTCTTCCCAGGACAGAGGTTTTTTTTGCAAACCAGTGGTAAAAGTAAAAACGACTTTCAATAAGTATTATGAATTGTATTATATATTGAATAAAAATTATTTATATTCTAAAATGTGTGGTTTTTGGTAAGTTACTAAAATGACAATGGGTCATATAGTGATATAGGTCGAAAAACCGACCACCGATGGGAGAAGAAATTCTCGAGTGGTAGCCTCGTACTATCTAGATAGAGAAACGACCTGATGAAACATGCGAGTAGTCATTGGATGCAGGTGGCTCAGGACTGAACTTTGTGGCAATACGATTATATGCGGGTGGTTTATGTTCAGCAACGAACTTGGGGTGTGCTATAATGATGATGACGATGATGTTTAAACATATTATTCACGTTCACTAGGTTTTCCCTGTATATATACGTAAAATCTCTCCCAACATTTTACATACATATATTTTGCACAACGACAAATATCCAGACCTGAAACAACTATTTGTAGGCTTTAACTTAGCATAAAATGAGGAACTTCCTGGACACACCAGTTAAGATTTAACATCAGCATTCTTTCAGCCCTGATATGAGTATGGGTGACACGGTAGTGTCACTTCTTTTTGTTCTTTAAAATAGAAAATCACCTCAAAGGGATATAGTTTTTTTTTTAACTTTTATTGGCCCTAAGCCAACATAATATATTGTAAATATAGGTCATTTTTTCTAGAAGTTAATTTAAAATTGCTTTTGACAGGACACGTACCGTAACATACCGTTGGATTAACATTGTAAACTGTTCTTCTGTTAGTATGTTTTCTTTTTTCAATAAAAAATCCTTCCCACGACAGAGGTATTTCCCGAACCAGTGGTAAATTAAGCATAAGAGTGACTTTCAATAAGTATTGTTTATTATATATTTAATCTATATTGAATTTTATTGAATTATATTTTTTTACGTGGTAGAGCCATGCTGCAACTATATTACTGGTATGGTTGTAGCACGAATGGGTCGGCTCGACCGGGAAAGGACCACGCTCTTACAGAATACCAGCGTAAAATAGCAGCTTGACGCTACTGTGTTTCGTATTGTGAGTGTAGAGAACCGGAGACCCTTTTTACTGGAAAAGAGGCATTCCATCTTCAAAACTTTCAATTACAAGCTAAATAAAAATAATGGTAAGACTGACAAATAGAGAACTTACTTAAGGTTTTAATTCAACAATATCAAATTACTGTATCTCATGTAGCATTTCTAAATTAACAGTATTGTGCAGTTGGTGGCATGTTGACAGATGCAATTTAAAATGGAAATTTTAAAATGAAGTTACCCGCGAGCTTGATGAACCGTATCGTTTTCAATGCAATTTGCGAATGTAAAAAATATATCATGCTGTAGAGTTTATTTTCAAGAGTTTACATAAATGTAGAATACGTTAGATTAGTTCTTTTTTGTATTCGTCCATTCATTACAGCCGAACACAAATCCACTGTAGAGCATATCTCTCCGACTGATTGTTATTACTGCTCTCACAAAATAGCAGCTTAATGCTGCTGTGTTTCGTATGGAGAGTGTAGAGAACCGGAGAACATTTTTACTGGATACGAAGCATTCCATCTCAGTCCTCTGGAGTGACATCAGCATTTTGATTCTTAATAGAAGATTAAAATGTAGATGTCTATGGACCACAGTATTCCTTACTGTGTGTCCTCTTTTGTAACCGATATTCAATGAAAAAATATTACCTCATTCCTCCATAAAAGTACAAAATAAGAAGAATACTTTGAGTTTGTATGATGTACCGGTTAAATCCGTAAAATATAGTTTTATTCAATGTATAAGTTTCAAGTTTAATTATAGCATCTATTATTCACGGGCGTCTATACAATTTCTCATGCGTCTAAAACAATTTCCAACGAATTTTTTCCCTACAGAATCAAACACCGCTTTTACGTCCGAAAACTTTAAATACAATTACTGAAAAACGAGCAGACAGTCCTGAGACAGCCTTATGGAAAGTAAATCAAGTAATTTATATTCTCTTTGACGTGAAGTGGTCCAATAGACAATTTTTTTACGCAGGTACAGAATAAAATATTTTATTCAACATAGATTACAACACTTTTAAAAATAATTTGTGAAAGCGTTCGTTGATTCGGAAAAAAAATTTACCCTAGGAAGAATCAGCGAGAGACCCAGCGTAATTATAATTTAATGCAGTAAAATTTAATTATACATTTAAAACAGCATGGTAGTAATCACCTCATTCTCCAGGGGTTATCATCAGTAATTTATTCTTTAATATAATAATAACCCTTTTTCTACTAAATATTTAAAGGTGTGTTTACTAAATATTTTAAACTTTTTGATAGATTTGACCTGCATATTTTTTTTTTGATTTTGTTGTAAATGCGTATACGTTGACTACATGAAGGAATTAATGACTCCTTGGAGTCAATGACTCGAATTACTAACTTGTTTTTCTAGTATTTACAGAATTAACATCACTATTTATTATTATATTCGAAGAGAGACAAAATATATTCGATTTCATAGCTCGTTTAGCGAGTTGCCAAGCGAAAATAATCTGGTTAATTAAAATAAACATTCTGTGATACGTATATGTGATACTAAAATAACAGCCTTCATCGTCCCTATGCTAGGAACAGGCCTCATATTATTTCTGATTGGGTTCTATTCTAGTAGAATAGCGGATTGGTTAACGTAGCCTTGAAAGAGTTTTTTAAATTGTCTAGTACCCGCTGATTTTAACCTATACCCTGTCTCGTAACCCACGTATGGTTCATTGCTACAGTCTTACTAATGTGTCTGAAAATGAATTAAGTTATCAAAACTATTTAAATAGAAACTGATAAAAAAACTAAGCTAAAATGCAAATATCTTTACAGAGTAAGACTGTCGCATTGACGAAACACAAACTGGTCCCATAAACGTTCGCCCGCTGATTGAATTTGCTCGTTCCGGGAACACAATATGCTGTACAAACAAATATTTGAGTATGTCTCGTTAAATTTATACTTTATAAACCATAATTTTTATTTCAGTCTCTTTGACGTATAACTGTTTATATCTAATTGTATCTATATTTTTATAGAATAATAGTGACGACACGAGCACACAGTCCACCAGATGGTAAGCTGATGCTGTGGCCCATAGACATCTACGTTTATCCTAAGAACCTAAATGCAGATGCGTTGTCACCCCTGAGGACTAAAATGAAATGTTAATGCCTCGTTTCCAGTTAAAAGCGTCTCCGGTTCCCTACACTCATCAAACGAAATTCAGGAGTATTATTATTTTTATGACGTAAATGAATTTATTAAATTCTGCCGTGACGGTCACCTCAAGCGAATTGTTGTTATTTGAAATTTTAAATTGACAAATTAATTAGAATTTGTAAGATTGACATTATACTAGTTTGACATTATGCATTATGACATGACCATGCCTGTATATTTTTTATTATTTTTTTCTCTTTTTACATAATAAATTTATTGACATTATATTGCTTTATTAAATTTTGATATGAAACGTTATTGTAATTTTGTAATTTTAATTATTCAATTATTGCATGTCGACTTAATATTTGCACACTGATAAATCGGTAAAACATGCATGTTCACATTATATTATAAGACCTAAAAATGTACCATGTTTTATGCAAATAAATATTTTATTATTATTTATTATTTCGATACCTCCCACGTAGGTTGTTGTATGCCACAAAAATGTCGTTTAGCGTTTACACTGAAAACTATCCTTATTTACATTATATAATGCATTCGAAGTAGAAAAATAGCGTAAGCACAATTTTTTCAAGGATTTGCTACACGTAAATTGTTGTAACTTTAGACCGAGAACAGACTAAAACATTGTATAGATCGTTGCAATGGTTTACGCTGAATGCGGGGCGGGGAGAATCACGCGCTCGCGTCTCGTATTGGTCACATACAACAAACCACGTCGGACTCTCATCCGGTCGCGCTTATGTAGGAAGCATTTAAGTTCTCTAAAAATAAACTTACGTAATTAGCAGTAATTCAAATAAATAATTATGGAACTTTCTGTAATAATAAGTAGAGGGCGTATACTTTGTGATTTAGTCAATAATTGGATTACACAAAATAGTAAATCCGAAACACCAATTAAAAATAACAATGTTTCTTTATATCAAATAGAACTTAACAGTCATGATTTAAACCTTCAAAATATCAGAAGTGTGTTTCTTTTGTATTATTTTATTGGCATTAATTTGGTTTGTTAAATTTTTTCTGGTGATATCCACCTAAAATGTTGTATGTATGTACTTACAATAGTTTACGTTGTTGAGCGTTCATTAAAAATGTTGTATGTGATACATTCAACCTTTTACGTTTACATTAAAATAAAAATTTTGTTGGATGTAATAAATACAACACTTTACTTCGGGAGTTGTTATTCAAAACTTTGTTGTATAATTACATACCATACTTTACGTAGCTATTACTTTTTTTTTTTACTTAAAATTAATGTTGTATGTCTAAAGTCTATTCTAAAATTGGGTCTTAGAAGCAATAGAATTAAATTTTTATAACTGTTTCAGAGTATTCATTAATAATAAGTTGTATTAATTCTAAACTAAATGAGTTGTTGAATATAATAAATGGAGACATCTCTAACAATAACTTAGAGGTAGCAACAGATTCTGGTACTGTAAATCTTGAGACACTACACCCTTCCCCTACTAGTAGTATCAATCACTTGGACGAAGATTGCGATAATGATTTCTGCCCATATTATAATATGCAAAAGGAAAATTTATGAGCGTTCTATATTTCACCTCAACCCTCACTAGCATGTCTGTCTAGCTGCTTGCCGTATCCAACAATGAACAATACTCCACTGCCTGATATTTCAAATAATAGTCCCAGCACAAGCGGTCGCCGTCGATAATCAAGGAAAAATAAAAGGAATATTAGAAAAAGACGTTTTAATGGATGGATAGATAATAAATAAGAGAAATTGTTTACGTAATTTGGGAAATCAATATATATCGAGAAAAGATAAAACAGAAGCAAGTAAAAAAATTGAGCTCACAATGTTGCTGCCGCAAGAAGTGTTTTAGTAAATTAAGTGAAGAAAAAAGAAAGAAGGTTTTAGCCGAGCTGCATGCTGCAGCTGTCTTTCTCATTTTATACAAAACATTCATAAATAGGGCGCAAAAGAATTTAGATTCTGGCCTGATAATTGTGCCGGTCAGAACCACAATCGCATTGTGTTTGCATTTTATGCATACATTGGGGATAAACTTAACATTACTATAAAACATAGTTTTCTCGAAAAGGGACGTACCCAATCAGAGTGTGACAGCTATCATGTTTTAATAGAACGTTCGTCTAAAATAAACTTATTTATGTCCCTCTGGAATTGTTTAGCGTGGTTAGATGGGCGAAACAGGATGAAAAACCATATAACGTCATAGGAATGAAACATAGCAATTTTTTTAATCATAAATAACTTTTGAACGGGTGTAATTGGTCAAAAAATATACGAACAGATGTAGTTTAACTACGTCTATTTGGAACAAAATAAATGAAGTGTGGGTATGTGCAGAAGATCCTTTTAAAATTGACTATCGGTACAATTGATTATTCAGTGACGATTGCCATTAAAACACATACCCAACGACGCTAAGGAAATAGTGTGACTGAGCTATGTCGTCTCTATTCCAACCATCTTCCCCTCACAAAAGCAAAATATGATGATTTATGAGTCTCTGTCTCAGTGGAATTATTCCAGCTACATATCATGACTTTTTCAGGAGTCTATCTTTTATTGGAGACTCTCATAATGATGTTAATTTTTCTAATTCAGAGTAATACACAGTTAGTCTTTTCTGTTTTAACATACTTAAATTTATTTTAACTATGCACCTTTGTTTTTATAATTGATTCTCATAAAAACAATATTAGTAAGTCTAAGTTTTGATTTAGCTTTAAATCAGTAAAAACTGATTTAAAGCTAAATCAAAACTTAGGTTTCTTTAATTGAAATTAACTCAATTGCTTAATGTTTCAATAATAATTTTGAAAATTGTGTTTATTTTAAACTTCAAAAGAAACCAAGGATAGTTACAATGCCAATAATCATATAAATACTTACTGATTTCCAGTTATTTTGATTTTAATATTATCTCATAGAAATTATCAAAGTATAAGTAATATTTTATAATTAAAATTCCATAATGTTGATGTTTTACGATTATATTTTAATAAGTTCTTAAGAAGAGTTTGTTAAATTACTAAAATATAGCTAAATTAAGTTAGTAAGCTATGATTTGATTTTTTTAGATAAAAATTTAAGTATATACAAAAGCCTTTTTTATCTTTCTAAGTAAACTTACTATGATTGTTTTGTTTACATTTTATTTTCTAGTAATGGAAGACATAATCTATTTCTGTAAGTGTAACTAATGTTTGCTTTTAATTTTTTTTAATGTTTTCTAAGATCTTAGTGCAAAATATATGAATTTAAATACTTTTATTGCAATGTTCATAAAACGATCATAAATATATCTAGAAGAGTCGTTCCTATTAAAAAAGTAAAGAAATTCATACTTGATAATATTTTTTTTTTATTTCTGAAGTTTGTATTTGTGCACAGACAATAATACACACTTAATTTTTAACCAATATACATATAGTTATAACCACATACAGTGGTATTAGACTTATATTTTTCAGTGAATATTGTTGTAACTATCATATACAAAAACTGACGAAATCTAAACTCCGCGGTGTAATGTTGTAAGTATGAGATACAACAACTGACGCAGCCTGTGCTCCGCGGTAAAAAGTTGTATGAACGATATCTCAGAAAATATACATATTTTTTAAAATTATCTTTCAGTATTGTCTAAAATACTAAAAATTATATGCACATACTAAATTTCACAAAGATAAAATAATAAATGCAGTTTTTAGACCAATTTGAATCTTTAAAATGCTCTACTGTAAAATTGCAGTTTTGGGGATACAACAACTTACGTGGGAGGTATCGATTTATTTAAGCTGCTATTTTACGCTAGTATTCTGTGTGAGCGTGGTCCTTCTTCGGTCGAGCCGACCTATTCGTGCTACAAAAAAATTTAAGAAATTTTATGGAATATGGAAATTGTCATTGCAGCCCATCACGAAGCCACTGCTTGACATCGATCTCCCCAAAGAACAGCACAAAGCACGGTCTTGAGTCACCTGTATTCATCAACTTCTTGCATCCCTTAACAGGTCGTTACTCTATTTTGTGGGGGCTGCCCTTCACTTCGCTTACTGGTACAAGTCGGGAACCTTTTTTCTTTTTCTTATTGTTAGGAAAGTAAAACAAAATTACATTCATTTCAAGAACTAATAATATGTTCAGACGTGCCTTCTTTCAAATTACAAAGTTTAATTAAAAATTAAGCTATTTTTATTTTATTATTGTGTATCACAGAATAAAAACAAAAGAATCAAGCTATCATCATCATCATCATTACAGCCCTTCACAAGTCCACTGCTGAACATAGGCCTCCCCCAAAGAATGCCACAAAACACGGTCCTGAGCCACCTGCATCCATCGACTTCCTGCATGTCTTACCAGGTCGTCACTCCATCTCGTGGGGGGACGCCCTACACTTCGCCTACCGGTACGAGGCTGCCACTCGAGAACCTTTCTTCCCCATCGGTTGTCGGTTCTTCGAGCTATATGGCCGGCCCACTGCCACTTCAGCTTACTAATCCGTTGGGCTATGTCGGTAACTCTGGTTCTACTGCGGATATCCTCATTCCTAAGTTTATCACGCAGAGAAACTCCGAGCATAGCCCTCTCCATAGCTCGCTGAGCGACCTTGAGCTTCCTCATACGGCCAGCAGTGAAGGACCACGTCTCAGTTCCGTAAGTCATCACTGGCAACACGCACTGGTTGTACAATTTCGTTTTAAGGTTTTGAGGTATGTCTGACGAGAAGATGTGTCGTAGCTTCCCGAACGCTGCCCAGCCGAGTTGAATCCGTCGATTGACCTCTCGGTCGAAGTTGGACTTACCCAGTCGGACTATTTGTCCCAGGTAAACATACTCGTCAACAACTTCGAGCTTAGTGTTCCCAACAACTACCGGCATAGGTGTGACATGGACATTAAACATGATCTTAGTTTTGTCCATGTTCATCTTAAGACCTATCCGTTGGGAAACACTATTGAGGTCATTGAGCATAGTGCTTAGGTCCTCCAGCGATTCTGCCATAAGGACTATATCGTCGGCAAATCGAAGGTGAGTGATGTAATCGCCATTGATGTTGATACCGTATCCTTTCCAGTCCAGAAGCTTGAAAACGTCTTCCAATGCAGCGGTGAAGAGTTTCGGGGATATGACGTCACCCTGTCTTACACCTCTCTGCAATTGGATAGGTTTCGTACTCTGGTTCTGTACTCGGATAGCCATCGTAGCCCTACTGTACAAGCACTTCAACACTTCGATATACCGACAGTCAACTTGGCACCGCTGAAGGGACTGCAGCACCGCCCAAATTTCGACGGAATCAAAGGCTTTCTCATAGTCCACATACGCCAGACATAGTGGCAAATTGTACTCTTCGGACTTCTGTACAACTTGCCGAAGGGTATGTATGTGGTCTATGGTGCTAAAGCCCTTTCGGAAACCGGCTTGTTCGGGAGGCTGGAAGTCGTCAAGTCTGCGCGCGAGACGATTCGTAATGACTCTCGAAAACAGCACGTAGACGCGGCTCAGAAGGGAAATCGGTCTGTAGTTCTTCAAGAGAGCGTTGTCACCTTTCTTGAAGAACAAGACCACCGCACTTCTGCTCCACGCCTCCGGTGTAATGCCACCATGGAGGACGGAATTAAAGAGCTTCTGAAGGACTTCAAGTACCGGTCTTCCACCCGCTTTCAGAAGCTCCGCTGTAATTCCATCCTCGCCTGGGGCCTTACCGTTTTTAAGGTGCTGGAGAGCCATCCTAATCTCGCTCAGACTGACATCCGGGATATCTTCGGAATAGTGTCGGATGAGACTCGCTCTTGGATCGTTACTCACACTTGCGTGTGGCTCCAACGATGATGTGTACAGCTGCCCATAGAACCTCTCAATCTCACTCAAAATCTCAGGTGTCCCGGAAACGATGCTGCCACATTCTGTCTTCAGCTTTGACAGTTGGCTCTTTCTGGCAGACAGATCTCTGGCAAAGACTTTGGAGCCTTGGTTCCGCTCGATCGCTTCTTCAATACGAGCTGTATTAAAGTTGCGTAAGTCCCGCCGCATGCATTTGGAGATCTGTCTGTTCAGATGCCTGTATGCTGTCAAGTCTGTTGAAGAATGTAGCTTCATCTCCCGTCTAACAGCCATGAGATTAAGAGTGTGATCGGAGAGTTTTTGTGTTCTTCTGCGGCGGGTCTTGCAGAACTTAGCTCCAACCGCATGGACAGTTTCCACGAGCTTGTCATTCATATCGTCCACTTCATTGCAGTCTTCCAGGCACTGAAAACGGTTTTGTAACTCGAGCTGAAAGGTTTCGGGACTTTGGAACAGAGCACGAGGGGGACGGAGCGTTGACTTCATTAGACGAGACCTCTCCAACTTAACGTTTAGGTTCAGTGTGCCTCTAACCATTCGGTGATCGCTACCAGTTTTCACCCTCGCGATCACGGAGACATCACTGAACAGTTGTCGTCTGGTCGTCATAATGAAGTCAATCTCATTTTTTTGTGGAACCGTCGGGGCTCGACCAGGTCCACTTCCTGTGGGGCCGCTTCTGGAAGAAAGAGTTCATCATAAAGAGTCCCTCTTTCTCCATGAAGTCGGCCAGCTGCTGGCCCCTTGGGTTCCGTTGCCCTATTCCAAATTTCCCTACTTTCAGCTCACCGTTCTCTCTTGTGCCTAGTTTTGCATTGAAGTCTCCCATTAACACCGTATATTGGGTTTTGGAGGAATGCATGGCTCTAGAGATATCCTCATACATTTCCTCCACCTCCTCATCGGGGTGTGCCGAGGTTGGTGCGTAAACCTGTATGACCTTCAGCGAATACCGTTTGGTGATTCTGAGTATAAGGTACGCAACCCTCGTCGACACACTCCCGATTTTTACAACGTTGTTAACGAGAGACTTGTGGACGATAAATCCGACACCTCCTTGGGACAGATGGTCGCCCTCCCGGTGATAGAGCAAGTTGCCGGATTCGAGGATTACCGTGTCCTCCCCCTCTCTTCGGACTTCGGATAATCCTATAATATGCCAGCGCAACTTGTCTATCTCTTCTTCCAGCTCCACGATCTTCTCGTCAGTCCTCAGGGTGCGTGCGTTGTACGTTGCCAGGTCGAGTCGTCTAAGGTGGCAACCGAACCTCCACCGGAGATTCTTAGCACCCCCTGCCCCGCCGTTACCATGGTCGCCACCGTAGCCAGGAATAGCGGGGCCGCCGGGGACTGGGGGCCGTTTTTTTGTTGCTCTCATCATTGGGGGGTATTTGCCATAGTTGCCACGCTTGGCGAGCGGGTTGGCAACCGCAGTTTTTTTATTGTAATTTGGCTATTATCAGGAAGATGCTGCTGCCCATCTCCTGGCTGTTTCCCTTTGTCGCCTTTTACGACACCCACGGGAGGATATGGGGTAGTGGATATTCTTGACCGCCACTACACGGCATCAAGCTATTGTACTACATAAATTATTTTATTCTTTTTTTACTTTTTGAAGTCGGTTTTTCATTTTTATTCAAAATTATGGAAGGTAACAACTAAAATTTCGTGCAAATAGTTACAGAAAAATTTCATCCCTTATTTTTCCACACTTATAGGTGTGAAATTTTTCCTTTAAATGTTAAGTAGGTGATTGTTTCCATTCATCCCTGAGTACTAAACTGGGACGCCTTGCTTAGAGTATAAAGGTTCTTCGGTCCTCGTCACTTATTATACAAAACACATTATCTAACTTTAATTCTGCTATTTCACTCTGTTATCGTGGCTAGCGTGGTTGTACTGCAGTCGAATCGACCGATTCGTGCTGCAGCTATAATACTAAAATAAAAAAGCTAACATAACAATTATAATAATTTCACACAATGGTATCTTTATGGTACTTTTTGATAAAAGATATAATAACATTTATTTGTATTGTTTCAGGTACGTAAAGGAGAAGACAACACGAGTCACATTCACTGTGTTCCAAAATTTAATATGCAACTTATTCATCTGGTAAGAGTACGAGAATTGGGACGAAACTCCATAGTATAGTTTTGTTCAGAAGAAAGATAACGGAATAGACTCAAATATTGCCGAGTTCGATAGCCGACTAATCGCGGGAATGTTGACAAGGAGCAGCATTATCATTGCGACAGTATTGGCTCTGCACTCATTAACCCATCTTCCCAGCGTAATGAGTAGGATAGCTTTTTCAAGAAATATATGCCAACCGGAGTTTGACAACGCCTACTTCTAGCCTTAATGATAGAGTAATAATTGTAGTGAAACTAAATAACGCTCTCAATTTATAAATGCAAAGATAGAGATAGTGTTAATTATAACTGACCAATTTTTATTCTATCGAACCTCTTTAAAATCTAATAAGTTAATTAAATACATAGAAAAACAAAATTTGTTATCCCAAATACATTTTGTAAGAATATATAAATATCCATCTGAGATGCAGTGCTTTAATTTACTAATCTCGTTACGAAGACTGAATCACAAAAGAAATCAATCAATTAATTTTGAGATTTAGTAAAGGCATTTGACACTGTCTCTGAATAATAAAGAAGTTGAACGGCTCGGTATCACGCGCATGCAGTTTAAATTGTTCAAAAGCTACGAGTATCTGACAGGTGAAACCCAATGCGTAAAATATTTACGTTTTCTGCTAGAGAAGATGTCCCAGTATTGTTTGAAGTTGTCAAGGATGCATTCTTGGTCCGATGTTCTTCCTTGTGTACATAAATAACCTGTGTCAAGTAGGACTTCCAAGTATGGAAATAATAAACTTCGCCAATAACAAAGTTTTCTGTTTATTGGAGAGACACGTGGAAAAATAAAATCTCCGTCTCTTTTTTTGTTGAAAAATAAATTTAATTGCTTTTTTCTTTAATACTACAGATATTCCGGATATAATTTGATTTCCGGACCTCCTCCTTTTTTATAGCATAAGGGTGACAAACGAGTACACAGTCCACCTGATGGTAAATGGTTGTTGTGGCCCATAGACATCTACATTTATCCTCGATTACGAATCAAAATGCATATGCATTTTCAACCATGAGAACTAAGATGCAATGCCCTGTTTCCAGTAAAATGGGTCTCCGGTTCTCTACACTCATCATACAAAACACAGCAGCATTGAGCTGCTATTTTACGCTGATATTCTGTGAAAGCGTGGACCTTCCCCGGTCGAGACGACCCATTCGTGCTACAGCTATATTATAGTTGCAACATGGCTCTACCACGTATTTATTATAAGAAACTTACGCTTGTTATAATTTCACCTTTTCAATGTCTACAAACGAGCACACCGTCCACTTGATAGTAAGTGAATGCTGTAACACATAGAAATCTTCATTTATCTTCAATTAAAAATTAAAATTTAGATGCGTTATCCTTGGTGATTGATGCTCCTGAAGATTAAAGTTGGAATGCCTCATTTCCAGTAAAAAGGATTTGTTAAACTCCCCGGTTAAAGGGTAAAACCATACAAAACACAGCAGCATTAAGCAGCTATTTTACGCCGGTCTTCTGTGAAAACGTGATCCTTCACCGGTAGCCGACTCATTCGTGCTACAACCACAATATAGTTGTAGAAGAATGTAGCATCAAATAAATACGATTGTCTTGAAGTAGGGATTGATAGAATTTTAAATTCTCAAACCCATATTGACCTGCCGACTACGAAAGCTTATGGTGACGTTTAAAGTCATCATAAATTACAAATCGCAAATTTTACCTAGTTTATAATATTTTATCATCTTATTATTTTTGGACAGAAGTTTTAATAATAAGAAAACTTCTAATAAAAAGTACAAACAGATTTAAAACTATAATAAGAGAATTTCAATATAATATGTACAGAAAACAATTAAAAACATACAGTCGAATTGAAATGCTCCTTTCCTCTCTTGAAAGTCAGCTAAAAAGAAATCTTAAGTTGCTATTATAAGCGTTGAGTGATTGCTTTGTCCCTTACTTCGCTCGTCTTGTGGTAGCTTTGTAATGAGGCCCCATAAAAGCTTTTCCAGCCGTTGTGATTTTACTGTCTCATTCTTGTTTTATTGTCACTTAAAATATTTCTATTGTAGGATTTTTAACACCACAATACGAGTATTTTAAATTGATAGTCAATTTACTCTCAAAATAAAAAGTAATAAAATCGACTCGACTTCCTATTGATTTACAAACCTGTCCGAAGGCTGTCTGAAAAAATCACCTTATTAATTTTTTTCATTTGCAATATTTTAAAATTTTGTACCTTTGTTCTTATTTTGTATTTTCTAACTAAAATGAGATCGGTAATTTATAAATTTTATTTAATTTTTGAATTTAAGTATTTTATTACGATTTTAAATCAAGCGAACAACAAAGCTTAGAGGTAGCTTAGAGGCTAAATGATTGCTGAAAATTTCGAGTATACGCGGTCAACCCAGGTTCAATTTCCGCCAACAACAATAAAATATTTAAAACATATTTAAACGCAATAAAGTGATGACTTTCCGCGTACTCAGCGGTGAAGGAAAAAGTTGTGAGGAAACCTGCATACCTCAAACACATTTTTTGAGGACGAAGTCCGCTAAAATGTCTCAAAACAACTGGAGCAGCTTTGTGGATTAATTACTTCTTAAACCGTTTAGAAATAAGATGGTGCCTGTGTCCAATAGTGGGACGTATTAAGGCGACACCGCGAAAAAATGCACCTCCTTTCATCGAATAGTATAGGAGTATGACACGACTAACGAAACTGGAATTTTGATATAGGTAAATTCATGTCTTTATCTTGAGTTTGCTTGCTCAAAAACACGATTGTAAAATTTTGACTCGATCATAATAATTTGCGAAAACACCTCTAAAAAATCACTATAGTTGAAATTACAACGAAATTACTTAATCTATATGCTTGGAAACCACTCGAATACATTCATAACATCAATATTCGTAATTTACTTGCTCATTATTTTGATTGCTAAAATCAATAATTTATTAAAAATATTTTAAGATTCTACGCGATTTCTAAGCGGTTTTAATAGTCGCGGGCGCTACGCAATTTTAGACCTTATGACGGCGTTTTTGAAGTTTTTATAGAAATTATGTTTTACTCTGGTTAGTCCGGCGATAGCCCGCTTCAACGGTTTTCGATGTGTCGCCTTAAGGCTATGTAACTTTACCAATGAACGTACCTACTAGTTGCTCAATGATTGAGCTTCCACCTCAAATACCATAATTCGCGAGCAACCAGCTCCTCCTTGCTAATACTATTGAAGTTTCTTATCGCATATTTAAGTGTTATTTAACACGTGCGCGGCGGCAAATTTCGCGCCAAAACCCACTCAGAAATTATGGAGGACGCCTACAGTATGTATATAAGATTTACTTTTTTTATATGAAAGCCGTCAAAAACTTCTTCTCGACTGAAAAAATGTATTACAATGTAGGTAGTATTTTATGGAGTAGAGATTCTCTCTAGATGAGACATGCAGGAAGTCGATAAATGCAGGTGACTCTGGACCGTATTTTTATATAGAATGAGGGTGATGAACGGGCACACAGTCCATCTGATGGTAAGTGGTTGCTGCGGCCCATAGACATCTACATCTATTCTCGATTAAGAATCAAAATGCAGATGCGTTTTCATCCGTGAGGACTAAGATGTAATGCCTCGTTTCCAGTAGAAAGGGTCTCCGGTTCTCTACACTCACCAAACGAAACAGCAGCGTTAAGCTGCTATTTTACCTTGGTATTCTATGAGATTTTGCCAGGCCTATGTTCATCAGTGGACTTGTGAAGAGCTATAATGAAGATGAGGATAAAATAATATAGTTTTTTAATATTATCTGCACATAAAATAAAAATAAAATATTATCTGAAGAACACAGACTAAATAATAAACACGGATCTCGTTACAGATGCACGAACTAATTCTGAGCGCCGCATAAACAGTCTGACGCTTTTTATATTCGAAACGATCCGAATTCAAACATACACTGTTCTTAGCGTAGTTTTGTAAACTATGATGTAAACATATATTTATAATATCTAATTAACTAATACAAAAGTATAAAAATCTATTAATAACAATATTAAACACCCTACAACCCCTCAGGGTTTGAATTTTCCAAAATCCTTTTTAATGGGTGTCTACGTCAACTAATGTGTTTTTTTTTATAGGATAGGGTGACAAACGAGCACACAGTCCACCTGATGGTAAGTTGTTGCTGTGGCCCATAGACATCTACATCTATTCTCATTTGCAAATCAAAATGCAGATGCGTTGTCACCCTTGAGGACTAAGATGGAATGCCCCTTTTCCAGTAAAAAGTGTCTCCGGTTCTCTACACTCACCATACGAAACACAGCAGCGTTAAGCTGCTATTTTACGCTGGTATTCTGTGAGAGCGTGGTCCTACCCCGGTCGAGCCGACCCATTCGTGCTACAACTATACTACTAATACAGCTGCAGCATGGCTCTACCACGTAATATGTATATGTGCCACATTTCAAATTAATCGGAGGTATAGTTTTGAATGTCTCTTGATAAGTTAGTAAGTCAGTGGTATTACGCTTATATACCAAATAACTACGAGAGCAAATTGAGCTGAGCTAATGTCTTTACAGGTGACTTATTAAAGATCAGATTTGATTCCAACCTCATTATTCCGGATTGAAAGAAAAATTCTTGCAATATATTTGCTAAGAATATCGTCTGGAATTGAATTGCCTTCATTTCTGACGCGAGCGATGAAATCAATTTCCTTTGCATCGATATTTCCTATTCGATAATTATAAATTTTCTTCATATTTTATCACTGCATAAACCATTTTTTTTATTCGTGGGTCCATTAACGTCGTTTTTTTTATTCCTCGGTTCATAAACTTTGAATATTTACACTAAGCAACATTTTTGTCATCATAATTGATTTGTAAATAATCACTTGTAATATAGACTCAGTATAGGCCTTTCCCACATTGACTCAAAGGACGGTCTGAATTCTACGGTAGGTTACTCCGGACTATGCCAAACTCTGAGAAGACTTTTGTTTTGCCGTGGACTACTGACTGACAGATTATAATGATATTTTTATGGATGAAAGTTCTTAAAGTAAGGATAACCAACGGGTACTTATTCCACCTAATGGACAGTGGATGCTTGTGGTCTATCTATAACTAATTCAATCCTCGATTTAGTATCAAAACGCAAATGCTTCGTCTTCCCTTAAGACTGATATGAAATACCTCGCTCTCATCACCAGTAAGAGGGTTTAAGGACCTCGTCACTCACCATACAAAACACAAGAGCATTATGTTTCTATTTCACGCTGGTATTCTGTGCAAGCGTGGTACCACGGATGAGAAAGATTATGAGAATTATGTATGTACGTACATAATTCCTACATAATTTTTTCATCATTACAGCCTTTCATAAGTCCACTGCTGAACATAGGCCTCACCCAAAGAATGCCACAAAGCACGGTCCTGAGCCACCTGCATACATCGACTTCCTGCATGCCTTACCAGGTGGTCACTCCATCTCGTGGTGGGTCGCCCTACACTTCGCCTACCGGTACGAGGCTGCCACTCGAGAACCTTTCTTCCCCATCGGTTGTCGGTTCTTCGAGCTATATGGCCGGCCCACTGCCACTTCAGCTTACTAATCAGTTGGGCTATGTCCGTTACTCTAGTTCTACTGCGGATATCCTCATTTCTAAATTTATCAGAGCAGAAAAACTCCGAGCATAGCCCTCTCCATAGCTCGCTGAGCGACCTTGAGCTTCCTCTTACGGCCAGCTGTGAAGGACCACGTCTCAGTTCCGCAAGTCATCACTGGCAACACGCACTGGTTGTACAATTTCGTTTTAAGGTTTTGAGGTATGTCTGACGAGAAAATGTGTCGTAGCTTCCCGAACGCTGCTCAGCCGAGTTGAATCCGTCGATTGACCTCTCGGTCGAAGTTGGACTTACCTAGTCGGACTATTTGTCCCAGGTAAACATACTCTTCAACAACTTCGAGCTTAGTGTTCCCAACAACTACCGGCATAGGTGTGACATGGACATTAAACATGATCTTTGTTTTGTCCATGTTCATCTCAAGATCTATCCGTTGGGAAACACTATTGAGGTCATTGAGCATAGTGCTTAGGTCCTCCAGCGATTCTGCCATAAAGACTATATCGTCGGCAAATCGAAGGTGAGTAATGTACTCGCCATTGATGTTGATACCGTATCCTTTCCAGTCCAGAAGCTTGAAAACGTCTTCCAATGCAGCGGTGAAGAGTTTCAGGGATATGACGTCACCCTGTCTTACACCTCTCTGCAATTGGATAGGTTTCGTACTCTGGTTCTGTACTCGGATAGCCATCGTAGCCCTACTGTACAAGCACTTCAACACTTCGATATACCGACAGTCAACTTGGCACCGCTGAAGGGACTGCAGCATCGCCCAAATTTCGACGGAATCAAAGGCTTTCTCATAGTCCACATACGCCAGACATAGTGGCAAATTGTACTCTTCGGACTTCTGTATAATTTGCCGAAGGGTATGTATGTGGTCTATGGTGCTAAAGCCCTTTCGGAAACCAGCTTGTTCGGGAGGCTGGAAGTCGTCAATTCTGCGCACGAGACGATTCGTAATGACTCTCGAAAACACCACGTAGACGCGGCTCAGAAGGGAAATCGGTCTGTAGTTCTTCAAGAGAGCGTTGTCACCTTTCTTGAAGAACAAGACCACCGCACTTCTGCTCCACGCCTCCGGTGAAATGCCACCATGGAGGAAGGAATTAAAGAGCTTCTGAAGGACTTCAAGTACCGGTCTTCCACCCGCTTTCAGAAGCTCCGCTGTAATTCCATCCTTGCCAGGAGCCTTACCGTTTTTAAGGTGCTGGAGAGCCATTCCAATCTCGATCAGACTGACGTCCGGGATATCTTCGGAATAGTGTCATAATTCCTTAGCAGCCTATAAAAGTCAACTGCTGAACATATGCCATTCACATAGATAGCCATATATAAATGATTTTGCCATAGTTGCCACAACTGATAGGCGGGTTGGTTGTCGCAGTTTTTTAATATTTTGAATTATTTTCAGGAAGATGCTGCTGCCCATCTTCTGTTTTAGTTTCTCTCTGTCGCCTCTCATGACACCCACGAGATGATATAGGGTTGTGCATATTCTTACACCGCCACTACGCGGTCACGTACATAATTACTCCCAAACAATTTCATAACATTTGAAAATTATTACTATTATTAAAAATTTATATTACCCCTGGGAATTAATGGTTATTATAATAATATAAAATACATATAAGGTTGAAAATAAACCCTGGGAATGATTTGGTCGCTTCCTAGCTGTGTCTGTAAGTAGTTTGTTCAACATGTATGTTATTAATGTTTAATTTACTTTGAAAAAAAAAAGTCTAGTTGTGTTCCTTGCAGTTTCTTCCCAGAACAGGGGCGTTTTCGGATACAGCGGTGAAAGTAAAAACTAACTTTCAGTAAGAATCACTTCTAATCAATATCGAATAAAACACAATTTTATTCTATTTTAAAAGGAGAAACTGATAAGGATATATATAAAAGACTATTATAAATGTACGTGTGTACCTTATGATAAATAATAAAGTCCTTTGAATAAGATAAACTATTTCCCAATTTATGCTATACTCTGTCCCTTTTGTTAAACAACAATGCATTGAAGGTTAAGTGTCTAAGTGGCGTGAACACGTAGCATCGGAACGTGACTTAAAAATGCTTTAAAAGTTCATGAACGACCATATCACATCGACAATGTAAAGATTTTGCAAAAAAAGATTTTTAAAACGTAATTTTTATAGCTCTTAAAAATTAAACGAGCTTTCGCTGTAAGTATATATTATACATAAAGATAATAACAATCCCTAGTACAAAACCTCTTTCTTCCAAGTATTTATCATATTTTCTTATTTCTTCTTTTTTGAGAGACTTGATTTTTTTCTAATTTTTTTCTTATTAACTTTTAATTTGGTCGTCGTTGCTGGTGACAAGAGAATCAGTTCTCTTGTTGTTCTTTTCTCGCTTAAAGGCTAAGTATATCTATTCAGCGAGACGCAGTCAGCGTTCTTGGTACTCTACCATTGGGAGTAGAACTGAATTATAATTTTAGTTTTTAGTTTTAGTTTTTTCATTATAATTTTTTAATATTGTATCTTTTAATTTTTTTGTATTTTCTTATGTGCATTTTTACATTACATAATATGCATCAAAATATTCTATTTAGCTTTTAGTCAAGAGTTTATGTCAGACAACAGTTCATCCCGTTGTTATTTATTAGAACCAGGAGTGTGAGGTAGATATCAAATGACAAACATGAAAATATACATGCAAAATATCAAGTAAATGATTTATGATAAAATATAGTGTACCAGTGCAGCGTAACAGAGATAATAAGAACAGAAATCCAAATTTCAACATATCTCTAGGTTTTGAGATGGGCGTAACTAAGAAAGGGCACGGGGCACAGTGGTCTGAGGAAATCTTGTGATCCCCTTGCCTCCATAACTTGGTGTCTCCAAATACCCTCGCAGAGAGCGTTGCAATAGCTCTCTAGCAGTAATTAACTATGGTAGGGTTTGTGTCCCTTCTGGCCCACCTCGGAAAATATTTTAGCTGCGTCCATTGCCAGTCTCATTTTACTGATTTTAAAAGAATATTTCACGTACAGTATGTCCTCACGCACGTTAATTAAGAAGAAATAATGATATCGTCTCCAAACTAAGTTAATTTAACACTGGACTAAGCTGAACTTATTTTTTAAGTAGACAGTTACACACTGTCATCATAATTGAAAAGTAGTATTTTAGTGTGATATTCTTACATACTTTTGAACTTCTTTTTTAATTCTTCTACTTCAAGGAATACTAGTAGTTTGGTTTATCGATTTATAATCTAATTTATGTAAAATATAACTTACATTTCAGCAATAATCATTAATCTACCCTTTTCTATCAAATTACCTTCCGCCGTTATTAAATTTATCAAATATTTCACCTCATTCTCAAGTGATGTCACCCTGGTGGCAGAAAAAGTCGTGGATACCCTCATTCCCCTCGTATTGCAGTTGATCATGGACGGCGGTAGTCACCTCTTATATAAAAAAGGCAGGTGTGTTATGAAATTATAAGCCAAGATGAGAAGTGTAGTGCTAATAGGTCGCCTGTCAGCGCTTCACTTGCTTTGAGCTACGGCAAATTAATTGATAATAAATTTTAGTGAATCAATTTTCAATTATATTATTCCATCGCCGCTTAATAAATAATTAATTACTAAAAACGACTGCGCCGAAGAGGCCGTATCAAGTCAGTAATCAAGATTTTACACTTACAATATGACAGAATAAAAACATTTAAATCTCAAATTCTGCGAAAATCTATTGTTATCAAGAGGAAAATAGTTTATGAGTGTTAGATTATCAAGTATAAGTATTTATTTTTATGTCAAGTTTCTAAACGATTAAGTATCATTGTCATGTTCTATCTCATAAATATTATGCTATATCCTCTATGAAAGTAACTGAGACTCAGTTTTTTATTCCTAACGTTTAAGAATTAAGAAGACAAATTCTTTACTTTTAAAATGTTTTAATATTAAACTAAAAATTTGTGTAATTATTTTATTGAGTGATTAATTATATTCACGTAATTAATCTACATCTAAACTACTATTATAAAGAGAAAAGATTTGTTTGTTTGAATTGAATAGGCTCCGAAACTACTGGAACGATTTGAAAAATTCTTTTACCATTAGAATCCTACATTATTCCTGATGAACATAGACTATATAATATTTTCAAAAAAGTTAGGGATCCGTATGTAAACTTCGTTAATGTAACCCAAGGTGTAAAAAAATACCAAAAAGAATCCTTATATCGAGTACGCTGCGGAAACTATTGATAATAGAGCAAAGTAATGTACTTCCGTTTTATAGAGGGTATTAATATCTACAAAAAAGTTTACGATACCATATGTTAAACTCAAAGACATTTAAGTATACCTATATATTTAAATCTCTTTGGTTTAACTATTACAGTAATGTCACAGTAACTAATTTTTCATGTCAAATTGTGAAACAGTAACGCCGGTACAAACTAGGTCACATTATTCGTATCAGTACAGGTACTGATAACCACCAAGCATAACCACCAATTACGTTAACCATGTAATTTTAGTAACATATTTCACTTTTTAAATCTATGTTAACTCAGCAATCGTCCGTCGTGATGTCTCTCTCGAAGTTCGCATATCGCAAGGCGCAGACGCGTGATATACGCGGGTGAAACCGCGGTGCACAGCTAGTCACTCAATAAAAAAGTACTTATTTCAAATGATATTATAACGATAACAAGCTAGCCAATATGGCGGTATTAGACTGTACTAAGCGACCAAGACTGATTTGTTAAAATTGAATAAATAAGTAAAGATGATCTAGGTTTATTAATTTTACATGATTATGAGTAAATTTCATCATCATCTCATTAAAGCCTATCAACGTCCACTGTTGAATGTGGGAGGCCTACATTCAACAGATTGACTCATAGGGGAGATATGTGTTATAGTTATCATGCTTGTTAACTGCAATTTTTATTGTTAGCAACCACAGTTTCATATTGCTTGATTTGTTATTAGGAAAACGCTTCCGCCCATCTCATGGCAAAAATATATCTATATTTACGCTATTGTAAAAATCGTATCCGTTTCTTTAAACTCACCATATTAAAAATAGGCAACATTAAGCTGCTATTTGAAGCTGGTATCCTGCGAGAACGTGGTTGTTTCCCCGGTCGAGTTGACGCATTCGTGCTACAACTATAATATAGCTGTAATATGGCTCTAACACGTAAAAAAAATGTTTTATTTGTTTCGCTCTGGTGTCTCTTACCACCATCACTGAACGATATGGAGGGGAGTTTGTTGTTATAAATTATCATTTAATTTAATTTTATAAAGAAACCAGCTGATGTTAAGTGCAAACTGGGTTCTAAATGGTAAAGACCTTTGCCCTAATAATGCCATTGATTCTTACCTTAGAGAGTCCCAAATTGAAGTTTGTTATATGTATAGGTATCTTGATCGAGGATAGAAGTAGATGTCTATGGGCCACAGCATCCACTTACCATCAGGTGGACTGTGTGCTCGTTATATATCATACTCGATAAATAAGTAAAACTGTAAATTTTCCGATGTGATATCAAAACATTAGTCCGCTTACTCAGGACCACCTCAGGAGTTCTCCCAGCGGCACCATTTCTAATATCCGGGCGGCGAGAACCATTAAGTCAACATAGATTCACTCGAACAACAACATAGATCGAATGAAAATTTTATTCACGACTTTAATGAAGAAATGAGAAATTAGGTACAAAGTCGAAGTTATGAATGTTTAATTAGTTTGCTGTGAGACATCGTTGAAATAAGAGATATATCTCTCTCTGTCCACTTTGTAGAGTGAGCTGATGTTTATATTGATTAGTTGATATATATAAGCTTCCTCCATAGATTACCTCATAGGCAAGCGGAGTTTTTTTTTTTTCATTATTTTCACTTATTATCAGGATTCGCTGTCGCATCTCAAAACACCCACGGGATGCTAAAAGTGGCAGATATTCTTACGCCGCCCCAACACAGCAAACATTTTCTCTAAATCTACACACGTATTTACGTAAATACTAAATAGGCCACTGTTGGGCACAGGCCTCCTCTCATTTCTAAGAGGGTTTTAGGGCAAGGAATGTCCGCCGCGTCGCCCCAATATGTGTCGGCAAACTTCACATGTCTTCGAAATATTTTTTTCTTATTTCTCATATAGGTCTCATTTTTCTTATTTGTCATATAGGTCTCATGATGTTTTTATTGTTTTATTTCACCACCGGACACACGATAAATTAGCACTTAAAATTGCAATTAACAATTTCATTGGTGCCGGCTGGGATCGGACCCGGGTTGCTCGCGTACTGTGAAGCTTACAGCGAGCGCTAAACATTTGAGATACCACGGCTACGGCTACGGGGTATTATAAGTTGCAAGATATTTTTGTTCACAGTTATAACATGCAATTAGATAACATTCGCCGTTGCTAGAAATCATAGAAGAATTATCATAATTTAGCCCTAGCTTCACGTTTCATCACTTATTACAAAATCTCATCAAAAAAAATTCTTACGCATCATTGGTTACGTCGACAAAGGACCATAAGAATTTCTTTATTTCTGTAAAGATAAAAAGGTGAATAAATTTGATGAGCGAGTGGAAGCATTTGCGACAATTCCAATGTTCCTTTTACTCGCTTACATCTAACGTGTACGTAATGTATGTAGGCATGAATGTAATGGAGTTTTATAATTCAGTTGTCTCTTGTAGAGATAAAAAGGTGAATAAATTAGATGAGCGAATGGAAGCATTTGTGGCAATTCCAATGTTCTTTTTGCTTGCTTACATCTAATGTCTACGTGTATGTGTATATGCAGGTATGAATGTAATGAAGTTTTAGACCAAAACCATCGTGGACTGGCGTAAGCTTGAGCTAAACTTTAGTCTACTACCTCCCAGCACTTAGATGAAATCCCGAATAAAATCCCCGATAAAATAAACACGCCAGAGGAAGCCAATGAGACGAATAGCGCCCTATCTGCTCACCTAACCTCTACATTTGAAGAATGCTCTCTTAAGGTTTGTGTGTCGTGCAATCGATACTTGAAACTTCCGAGTGACATTCGACAACTGATCAGAGCAAAGAACACGACTCTTAAACAATACGATCACTATCGCACTATAGACAATAAACTTCGACTGCGCAACCTCCAAAATGAGGTGAAACAGTGCATTAAAGAGTTCAGACAAGATAAGGGGGATAATCTGCTGACGGACATCAAGCCATCAGAAACTGCCTTCTAACATTTGACCCGAGCTCTGAAAGTAGATCTATGCCGCCTCTCATTAGGCCGGGAAACCCCAATCTCTCTTTGTCGACTCCGAGAAGGCCGAACGCCTGGCGGACAGTTTAGTGTGCCAATGTACTCCCTCTAGCAACCTACAGATCCCGCTCACCTTGCAGAAGATCTCCGCGATCGAGAGTAAGTCTGCATTACCACCTGCAGGTGACTCCTTAGAGACTGTTAAAGTCACAGAAGTCACGGAAGATATAAAAAACCTCAAGAAGAAATCAGCACCCGGCCTCGATGGCATTAGCAACAGGATGCTGAAATCTCTCTCCGTGCATCTTGTATGCCTCCTAGTGGGCATATTCAACGCTTTTTTTTACCAGCTGCTCCTTCCCGGATGCCTGGAAAGAGGCAGATGTGATAAGAATCCCGAAACCAAAGAAACCGCGCAACTTAGCCTCTAGTTACAGACCAATAAATCTCCTCAGCACACTGTGGCAAGTTAACGAGTGACGTATATTGAGTCGCCTTCGTAGATATATCTTCGCTCATAAACTTCTGCTAGGCGAGCAATTCGGCTTCAGACCCAAACACTCGTGCACCAACCAGCTACATCGCCTTACAGAATACATTCTGAAAGGGAAAGTTCCAAGAAGAAGTCGTAGAATCACTTTGACCGGTGCCCACTTCTTCGATGTCGCAAAAGCGTTTGACAAAGTCTGGCACGACGGCTTCCTTTACAAGTTGTATAAACTCAACGTGACTGATAGGCTCACCTACATCATCAGAGCCTTTCTTGCAAATCGCCACTTTGGCTATCGAATAGAGGGTACTTGCTCCACAAAACATCCCATCAAGGCTGGAGTCCCACAGGGCTCCGTCCTCCCCCCAATCCTCTTCACAAAATTCACGAGTGACATCCCGAAGAACCCAGTAGTGAATACTGCCCTTTTCGTCGACGACACGGCACTTTAAGTCGGCCATCATAATAAAATAATCCTCACCGAGATGCTCCAATCAGGAGTTAACCGCTTAGGTGATTAGTTCCGTATGGAGAATCGAAGTGAATCCTCAAAAAAGTGTAGCAAAACACTTCAAAACCATGCCCACTCTCAATCGACAATACAAAATCCTCAGAAATCGTTAGGTACGATTACCTTGTATGGCCGCCAGATCCTTTGGCAATCAACGACCAAATATCTAAGGGTCAAATTTGACCACGGTATGATATTGGCGAAACACATTCACAATGTCTGTGATCGTGCCAAAATCGTCACTAATCACATCCACCCGCTAGTTAACAGTAAGAGCAAACTGTCCTTAAGACATAAGTTTCATTTTTACAAAGCATGCATAAGACCTATTAAGTCTTACGCAAGCGTAGTTTTCGCACACGCGGCCCACAGACACTTGTACGTCCTCCAAGTCGTCCAAAACAGATTCATTCGCATCGCCACTGGAGCTCGGTGGTACCAGCGAAATTCCGACCTATACCGTAACTGTCGACTTCCGACGATCTCTGAGTATTTCAAGGAAATGTCGCCGCGCTATTTCGAGAAGGCCGAGACACACCAAAACCCACTAGCGGTAAACGCAGCCACATACGCTCTAACTCCGAACATTACGAAAAGCCTTCGGAGGCCCCGTAACGTTCTGATTGAACCCCCGTTTCGCTAGATACCGACGACCGTAATGTCGCTGGTCAGTCACACATAAACACTACACACTCACCTAGTGCCACAAACACTGTTAGCCGCACCATAGACCCATCCACTCCGCGTACACACCGTACACCCGCGTTCCAGGGTAGTTCTCACCGCCCAGAACAACAAACGATACGAGTTAGCCATCAGAGCCGGGGTTCGCTACCGCCTGTTTGAACGGCCGTCAGACAACTCATCTACGTGCACTGTAAACTGTCCTAGAAGTCATCGTTACGCAAGTAAAATAAATAAATAAAGGGGTGAGTTATAAAAATTTACCCCTTTTTTTAGGTCTGAAAGGCCGCGAGCCGTAAGTCTGATAAAGCTGTAGGAGTCGCATAGGCTGACAGCACTAACATCATCAGAAACTAGAGAGAGATTGTATGATGTATGAGTCATATCCATAAATATGTTTTAGTCGATGTTTAAGTTTTAATCTATTCTCCACGAGCGTCTCTACATTATTTCTCATGCGCCTCAAAAAATTTCCATCATTTTTTCCCTACAAAATCAAAAACTGCTTTTACGTCCAAAAACTTTAAATACAATTACTGAAAAACGAGCAGACAGTCCGCCTTATGGAAAGTAAATCAAGTGATTTATATTCTCTTTGACGTGAAGTGATTCAATAGACAACTTTTTTAACGCAGGTACAGAATAGAATAATTTTTATTCAACATAGATTACAATACTCATTAAAAATCATTTTTGAAAGCGTTCCCTGCTTCGGAAAAAAAATTAATCCTAGAAGGAACCATCGAGCAAGCCAGCGGAATAATAATTTAATACAGTAAAATTTTATTACACATTAAAAACAGTATTGTAGCGATCACCTAATTCTCCAGTGGTTATTATCATAAATTTATTCTATAATATAATAATAACCTTTTTCTACTAAAGATTTAAAGTTATGTTTACTAAATATTTTTAACTTTTAAAAAAATTGTCCTGCATATTTTCTTTGATTTTGTTTTATAAGCGTATACATTGACCGCATGAAAGAATTAATGACCCTTCGGAATGAAAGACTAGTATTACTAGCTTGTATTTTCTGGTATTTATAGTTTTAACATCACTATTTATTATTATATTCGAATAGAGACTAAATATATACGATTTCATAGCACGTTTAGCGAGTTACCAAGCGAAAATAATCTGATAAATTAAAATAAAGATTCTATGATACATAAAATTCTACAAAAATAAAATAACAGCCTTCATCGTCCCTATGCTGGGAACAGGCCTCATCTTATTTCTGGTTGGGTTCTATTCCAGTGCGGATTGGTTAACGTAGCCTTGAAAGATTTTTCTAAATTGTGTAGTATTCCCTGTCTCGTAACCCACATATGGTTCATTTCGAAAGTATTAATATTGTGTCTGAAAATGAATTAAGTTACCAAAAGAATTTAAATAGAAACTGAAAAAAAACTAAGCTAAAATGCATTAGATTATATAAAATGTCAAAATGCAAATATCTTTATAGAGTAAGACTGTCACTTTGACGAAACCCAAACTGGTCCCATAAACTTCCGCCCGCTGATTTGATTTGCTCGTTCCGGGAACATAATATGATGTTCAAACAAATATTTGAGTGTATCTCGTTAAATTTATATTTTATACATGATAATTTTTATTTCAGTCCCTTTGACGTATAACTGTCTATACCTAATTGTTATTGTAACCTATTTTTTATAGAATAACAGTGACGACACGAGCACATAGTTAACCAGATTGTAAGTTGATGCTATGTCCCATAGACATCTATGTTTATCCTAAGAACCTAAATGCAGATGCGTTGTCACCCCTGTTAATGCCTCGTTTTCAGTTAAAAGCTTCTCATGATTTATGTTAACCTCTGGGAATGAACGATTATTATAATATAAATGACTATCTGGTCGAAAATAAACCCTGGGAATGAGATGGTCGCTTCCAAGCTGTTTCCGTAAGTAGTTTGTTCAACATGTGTATTGTTAATGTTTAATTTACTTTGAAAAAAAAAATCCCGCTGGGTTTTTTGCTATTTCTTCCCTGGACAGAGGCTTTTTCGGAAACAGTGGTGAAAGTAAAAAATAAATTTCAATAAGAATTCTTTGTAATCAATATTGAATAAAAAACTATTTTAAAAGGAGAAACTGGTAAGGATATATACAATAGAATATTATAAATGTAAGTGTGTACCTTATGATAAATAAGAAAGTCCTTTGAATATGATAATCAATTTCCCAATTTATGCTATACTCTGTCCCTTTTGTTAAACAACACTGCATTGATGGTTAAGTGTCTAAGTGGCGTGAACACGTAGCACCGGAACGTGACTTAAAAATGCTTTAAAAGTTCATGAACGACCATATCACATCGACAATGTAAAGACATTTGTAAAATAAAGATTTTTCAAACGTAACTTTTATTTTTCTTAAAAGTTAAACGAGCTTCCGCTGTAAGTATATATGATGCATAAAGAATACTGTGTTGCTAATAACAATCCCTGAGCTAAACCAAATATTTATCATATTTTCTTTCTACTTCTTTTTTTAAAGACTAGATTTTTTCTAAAATTCGATCTTTACTGTTTAATATTGTCTTTTAGTTTGGTCGTAGTTGTTGATGATAAGAGGGCTGATTCTTTCCTCGCCAGGCTAAGTATAGCTATTCATCGAGGAAACACAGTCAGCGTTCTTGGCACTATACCGCGGGGAGTAGGACTGTATAATAATTATAATAATTTTAGTTTTTAGTTTTATTTATATTATTTATATTATTATTATTTATTTAGTTTGTATTATTATTGTATATTTTTAATGAGTAAATAAATTAATTGTATTAGGAATTTGTTTGAGGAATCCGATATTTAAAAGAAAGTAAGAAAATACCTAGTCAGGTCATAAGTATTGTCACACAGTAAAAACTTTTCTTTTAGAATGCTGGCTACAAAAAAGTTTATTGAATTCGAATTTCGAATTGTTCATGAAAATAAAACTGTATACTTTATTTTTATAGAATTTTACTCATTTTTAAATATGGAGTGGACGCTTAAAGAAGACCGTGTTGCAGTTATTGCGTTGCATCGTTGCGGTTACGCGCCAATTCAAATTTTTGACATACTGAAAAAATTGAATATAACCAAAAGATTCGTTTATCGTACCATCAAACGATACAATGAAGACTCTAGTGTAGATGACAGGTCAAGAAGTCAGGTCGCCCTCGGTCTGTTAGGACTCCAGCAGTGATAAAAGCTGTGAAGGTGCGAATTCAAAAAAAATCCCAAACGTAAGCAGAAACTGTTGGCCCTTCAGATGGGGTTAAGCAGAACCACGGTGAAAAGGATGTTAAATGAAGACTAAGGGCTTCGGGCATATCGAAGAAAAACAGGACATCGTTTGAATGCTCGTCTAATGGACCTGAGACTGAAGAGATGCCGCGCTTTGTTGAAGCGGTATGCGGGAAAAAATATCGGGAAATTCTTTTTTCGGATGAAAAAATTTTTACCGTAAAAAAGAGCTACAACAAACAAAATGATAAGGTGTACGCACACAGTAGTGAAGAAGCGAACAACCGTATTCCGCGTGTCCAACGAGGTAATTTTCCATCCTCGCTCATGGTATGGTTGGGAGTTTCTTATTGGGACTTAACAAAGGTATATTTTTGTGATAAAGGTGTAAAAACGAGTGCAGTTGTGTATCAAAATACAGTCCTGACGAACCTTGTGGAACCTGTTTCTCATACCATGTTCAATAACAGGCACTGGCTATGCCAACAAGATTCGGCACCAGCTCATAGAGCGAAGAGCACACAAGACTGGCTGGCGGCGCGTGAAATCGACTTCATCCGGCACGAAGACTGGCCCTCCTCCAGTCCAGATTTGAATCCGTTAGATTACAGGATATGGCAACACTTGGAGGAAAAGGCGTGCTCAAAGCCTCATCCCAATTTGGAGTCACTCAAGACATCCTTGATTAAGGTAGCCACCGATATTGACATGGACCTCGTTCGTGCTGCGATAGACGACTGGCCGCGCAGATTGAAGGCCTGTATTCAAAATCACGGAGGTCATTTTGAATAAACTTTAGTGTCATAAGAATCTATGTTTTGTTAAGTTCATTTTGGTATATAAATGGTATGACAATAACATAATGAATAAACTTGTTTCAATTATTTTATATTAAACATGTGACAGAATTTATGACCTTACTAGGTATATTTATTTGCTCCAACCAATATCAAACACAAACAAGACATGAAACCATACTTCCCACCTGTACCATATAATGATTTATATAATTTGCACCAAAATAGTCTACTCAGCTTTTAGTCATAAGTTGATGTCAGACAACAGTTCGTCCCGTTAATTTTTAGTAGAACCAGGTGTGTGAGGTAGATGTCAAATGAGAAACATGAACATATACATACAAAATATCAAGTAAATGATATGATGAAATATAGTGTACTAGTGCAGCGTAACAGAGATAATAAGAAAAGAAATCCAAATTTCAACATATCTGTTCAATATATGTGTTTTGAGATCCATAGAAATGGACGTAACTAAGGAAAGGCACGGCGGCACAGTGGTCCGAGGAAATCTTGTGATCCCCTTGCCTCCATAATTTGGTGTCTCCAAATACCCTCGAAGAGAGCGTTGCAATAGCTCTCTAGCAGTGCTATATATGGCAGGGTTTGTGTCCCTTGTGACCCACCTCGGAAAATATGTTAGCTACGTCCATTACCATAGTCTCATTTTACGGATTTTAATAGAACATCTCACATGCAGTATGTCCTCACGTACGTTAATTAACATTTCCCCGAGCTCATCTTAAGAAGAAATAATGATATCATCTCAAAACTAAGTTAATTCACGCTAGGTTATATAATGAACTGATGAAAATCTGATAAGTTTTCCGCTATTTTTCCAACGAAAAGCGTTTTTTTTTTTCTAATTCTCTCAGTAATAAGAAGAGGCATGTGCTCATCATTGGGACGTATATAGGCTACTCTACTTTTACTTTACTTTACCTTTCCCACTGGTTCCAAAAAAGGATCTATCTTAGTAGCAACCGGCAAGTAACACAGTGACATTTTTTGACAATGAATAAATTGGGGATACCATATGAAGAATTGCCTTTCTCGTCATGCTTGTCAGGTGAATTGCAACCATCATCATTATCATCATTACAGCCCTTCACAAGTCCACTGCTGAACATAGGCCTCCCCCAAAGAATGCCACAAAGCACGGTCCTGAGCCACCTGCATCCATCGACTTCCTGCATATCTTACCAGGTCGTCACTCCATCTAGTGGGGGGACGCCCTACACTTCGCCTGCCGGTACGAGGCTGCCACTCGAGAACCTTTCTTCCCCATCGGTTGTCGGTTCTTCGAGCTATATGGCCGGCCCATTGCCACTTCAGCTTACTAATCCGTTGGGCTATGTCGGTCACTCTAGTTCTACTGCGGATATCCTCATTTCTGAGTTTATCACGCAGAGAAACTCCGAGCATAGCCCTCTCCATAGCTCGCTGAGCGACCTTGAGCTTCCTCATCCGGCCAGCAGTGAAGGACCACGTCTCAGTTCCGTATGTCATCACTGGCAACACGCACTGGGTGTACAGTCTCGTTTTCAAGTTTTGAGGTATACCTGACGAGAAGATGTGCCGTAATTTCCCGAACGCTGCCCAACCGAGTTGAATCCGTCGATTGACCTCTCGGTCGAAGTTGGACTTACCTAGTCGGACTATTTGTCCCAGGTAAACATACTCGTCAACAACTTCGAGCTTAGTGTTCCCAACAACTACCGGCATAGGTGTGACATGGACATTAAACATGATCTTTGTTTTGTCCATGTTCATCTTAAGACCTATCCGTTGGGAAACACTATTGAGGTCATTGAGCATATTGCTTAGGTCCTCCAGCGATTCTGCCATAAGGACTATATCGTCGGCAAATCGAAGGTGAGTGATGTACTCGCCATTGATGTTGATACCGTATCCTTTCCAGTCCAGAAGCTTGAAAACATCTTCCAATGCAGCGGTAAAGAGTTTCGGGGATATGACGTCACCCTGTCTTACACCTCTCTGCAATTGGATAGGTTTCGTACTCTGGTTCTGTACTCGGATAGCCATCGTAGCCCTACTGTACAAGCACTTCAACACTTCGATATACCGACAGTCAACTTGGCATCGCTGAAGGGACTGCAGCACCGCCCAAATTTCGACGGAATCAAAGGCTTTCTCATAGTCCACATACGCCAGACATAGTGGCAAATTGTACTCCTCGGACTTCTGTACAATTTGCCGAAGGGTATGTGGTCTATGGTGCTAAAGCCTTTTCGGAAACCGGCGAAAACAGCACGTAGACGCGGCTCAGAAGGGAAATCGGTCTGTAGTTCTTCAAGAGAGCGTTGTCGCCTTTCTTGAAGAACAAGACCACCGCACTTCTGCTCCACGCCTCCGGTGTAATGCCACCATGGAGGACGGAATTAAAGAGCTTCTGAAGGACTTCAAGTACCGGTTTTCCACCCGCTTTCAGAAGCTCCGCTGTAATTCCATCCTCGCCTGGGGCCTTGCCGTTTTTAAGGTGCTGGAGAGCCATTCTAATCTCGCTCAGACTGACGTCCGGGATATCATCGGAATAATGTCGGATAAGACTCGCTCTTGGATCGTTACTCACACTTGCGTGCGGCTCCAACGATGACGTGTACAGCTGCCCATAGAACCTCTCAATCTCACTCAAAATCTCAGGTGCCCCGGAAACGATGCTGCCACATTCTGTCTTCAGCTTTGACAGTTGGCGCTTTCTGGCAGACAGATCTCTGGCAAAGACTTTGGAGCCTTGGTTCCGCTCAATCGCTTCTTCAATACGAGCTGTATTGAATTTGCGTAAGTCCCGCCGCATGCATTTGGAGATCTGTCTGTTCAGTTGCCTGTATGCTGTTAAATCTGTTGAAGAATGTAGCTTCATCTCCCGTCTAACAGCCATGAGATTAAGAGTGTGATCGGAGAGTTTTTGTGTTCTTCTGCGGCGGGTCTTGCAGAACTTAGCTCCGACCGCATGGACAGTTTCCACGAGCTTGTCATTCAAATCGTCCACTTCATTGCAGTCTTCTAGGCACTGAAAACGGTTTTGTAACTCGAGCTGAAAGGTTTCGGGACTTTGGATTAGAGCACGAGGGGGACGGAGCGTTGACTTCATTAGACGAGACCTCTCCAACTTAACGTTTAGGTTCAATGTGCCTCTCACCATTCGGTGATCGCTGCCGGTTTTCACCCTCGCGATCACTGAGACATCACTGAACAGTTGTCGTCTGGTCGTCATAATGAAGTCAATCTCATTTTTTGTCGAACCGTCGGGGCTCGACCAGGTCCACTTCCTGTGGGGCCGCTTCTGGAAGAAAGAGTTCATCATAAAGAGTCCCTCTTTCTCCATGAAGTCAGCCAACTGCTGGCCCCTTGGGTTCCGTTGCCCTATTCCAAATTTCCCTACTTTCAGCTCACCGTTCTCTCTTGTGCCTAGTTTTGCATTGAAGTCTCCCATTAACACCGTATATTGGGTTTTGGAGGAATGCATGGCTCTAGAGATATCCTCATACATTTCCTCCACCTCCTGATCGGGGTGTGCCGAGGTTGGTGCGTAAACCTGTATGACCTTCAGCGAATACCGTTTGGTGATTCTGAGTATAAGGTACGCAACCCTCGTCGACACACTCTCAATCTTTACAATGTTGTTAACGAGAGACTTGTGGACGATAAATCCGACATCTCCTTGGGACAGATGGTCGCCCTCCCGGTAATAGAGCAAGTTGCCGGATTCGAGGATTACCGTGTCCTCCCCCTCTCTTCGGACTTCGGATAATCCTATAATATGCCAGCGTTACTTGTCTATCTCTTCTTCCAACTCCACAATCTTCTCGTCAGTCCTCAGGGTGCGTGCGTTGTATGTTGCCAGGTCGAGTCATCGTAGGTGGCAACCGAACCTCCACCGGAGATTCTTAGCACCCCCTGCCCCGCCGTTACCATGGTCGTCACCGTAGCCAGGAATAGCGGGGCCGCCGGGGACTGGGGGCCGTTTATTATTGTCATTGCTCATGGGGGGTATATTGCCATAGTTGCCACGCTTGGCGAGCGGGTTGGCAACCGCAGTTTTTTTATTGTTATTTTGGCTATTATCAGGAAGATGCTGCTGCCCATCTCCTGCCTGTTTCCCTTTTGTTTTTGCAACCATACTCATACTTAAAACGCTACCCCTTATCACGGGTCTAATATTTTGACCTGCAATATTCCAGATGGGTACTCCCCAACTGTGAAAAGTGAAGTAAATATCCATTTATCGACTTACGACACGAACAAAATCCATTCCCTTGCGAAGACATGAACAAGTTAAATTCGATTACGGTTACTCGTGACTTCAGTTGTATGTAAGTATGACTTCAGTAATTTTCTCAATAGTATTTTTAAACTGAAAAAAGGAAAAGATTGGTTTTCTTCCTATCACAAGTTCTTTGTGGAATCTACTACTACCAGCGAATTTCTGGAGCGATAGTACTTAGGTACCTTCAAGAAAAAAGTCTATTCTTTTTTTAAAGGCCAGCAACACACCTGCAATGAGAACTAAAAATTTTACGTTCACCAGATGTCGCTAGTGTGGACTAAGCTGAACTTATTTATTAAGTAGATGGTTACGCAGTATCATCATCATTGAAAAGTAGTGTTTTAAATAAAAGGTTTTCGGTTTCTAGAATTTCTGTGAGTTATTGTTACATATTTTTAAATTCTTTTTTTAACTCTTCTACTTTAAGAAATACCCGTAGTTTGGTTTATATCGTAGTATCGATTTATAATATACTTTATATAAAATTAAACTTACATTTCAGAAATAATCATGAATCTCCACCCTTTTCTAACAAATTACCTTCCGCCGCTATTAAATCTGTCAAATGTTTCTCCTCGTTCCAAGTGGTGTCACCCTGGTGGCAGTAAAAGTCGTGGGTACCTTCATTCCCCTCGTGTTGCAGTTGATCGTGGGCGGCGGTAGTCACCTCTTATATAAAAAAGGCAGGTGTTCTATAAATGATAAGGCAAGGTGAGAAGTGTAGCGCTAACAGATCGCCTGTCAGCGCTTCACTTGCTTTGACCTTTGAGCTACGGCAAATGAATTGATAATAAATTTTAGTCTATCAACTTTAAACGGAGCAACATTATTCATTCAATTCTATTATTCCATCGCCGTTTAATAAATAATTAATTACTAAAAACGACTGGGCTGGGGAGGCCGTCTTTAATAATTTATTGTACCATTAATTATATTTAAGGCAGTAATCAAGATTTTACACTTAAAATATGACAGAATAAAACATTTAAATCTCAAATTCTAAGAAATTCTATTGTTATCAAGAGGGTAGTAGTTGCTGAGTGTTAGATTATCAAGTATAAGTATTTATTTTTATGTCAAGTTTCTAAACGATTAATTATCTTTGTCATGTTCTTTTTCATAAACATTACGCTATTTCCTGTATGAAAGTAACTGAGAATCAGTCTTAATTCTTAACGTTTAAGAGTTATAAAGACAAATCCTTTACTTTTAAAATGTTTTAATATTAAACTAAAGATATAAGTAATTATTTTATTGAGTGATTAATTATGTGAATATAAAGTACAAAAGTACATCTTTCAAATGTTATTATAACGAGAAAAAGTTAGCCAATATGGCGGCATTAGACTGTATTAAGTGACCAAGACTGATTTGTCAAAATTGAATAAATAAGTAAAAGACATACAGATCAATAGATCTGGATGTCTTTTACTTAATTAGACATCACTAAATTTTGATGAAATGATGTTTGATTAATCACATAATTTTGATGAGATGATGATGAAATTTACTCAAAAAACAAAAACACACAATATTACAACATTACAACCTATCAACGTCCACTGTTGAATATAGGCCTCCCCCACATATTGACTCATAGGGGAGATATGTGTTATAGTTGCGATGCTGGTCAACCGCAATTGTTATTGTTAGCAACCGCAACTTTATATTGCTTGATTTGTTATTACGAAGACGCTGCCGCCCATCTCATGGCAAAAATATATCTATATTTAGGCTATTGTAAAAAGGGTTTCCTTTCTCTACACTCACCATATGAAAACTAGGCAACATTATGTTGCTATTTAAAGCTGTTATTCTGTGATTGTGGTTCTACCCCGGTCGAGTTGACGCATTCATTCTATAACTATAATATAGCTGCAGCATGGGTCTACCACGTAAAAAATAGTGTTATTTGTTTCACTCTGCTGTCTTTTAGGACAACCACTGAACGATATGGAGTGGTTTATGTTGTTATAAATTATCATTTAATTTAATTTTATTAAGATCGCAGCTGATGTAAAGTGCTAACTGGGCAATGGTAAACACGTTAGCCCTAAAAATACCATTGATTCTTGCCTTAGAAAGTCCCAAAGTGAAGATTGTTATATGTATAGGTATCTTAATCGAGGATAAAAGTAGATGTCTATCGGCCACAGCATCCACTTACCATCAGGTGGTCTATGTGCTCATTATATATCATACTCGATAAAAAAGTAAACTGTAAATTTTCCGCTGTAATATCAAAACATCAGTCCGCTTACTCAGGACCGCCTAAGGAGTTCTTCCAGCGGCACCATTTCTAATATCCGGGCGGCGAGAAGCGTTAAGTCAACGTAGATTCACTCAGATAACGACATAGATCGAATGAAAATTTTATTCACGACTTTCATTAAGGTACAAAGTCGAAGTTATGAATGTTTAATTAGTTTGCTGTGAGGCATAGTGAAATAAGAGATATATGTCTACTTTTTAGAGTAAGCTGATCTTTATATATGTTTATATATGTCCTGAATATAAGCTTCCTCCATAGATTGATTCATATGCCTATGTGCAGTTTTTTTTTTCATTATTGTAACTTATTTTCAGGATGATGCCTATTCGCTGTCGCACCTCAAAATACTCACGGGATGCTATAATTCTTATATTCTTACACCGCCGCTACAAAGCAAACATTTTCTCTTATTCTACGTACGTACTTACGTAAATACTCCCGCTCATCACCCAGAGCGTTAGGCAGCGACTACAGACTTCAATTTCGATCACGAGCACGATCCTAACACATCTCTCTCGACTTCTTTATATCCATTAGAATAATCATTAAACTCCACCCTACCTACGTATACATACTCGGCGATTAAGGTACACTTAATTTGGCCCATTTTCAATATTTCGTCAATTTGGTAGATAAACTTTCGTCTAGGAAGTCCCTTGCCGGTTAGGCAATTCACTTCTGCAACATTATTTGCTTTGTCAGTCTTTGCTCTTTCATATTTTCCAAATGACAAAATCACCGAAACATTCCTTTCTTAATCTTGATCATAACATCATCTTCTTTTTCTTTTATTTTTTTTCTTCTTTTTTAAGGTTACCCCCACACTAGGATTTTCTCTTGTATCGTGGAGATAGTTTACAAACATATATTGCATAAGGACAAACATCCAAACCTGTAATAATTATTTGCAGGCCATACAAATACTTGTTCCGTGCGGGATTCGAATTTTGAACCCGCGGCCCCAAGCGTTGCAACTCATTGCTAACCCACTACGCCACGGAGCCGTCAAAAAATCTTACAAACCACACTTTTCTCTTATCACACAATTTTTTACTCTGATTCAGATTCAGCTCTAACATCCTCTTAATGACCGCATTATTACAGCATTTATTCTACTTTCCATTTACTTAATGCCCTGCGTTCACCCTTCGCTCTATATCCTTGTCACGTCTATCATCCCCCCTAAACACACATTCTAAATACACAAACTCATCTATTTGCTCAACCAACCACCTTCTATTCTTATTTCACATATAGTTTTATTTATTTTTTAACATCCATATAGAAGGTAAAAATATATATCTATAGTGAACACATGCAAATTAAAGCAGACATATTTTTAGGTACACAAATAAATATATTTAAATAAACATTAAAAAATGGCGGATTACTTTACATCTCAGTTAGTTCAATCTCACAGAATACCGCAGTAAAATAGTGGCTTAATTCTGTTGAGCATCTTATGTTGCCTGGAAAGAACTGGAGACCCATTTTACTGGAAACGAGGCATTTCTTATATCAATCCTCAGGGGTGACAACTAGTAACCCTAATTCCAGTAAAACAGGTAAATCTCTTTACAGCACGTAGGCGTAGTTCTTACTTAAAATATCATTGATACCAAGATAAACAATAGAGAATTGTTAAGTTGCACGGCTGAGTGCAATCTGACCTGCGGTTGAATGTACAACAAAGACCACGCAGGACAGGAACAAATTGCGTGCTCTCGGGTCGGAAGCTAGACAGGAGTTTCCTTGTATATATTGTGGTCTTTTGAGGGCATTGAATAATTAAGAAAAATAATTAATAGCGTACTAGCCATCACGAATACAAACATTTAAAAAACTTTTCTCCTTTTTTTAAATTATAGCTCCTGTTGATAGGAATAAAGTTACTGTGAGCTGTCAAAATGAAATTAATCATGTCATTTAGCTATGTCCTCCATAGAGCAACACGGGCAACCAGCAAACTTTCTTTAAAAAAAACATTGCCACCACACTAGAATTAACTGTATCGTGGGGCATTTTCCATACATAAAATTCACATGGACAAATTACTTGTAGGCCATACAAGTACTTGTTCGGATTCGAAGCCGCGGTCCATAGCGCTGCAAATGGAGCAGTGGCTTAGTAATGAGTTGTTTGCATTACGGTTGCATTACGGAGTTATCAAATAACATAATTGTTTAAGTATAAAAAATAAAACTAAAAAAGTGGGTTCAACTCTACATTTTTTGTTTTAGTTCCATATAATTTGGAGAAAAAACTCCATCCACATCCATATCACTCCACAAGGATGGCTTAACGTAAATATTCAAGCTTGCGATATTACTTAGTCAATGGGTTAAAAAAATACTTTTAGTAAAAAGTAAAACGCGGTTTCAAATAACTAATTTTTTTTTTAAATAATTTTACATTCTGAATTCGAGGCTTTAATTCTTCAATACATTACGTCTTAGCACCTACTTGCCCGTATCAAACAATTATTTGTAGACCGTACAAACACTGTGACTTATTTTTGCAAACATATATTTATCTAAAAAGAGTTTTCATTTTTTTACATTAGCATAGGACAAGCTTATTAATTTTAAATTTGCTAGATCAAAGGCAGGTTGAAATAATTCATATTTAAATAGTTTTCATCCTAGTAAAAGACTGAACTGAAATAAGTTTAAATATTTTAATATAGATTATGAAATTATAATGCAATATACAAAAACATGTTTTTATTAAAGTTGGTAAAAATGTACTTTGCGTACATCTGCTCGCGTTAAATTATTATATTATTTGAAATTATATTATCGAGCGGATACGGTACGCAAAGTAATTTTTACCAACTTTAATATAATGGATTTCCGCGAAGTAACGCCTGATTCTATTAATTATGTTTTTATTTTCAATCGATTTTTGTCCATATTAGATTATAGGTACATAATTTATTTGGATAATTTCTCCTTGTGTTAATTGGATGTTATCGCTACTCCAAGTTAATCCGAAATGGAGTCTGCATGACTCAATCTGAGAATGTTATATAATATTATACACTTGTAATTGATTTGCATAATAGAGAGTGTAAACATGTGTATGTTTTTGTGATAATGTCATATATGAGTATACAATACTAATAGTGTACTTGCTAAATAAATAAATTCACATTAAAAAAATTACTGTCGTTTTAGATCAAGTTCGCACAAAATCTTCACCTTTGTTGCTGTTTTAGAACATAAATCATTTTATGTAACCTGTAAGTTTTGGATATTTTCAACGACGGCCCGAAAGTACGAGAGATGCTAAGCGTTCTTCTGCGATGCTGAGGACCGCGGGTTCTACGTAACTTTCATAAAATCACACCACTCTGCTACGACTTGGAAATATTTCCTTTATCGTAAATCTTTGAAGTAAATGATCCTTTGCAGTTAGTCTATTCATTTTATATCGAGATCAAAAAAGGGTTATCAATGAGGCTGCAATATTTTGTATGTATGTTACGCGAATCGTGTAGTGGCGGTGTAATTATATCCACTATCCCATAATATCGTCCCGCGGATGTTGTGAGAGGCAACATAGGAAAACTGAAACAGGACATAGACAGAAGCATCTTCTTGATAACAACTGAATATAATTTAAAAAATCTGTGGTTGCCAACCCGCCTGCCGAACGTGGCAACCTATTACATAGTGGCAATCTATGCATGTATGTTGGAGTTGTAGCACGAATGGGTCGGCTCGTTCGGGGAAGGACCACGCTCTCATAGAATACCAGCGTAAAATAGCATTTTAATGCTGCTATGTTTCGTATGGTAAGTGTAGAGAACCGGATGTCACCTTATTCTATAAAAAAACATATATATTAAGCAAGGACATAGAATAGATTGGAATGCATATATTAATGATTATTATAAGTTGTAAGATATTTTTTGTTCACACTTATAACTTGCAATTAGGTAACATTATGAATTCTCCTCCACCGTTGCTATAAATCATAGAAATATCCTCATAATTGAGCTTTAGTTTCGCGCACTTATCATTCAGAATCTCATCAAAAATAATTTGATACGCATCATTCGGTTACGTCGACAAAGGACCATTAGAATTTATTTATTTCTGTAGAGATAAAAAGACGAACAAGTTTTAAGATCGAGTGGAAGCATTTGTGACAATTCCAAGATTCTTTCTACTTGCTTACATCTGACGTGTATGTAATGTATGTAGGCATGTATGTAATGGAATTTTATAATTCAGTTGTCTCCTGTAGAGATAAAAAGGTGAATAAATTTGATGAGCGAGTGAAAGCATTTGTACAATTACGGCTTCATTTGACGTGTATGTAATGTATATGTCTCCCATTTGCAGACATCGGAGCTGTCAAAAGTTTTACAAACGTATTAAGAACCGATCGCTATACAATAATTTAATGAATGACCTAGTATTCCCACTGGGATGATCACAGTTCATGATCAATGCGTGTTGTTTAAGTTTTTTTTTTCAACTTTAATATTACATAAGATATTAGTCTTAATAAGATATTAGTTATAATAGTGAGTTTTCTTATTGACAACTGAATAAATGATTTTACGTGACTTTTGAAATAAAAGAAACAATTTCGATTTTATTCAAAAGTTAAAACATTTTTATAAACCGAGGAATTAAAGCCCCGACTTTAGTTTGTGAAGTTATAATATATAATTGTTAGTTTTTTTTTAAAGGATAGGGTGACAAACAAGCACACAGTCCACCTGATGGTAAGTAGATGCTGTGGCCCAGTGACATCTTCATTTATCCTCAATAAAGAATCAAAATGCAGATGCGTCGTCACCCGTGTGAACTAAGATGGAATGCCTCTTTTGCAGTAAAATGGGTCTCTGGTTCTCTACACTCACCATATGAAACACAGCAGTGTCGAGCTGCCATTTTACGCTGTTATTCTGTGAGAGCGTGGTTCTTCCAATCGTGGTACAACTATACTACTAATATAGCTGCAGCATGGCTCTACCACGTTTAAAAGTATATACTTCAAGCAACTATATAGTTGCTTGAAGTCAGTTTCTACCCTTTGGATGGAAAAAGGAATATAACAATCTCAATATCGTCTAAATAGTTAGATTAAAGGTTTCATCCCCTATTCAAGGGTGAAATTTTTTCTTGAAATTTATATGGGATCTACCCTGAATTATTACCCATTTATTAAAAGAATAATCATCAAAATCTATTCACAATTAATATCCCGTAACATACGTACAAAATAAACAAACAGTCTAATTTTTATTGTCTTCCATTTTAGGGTTCCGTACCCAAAGGGTAACTAACCATCCGTTCGTCTATCGGTCGGCGGGCTGTATCTCCTGATCCGTATTTGATAGACAGTTGAAATTTTCACAGAATGTGTATTTCTGTTGCCGCTATAACAACAAATAATAAAAATAAAAATAAATTAAAAATTAAAGGGGGCTCCCCTACTAGAAACGTGTTTCACGATGGTACGGAACCCTTCATGCGCGAGTCGGACTCGCATTTGGGCGGCTTTTTTGAAGTTCATTAAATAATTAGTGAACTAGTTATCTATAATCTGCTTATTTTTAACAATATAAGAGTGAAAACGTGCTTGAGCGTGGCAACAGTGAATAGGCTTTTATTACGCTAAAACAGTGCGGTTTACCATTTAAGGCTTCATCGCCACTTACGATCAGGTGGGATTGTAATCAAGCACTGACTTATAATAAGTTAAAAAAAAACAAATAGCCGTAATATTAAGCTAATGTGTCACATTTGCTACCAACTTCAAACAAAGTGGCTGCAGAAACATTATTTGCCACTGACGGCTAAGATGAACTACCTCACAGCCTGCAAAGTTACAGCATGTATCCGCACCACAAGTGGGTACAAGCCTTTGCTCACTTCTGAGAGGATTGTTTAATAATAAATCCGCCGCGCTACTTCAGTACGTGTTGACGGACTTCACATCTTGGCTCTTACAATTTTATACTCCTCTGATGTTTCCTCGTGAGTAATGTTTTCCTTAACCGCCAATCATGTGATAAATTAGCACTTATTATCAGCGCTTATTATAAATCACGCTTTTAAAGTTTTCAAACTACTCCGGTGCGGATGAACAGCTCCGTACCGATAGTACGGAGCTGTTCATACGGTAGCTCCGTACTACTACAAGTTTATACCTTCCAGTTTCGACTGTTGTAAATGCTCGGAGATGTCGTGGCCTCCGACAAATAGTGATATAGCCATCCAGTTCCAGATGAGAAGTAACTTAAGGCTGTCGGTGAGATTAAAGGCGCGAGATGTCTAATACTGTGATCGCTTACCTATCTGCCTATGACAAGCGTAGCACGGAACGCATTAAAGAGCTCTTTATCCTTAATTAAGTAATATGTACTGCGCACTAGATCTGACACCGTGAAAAAAATCAGTACGGTAGTGCGAGGCGCGTGGTCGGAGGCACGTAGCACCTTTTTATGGCACAGAGTCAGACTAAGTAAGTTTGAGCCCGTGAGCTTTAACGTGTATTGCAAACAACCAAGTCTCGATGTCTCATCTACTTGTAGTACGTAGTACTTATTTAATTTTATTGTACTAAATTTTGATATTCACCAGTTTTCAGGCAATAATATCAAGGAATAAAATTTTATAGTGTTTACAAAAAATTGTTCCAAGTCTGTATGACTGTCCGTGTTCGTATCTTTTTTTTATTTTCGAATATTTTATTGTTTTTATTTTCTGACGGCTCAGTGACGCAGTGGGCTAGCATTAAGTTACGACGCTATAGGCCGCTAGTTCGAATCCCGCACGAAACAATAATTTATATGGCCTATAAATTATTGTTCCGGTTCTGGTGCAATTTATGTAATTACTACTGCCTACACGAATAAACTACACGAGAAAATCCTAGTGCGAGGCCATGTTATAAAAAGTGTTGTGTGGTACAGCCTATTAAAGTCTACTGCTGAACATTTGCCATAGTTGCCACGCTTGGCAAGCGGGTTGGCAAACGCAGTTTTTATTTATTTACTTTGGTCGTTATTAGGAAGACGCTACTGTCCATCTCGTTATTTGTCACCCCTGTCGCCTCCTACACCCACGGGATGATATGGGGCAGTAGATATTCTTAAATTGCCACTACACGGTACTAAATTTCTTCAACACACAGAGTTTTAAACATTACATTAATAAATTAGAAACCTTTATTTCAAAATAAGTCATTTAATAAAACTTATTAATTGCAAATCTAAGAACATAATTAAACTGTTCTTAATAACTTTACGCATTTAATGACTAACAAACGGAAAACAAACTGAGTTTAAATTCATTTCTCAACGGATTAATTAATTTACTTGGGGAATTGTTAAAACTTTTAAATTTATTGTATTCATGGTTGTTGCTGTATGGTGAAGTTACATGACGGTATGTCTGTATGTTTTAATTAAACTAGAGTAACAAACGAATTGACAGTCCACCTCATGGCACTGCTACTGCAGTCCATGGACACCTGCGGGCAACTTCAAACAAAGAAGGCTGCAGATGCGTTTGCACGTTCTGAGGACTAGGATGGAATTCCTCGTTTCCAGTTAAAATGAGTATCCGGTTCTCTACACTCACCATACGAAACACGGCTTACTTACATAAGCTACTATTTCACACTGGTATTCTGCGAGAGCGTGGTCCTTCACCGGTTGAGCTGAGTAGCTGTACCGTGGTCCTACCACGTAAAAACGAATATAAGATATAGTAATAAATACGAAATAAGATATAGTAGAAAAGTAATGTTGATTTAAAGAGCAAATATAATGTGAATAATAAACGTAATATATTATAATTATATATAAAAATGATCTTAACCTAAAAACCTCTTTGCATAATGAATTATTCATAAAGAAAAGAGAAATCGCTCGTATTTTTGGAAGAATAAAGTGAGCAACCACTTTAATTGAACACGTCTGCCTCGCCTAAAATAAAAATGTGAATTAAGAAGGTTTTGGAGGTGGGAATAACACCACCACACATATTTTCCTTCACTACCTAACCTAAGGTGGACTTAAAAGCGATAGCGATTTCATTAATTTATATTTTTATTTTATTATACGGTTTCCTTGATTAAACTTAAAGCAAACGCTTATAGCTCCCGATAGCTTAAAATGAAAAATAAATCCAAATTGATCCATTTGATGCTAATCAGTATAGTGTTTAGTGCCCAAAAAAAAATTAATTAAAGAAAAGTCGGAAAAATATTACATAAAATTTAACAAAAAATAATAATCAATTATAGATTTTTTAAATATTTGTATAAAGAGCTGTTGTTCAGTAATTATAATTAATTAATCGTTTAAAATACATAAACAAACTTCTATAAAAATTCTAATTCCAAAAATCAAGGTGGTAGAACTCCTTTGCGTAGGAGTCCATCTTGAATTACACATGTGATCTATATTGAATAAAAATTATTCTGTTCTATTCTATTCTATTGCGAAGCCACTACGCCACGGAGCCGTCAAAAAAATCTTACAAACCACACTTTTTTCTTATCACGCAATTTTTTACCCTGATTCTGATTCAGTCCTAACATCCCCTTAATGACCGCATTATTACAGCATTTATTCTGCTCTCCATTTACTTTATGCCCTGCGTTCACCCTTCGCTCTTTATCCTTGTCATGTCTACCATTCCCCCTAAACACACATCCTAAATACACAAACTCATCTAATTGCTTATTTCAAATATTGTTTTTTTTTAGATCCATATGTCATGATTTCTAAATTAACGTATAATTTTAAATATTCTTTTATAAATTAATGTATAATAATTTACTTAGTTCAAGTAGTTTCATTTTTGTAAGTTGGTAGCTGACTCCGGAAACGTGATGAGATTGGTTAAAAATGGAAACACGAGCGAGAAGGGATAGCGGGTGGGGGAGTTCGGATAGCAATGGCGACAGACGACAGACTTGTGGTTGTTATGCCGCCTCCACACGCTTGGTGTTTGCCACATTCACCATACACGAACAAACACCGACCACATTCACCCAACACAAACACGGCATCCACACGCTCGGCGAACGTGCTAGTATATTCCGGATAGGCAAACATGACGGATGACGAGCTTGTGGCAGCGATTACTTTCGGGTTGACCTATTTTTATTTAAAAATAAGGCTATATGTATTGCTCTCAAGGTTATTGTATTGAAGAATTTATTTACCATAGAATCTCAATTATCACTGCTATAAATTGTCTTCAGGTTCAAATAAGTTTGGTTTGAACGCTTTTATTCGTTTTGAATAGCTGATTATTATGTAATACGTGACTCTAAATTAATCTAAAAACAAACTTTTATGAAATTAATGCTTGACCGGGGAATCTAACCCTGAAATTTCGTTCGACATTATATTGAATCTATTTACTTTTAACATATATTTTTATTCGAAGCGCCTTATACAATCTAATAGCAATATTTTCAAAACGCACAATTGTTTATTTTTTATGGAAGGAACATGATATACTGATTTCTTAAGTGCTTCGCCAAAACTAATAGTAATGCATATGAGCCGTTTTATTCATAAAATGTTTAATTTTAACAGCTTACAACAACATTTCAAAGTTATTAATGTAGCTAGTCTTAGGTCTTTTCTATGAAAATGTAACGAATTTTTTACTAATCCAAGTGTATTTTATAAGTTGGTCGACTATAATTCGTTAACTTCTTGATTCTAATTAGCTGTGATAGTTTTCCTTTTAACTGCATTATATAAACTCCTATTAGGTATACTTTTCACATTTCGATAAACAACGGTTAAGTTGGTGGGGGGGCTCTTGACTCCAATGAAAAATAAAACTTTAAAGCTAAATATTTCACAAACGGACTCCTGAATCGAAAAGATGTTGTTCAACACCCGCAATGTTTTTGAAAGACCTATCCAACGATACCCCACATAATAGAATAGACACATAAAAAAATCATCCTCCATTTACTTATATGGGAAGTACCCAAAATAAAAATGTTTTTTAAGATTTTATTTCACAGTTTTCTAGGCGTGATTAATATTTGTAACTGTGCCAAATTACAGATTTGTAACACCTAGAGTCTGAGCAAACCCGCGGACAGACGGACGGACATGGCGAAACTATAAGGGTTCCTTGTTGTGTAACTACGAAAGTCTAAAAACTATTAAATCAGGATATACTAATCTTATCCATATATAGGATATACTAATCTTATATAATTTTTTCTGATTTTATTTTGGGAATTGATGATCAATGATTCTGCTTTCATACGGGGCATTTCATTATAAAAAGAGGTGAAATATTTGTTACCCAATAGAAACATTTATTAGGAGTCAATCATATTATTATTGGGAGATCTCTAGAACACTTAAAAAAAATATAGGTGGTAGATCTACTAACTTTTCGAAGTAGAATTGGTAGTAAACTCAACTTCTGAAATCATATTTACCTCCGAGACAAATTTCGGATTGGTAACATTGGCGTAGAGAATAATAATAATAGCCACTAGTAACTCCTTCCGCCGCCCGCAAGCCGCAAGCTCGCGCGTACTACTGACTGATTGGCAAACGTGTGGATACATAGCAAACACGTTTGTCGAACACCCTTTGATCGGTGCACAAAAACCGACACCAACGCCGATCACTGGCATTCACATACAAACAAACAAACAAACAGGCAAACAGCCATCCACACGTTCGTGATTGCTGTTTGGTGTATGCTGTTCGCCGTTGTTTGCCAAGCGTGTGGATGGGGCATTAGAAGACAAGGCTAATGATGACAAACATTGTTGTTAAGAGTAAAAGTATTATTATAAGTGTTTATTGTTTAATAGTAATAATATAACCAACTAAGAACTAGGAGATTGTTTTATTTATTACAATTCAGAAGTGGGATTACCAAAAGGGTATGTATACTCGTCGATACAATTTAGAAAAATTGCTGAAAGGATTATTTAAACAGCTAATCTTGTTGCCTTTTTGCACAGCTCTATTTTGTGGGACTGTAAGTATGTAGAAGTATTGTAAAAATCATTCATTATTAATTTTTTTTTTCTTTAGAAATTACGTAGGTATATTATGAATATGATAATGATCAGTTATTAATGATAAAAGTTTATTTTCATGAAATATGGTAGTCAATAAATTACCTACATAACTAAAGACACTTTTTGCCATATAAAAGAAAACGCTCATTTGAATTTAAAATAACTAAAATGTGTACTTTATGTAAATTTCTTTATTAATATATTAAACATTTGTTAAAATATAGTTCAACTAATTCATCCTAAGTTACGAAGTGTGAACTTATGCATTATCACCATTGAAGTACCTTTAGTCATAGAATAAATGCTTTAATGTAACTACATATGATACACAGTACATTATCAATGGTTGTCAAATTCTCTACAAGTCAACAAAAAAAAAATTAATTATGCTAACATAATGTGCATATAAGTATACATGAATAATCTTCAGATAGCCCATTAAGAAGCAATCTCTTAAAGTAATGATCAGTATAGCTGCCTTCTCAATGCTTGGCAGGGCGTTGAGCAAACAGTTCTGTTATTTTGAACAGATCACACAGAAAGATATATATAGGTTTTATTTTATGTATGAAAATGACTTGAATGCCTATGTTACATTACAATACAAATATTATATTATAAATAAAATTTAGTTTTATGACCATGATTAAATTTTAATTAACGGTAAAAAGGTATAATTTATTTATAAACAATAATAATATATAAATGTTAACATGTACAATATATGACATGATATATTATTAATTGATTTAGGATTGAGAATTCTAGTATTACAATTATTAGTTACTTCAAAAAAAAAAGGGGGGGTTTAGGAATCAATGTTTACCGGTGGCTTATCATTATAAATCAATGAAAGTTTTTTTTATTCCTTGAGCAGGCACAAGCACTTGGATATATGATACATACTACTACAAAAGATTACACCATTATGTATTACTTAAATATATTTAATATGTTAGTGTTACATTTAATCTTCCTTTCACGTTATTTTATTTTTGGGTGGTTACTAGTCTATCTTGTTGGTTTATTTAGTGAGGATTATTCTTGCTGGATGTTGAACAGTTTGATGGTTGTCGGATTTGGTTTTGGTAAGCTATGTAACTAGGCTTGCCCAATAGATTACTTACTATATGTTATAAATGTTTAAGCTACATACGTATGCTTGCTCATTTGAGTGGACTATGTTTGTCCACTGGATTATTATATATTCTATATTGTTTTAAAATCTATGTATGTAAACTGATTTGAGTGGACTATGTTTGTCCACTGGATTACTATAGATTATGTTTTTATAAATCTATGTATGTTTACTGATTTGAGTGGACTATGTTTGTCCACTGGATTACTATAGATTATATATTTTTATAAATCTATGTATGTTTACTGGTTTGAGTGGACTATGTTTGCCCACTGGATTACTATAGATTATATATTTCTATAAATCTATGTATGTTTACTGGTTTGAGTGGACTATGTTTGCCCACTGGATTACTATAGATTATATATTTCTATAAATCTATGTATGTTTACTGGTTTGAGTGGACTATGTTTGCCCACTGGATTACTATAGATTATATATTTCTATAAATCTATGTATGTTTACTGGTTTGAGTGGACTATGTTTGCCCACTAGATTACTATAGATTATACATTTTTAAAAATCTATATATGTTTACTGATTTGAGTGGACTGTTTGTCCACTGGATTAATATAGATTATATATTTTTATAAATGTATGTACGTTTACTGACTTGAGTGAACTATGTTTGTCCACTGGAATACTATAGATTATAATTTTTATAAATCTATGTATGTTTACTGATTTTAATGGACTATGTTTGTCCACTGGATTACTATAGATTATATATTTCTATAAATCTATGTATGTTTACTGATTTGAGTGGACTATGGTTGCCCACTGGATTACTATAGATTATATATTTTTATAAATCTATGTATGTTTACTGATTTTAGTGGATTATTTTTGCCCACTGGAGTACTATAGATTATATATTTTTAAGCTATATATAGTTATACTGATCTGAGTGGTCTATATTTGGCCACTGGATTAATATAGGTATATATTTCACTATTTTCTTTATGACTTGCAAATAAAATGGTCAAGGATTTTGATAATTGTTAACACATCAGGATGCAGCAGATTGAATTGTGAAATAAAATGATACTTGAATTAATTCTGTCTCACGTGTTATTTAAAACTATTTACATACATACTATGTGTATAATTTGGTTATTTTTCTGATTTCTCGGTATATGTTGCTGAATGGATCATGTCGAGGAATTTTATATGCCTTACGGTAACGATTGGCAATGAAGTCTGATAGCGAGACCTGTACACAGCCTGGTAACGCCGCCAAGGAGGAAGCGATGAGCTGAGAGGGTTAAGAATAGATCATGTTCCTCTCCACATCCAGTTCAAGTGAGGAAGATGAACGTCGGAGGCACCACAAGACGGCTTTAAAAAAAATGTTAAATCATACTTCACGGAATGATTAAAGGTTGCGAGAATATTTCTACGATAAGCTAAGTTTATTAAATAGATGTGATATTATAGGGGAAAAGGTTGTTGAATGTATTATTTATGGCATTAGTGATCGGTCAATTAGAAACGGGGCACAAACTTTAAATAGTCAAGGACCTGATGATTTACTTAATTATCTTGCGTCACAGAAACCCCAGAAATTTGATAGTAGACAAGGAGAGTGCATACCCCAAAAATCATTTAAATCAGTATCAAGTACAATTAAAAGTATTTCAAGAAATAACTCTCTCGCTTGATATAATTATCGTTCTCAAGGTTATCCTTATTATAAATGTACTAAGCCAATTGCATGTAGTAAGCGCAACGCGCATAGGTATGTTCTACTAGCGCCTAAAAATCAAGATTCCAACGTTTTGTCACATGAAATCATATCTGGCAATCATATTATACATTTGAATGATATAAAAGCCACATTGTCAGAAAGAAATGATTGTTGAACATATTAATATTTTTCTGAATCAATTAATTGCTATTTTTACATTTAAAAAAAGGATTTTAGTGGCTTATGGTGTGGATTTATCAAGTCCCTATGGCTTCGTAAACACGATAACTTTTGAATATATCAATTGTTCAACTCAATCTATTTTTAAAACTCTTCATCTATCATAAATGGCAGTTTTAAGTTTAGGTTTTGTTTAGTCATAATTAATTTCTTTTGGCTGCTAAAAGTCAAATTTTTCGGTGTTTGAGCAGCCTTGTGTGAAATCATTTTAGTAAATAGACTGCCTCACTCGGTTAGTACGGCGTCAACCGCCATTGTGAGTGGTTACTTTATTGGTTATTTGCAGCGACCTCAAAAATATCGCTGTACGAATAAATACAAAATATCGAAAAACAAATTTCTTACTGGTTTGTATTACTTGATTATTATATTTTATATTACTTGATTATTTTAATAATCAGAGATTTTTATTACAATATTTTAAAAGCACAATAAATAATAGTAGTACGTACTAAAAGTAAGTAGGATTTAATATTTATAGATATAGATTCCCTTAACAATACCAATTACGAGTTAAAATAATAGTAGTAGTAGTAGTAGTCTGTGATAATTAATGGACACACTTTTGAAGCTTACATAGACTTCGGCATTGAATGTACACTAATGCGGAAAACTGAAGCTGAGTTTTTAGACTACCTGTTGTGAAGGGTTTTGGTCACTCAACAGTGTCACCAGTGTACTAACTAATCATCGGACATTATTAAGATAGATGAAATGGAATCTTGTATAGAAGTTTAAATTGTCGAGGATGCATTTCTTCAAACATCATTACTTATTGGACAAAAATTTAAGAGAATTACCATTTGTTACAATCTTGAAAGTAACTCCAAGCTTATATTTTACAATAGTCCGGTCAAAATGTGTTCGGTAGGAACGAAGACGTTATACGGCTTCACGTCAGCAATATGGTAGATATTTTCAAAACGGAATTTATTCCAGTTCACACTAAGCCTAGTTTTACAGAGGACGTTTTTATCGAAGGTTATAACGCTATTGAGACTGGTAACGAGTATCGTCTATTTCAGGGTATATTCAATATTAGTGGTGGCGAAGGTGGTAATAGCAAGTGGTTTGTCATCTCATGTTGCAATGTTTTCACAAGATAAGTTAATAACTCGGTCCATCCCGATCACGGAGCACACATTATGTCAAATTAACCGAACATTTAAAGATCCCTCTAAATTAGCACCCCTTGACGAAAACGATATTAAAACCGGATCAGATCTTGACAATCATCTATTAGATAAACGTTAATTGCTATTGCAGAGCTATCGTGATTGTTTCGCAACATGTCTGGGAGGAATCAGTTGTGTGGACGAAGTACAAATTAAAATTGATTTAATAGATAATAAGCCAATAGTTTACCGCCTATATCGTCTTTCTCATCACGAACGTCAGCAAGTTCGGGAAACCGTAGATGAACTATTGCAAAATGATATAATTCAGGAGTCAAATTCTGATTATGCCAGTCCCATTTTAATGGTCAAAAAGAAAACCGGTGAACAAAGACTTTGTGTAGACTTTAGAGCGTTAAATAATAAAACTGTTAAAGACCGCTTTCCTCTTCCCCTTATTGAAGATCAAATATCTAACCTAAGTGGCAATTATTTTTTTACGACTCCCGAACTATCCATGGTGACAGATGACAACCCAAGCATATTAGCGTATATAATATAGAAAAGAAAAATTGGCTTTTAACATTACAAATAGCAGACCTAGTTATATCTCGTATTTTAAATGTTCTTAAACCTGGAGATGACCAGGAATGTAAAGATATTCAACAGAATTATGTAGTTAAAAATCATACTGTATTTGCAAAAGGAAATATTAACTGTGTTTAGTTGTTCCATAGGTTGCGCTTATAATAAGGATAACAAAGCTAAACGTAAATCAGGATTTTCATATCTAAAATACAAATTCCTTTTCATACCATACATATGGCTCATCTCAGACCTTTTTTTAGGACTAAAGACGGTAACACGCATATTTTAACAGTAGTTGACGCTTTTACCAAATATTTGTTTGTGAGAACAATGAAAAATCTTTAGACAAAAAGCACTATTAAAGTTATTGAGAAAATTTTGTATGATTTTGGTGTACCTGCTAGAATTATATCCGACCAAGGCACAAGTTTCACGTCCAAAGCTTTTAAAACCTGGGATACATGTGTACCATGTGGTATCAAGCATATTTTGAACGCATTCGCTTGTCCCAGGGCTAATGGACAGTCTGAAAGATTAAACCAAACTATTCTAACTCTTTGTCAGCACAAAATTCTTTTGGTTATGAACGCGACTGGGACAAGTGCCTGGGCAAAATTCAGTGAGGTATAAATAATACTGTCAATGCAACAACCCAACAATCTGTGACAGAAGCTATGTTTGGAGTCAAAATGCGCGACTCCTTATCAAATAAGCTCAATACTTTAGAAGGTTCCAGAAATTTAAATTTACAAGAAATTAGTGACAACATATATGAAAATATAGAAAAAGAGCAAGCTAAACAGAAAGATCAATATGATGGTAATCAGGTCCCTGCAACCAAATACGCTGTTGGTGATTTAGTCAAAATTTCCCGTAACAATTTTGATAAAGTACAAAGCTTCTGTCAAAGTTTGTAGGTCCATGAAGTACTGGGAAACAATCGTTATAAAATAACAGATGTTCCGGGATTTTCAAGAAAAGGCAAGTTGTATACCACTGTTATTGCAGTTGATCGAATTCGACCCTGGATTCACATTAAAACATTAGAATTGTATAAATCAGATGTAAACACCGCCAGTGAAAATACCGAATAAGTTAAAAATTAATAAGATATTTAAAATATGTATAGATATTAGGTATTTATATTAGAAAGTATGTATAAGTTACGTAAATTTTTTTTCCTCTCAATTATGTGCATAGTGATAAACGTTACTTGTACACTTTAAGTGCATTATAAAAATACAATGTTGATTACATAAATCTATGAATGTCATGATTGTTTATTTCAATTTGTTTGTAATGCCGGGAGGCATCACGTTGACGGATGGCCGAATGTCATGATTTCTAAATTAACATATAATTTTAAATATTCTTTTATAAATTAATGTATAATAATTTACTTAGTTCAAGTAGTTTCATTTTTGTAAGTTGGTAGCTGACTCCGGAAACGTGATGAGATTGGTTAAAAATGGAAACACGAGCGAGAAGGGATAGCGGGTGGGGGAGTTCGGATAGCAATGGCGACAGACGACAGACTTGTGGTTGTTAGAAGACAAGGCTAATGATGACAAACATTGTTGTTAAGAGTAAAAGTATTATTATAAGTGTTTATTGTTTAATAGTAATAATATAACCAACTAAGAACTAGGAGATTGTTTTATTTATTACACATATAGAAGGTAAAAATATAAATCTATTGTGAACACGCCACATGCAAATTAAAGCAAACATATTTTTACATACACAAATAAATATATTTAAATACACATTACAAAATGGCGAATTACTTCATATATCAGTTAATTCAATCTCACAGAATACCACCGTAAAATAGTAGCTTAATTCTGTAGAGCATCGTATGGTGCGTCTAGAGAACTGGAGACCCATTTTACTGGAAACGAAGCTTTACTGCATATACGTTTTGATTCTTAATCGAGAATAGATAAAGATGTATAAGGGTTAGCTAATTTTATAATTAGTAACCCTAATTCCAGTAAAACAGCGAAAAATTTTAAGTAAGAACTACGCCTACGTGGCGTGATATTTGGCGTGGCAAAATATCATTGATACCAAGATAAACAATAGAGTATTGTAAAGTTGCACGGCTGAGTGCAATCTGACCTGCGCTTCAAGGTACAACAAAGACCACGCAGGACAGGAACAAATTGCGTGCTCTCGTGTCGGAGGCTAGATATGAGTTCCCTTGTATATATTGTGGTCTTTAGAAGATATTGTGTAATTTAGCAAAATTAGTAATAGCGTAGTAGCAATCACGAATACAAAAATTTAAAAACAGTTTCTTCTTCTTTTAAATTATGGCTTCTCTTGATAGGATAAAACTTTTTGTGAGCTGTCAAAATTAATCATGTCATTTAGCTATGTCCTCCGTAGAGGAACACGGGCAACCAGCGACTTTCTTTAAAAAAAACGTTGCCTCCACACTAGGATATTCTGTATCGCGGGGGCATTTTCCATACAAAAATTTCACATGGACAAATTACTTGTACGTGGTAGAGCTATGCTGCAGCTATATTAGTAGTATATTTGTAGGACGAATGGGTCTGCTCGACCAGGAAAGGACCACGCTCTCACAGAATATCAGCGGAAAATAGCGGCTTAACACTGCTGTGTTTCGTATGGTAACGAACATTGTTTTAAAAATAATTGTAATCCTTATTTCATATCATTCCTTTTATAAATTAAAGATTTATTCTATTACTCGGGTTATTACATTCTCTGCGGGTTTCTTTTCGAATTGTTTTAACGATAATTTGATTTGAGACTTGTAAATAGAAAAACAACAACAACTTTACATTAGCTTACTCTGCTCCTTCTGTTTTCGATCTTTGTTTTCTTTTATTATTTATAATAAATAGTAAAATGAATACTCGCAATGCCAAGATGCGCCAGATGGAGAACCAACTCCAGCTTGCGCTCCAAGAACTTAAGGCGTCCGGGGAGCAGTGTGAACTGTTGCTTAAGGAAAGGGATGATAATGAAAGGGAAATAGTTAGCATAATTGCCAAAAATACACAATTGAAATGTGATATGGTTAAGTTACATACAGAATACACAAGTGTTATAAAAGAAAGAGATCAGCTACAGGGAACGGTTAATGAGTTTGACCAATGCAGCAAGGAATATGAGGAAGCTCTCAGGTTAATTGCTGCATTGAAGTTACAGTTGAATGAGGCTAATGAGCAAATAACACAATTTAAAACATATATAGATAACCTTAAAGCCTCCCAGACTCATACCCTGTTCTCTGAGCTTGTGCAATGTGATACTTCAAGAATGTTACAGCAATCTGCAACAATAGACTTGACTGGTGACGACTCTTCCACTTCAGGGAACACAGTAAGGATTAATTGCAGTAAAACCAAATTGAAGAAATATATAAAAGTTAATAAATACATAAGGAAAGTACAAAAATTAATAAGAAATAAGATTAATACCAAAAATTATGTTCAAAACATTTTACTGATGTTCCTTATTTGACAACAAAATCATTAAATTCTTCTCCTACTGTCGCTGAATCATTGCTCAAACAAAATGTAAAGGCTTGTTCAAATTCTTTTAAATTCCATAGAGTACTGCCAAAAGATATCGTTAAATATTTTAAAACTATTGATGTTAAGAAAACGGCAGACTTATGGGGGATTTCCGTTAAAGTTATTTTATCTATAATAGATATATTAGCACCTTATCTAGCCACTATATTTAATATAAGCGTCGAATTTGGTGTGTTTCCTGATTTAATGAAACATAGTAAAGTCATACAATCTGGTAGTACATTAGACCCCGCCAATTTTAGACCAATTTCTGTACTACCAACATTGAGTAAAATTTTTGAAAAAATTATTTTAGATTAGATGTTAAGTTTCTTTAATATTCATAAAATGCTACATAAAAATCAATTCGGTTTTACAAGGGGTCGCTCGACAACTGACGCTAGAGTTGAGCTTATTAAACTTATTTTTGTGCTTGGGAGAATTCAGAGGATGCTTTGGGTATATTTTGTGACCTTTCCAAGGCCTTCGAATGTGTTCACCATGAGACATTAATCAGGAAGCTACAGTACTATGGTGTCAAGAACACAGCGCTTAAACTTATTATTTCATATTTAAGTAATAGAAAACAGAAGGTTATTATCAATGGTAAAAGTTCTTCCGGGTCACCTGTACTAATGGGTGTCCCTCAGGGCTCGATTCTCGACCCATTCCTGTTTCTGGTGTATATTAATGACTTAACTCACCTTGTAGGGGATAGTCATGATATAGTATTATTTGCTGATGATACTTCCTTGATTTTTAAACTTAAACGTCAATCATTTAAATGTGACGAAGTGAATAATGCTATATCAAAATTAGTGCATTGGTTTAACGTTAATAATCTGCATTTGAACGGAAATAAAACTAATTGTGTTAAATTTACAACAACGAATGTTAAAAATCTGAATTCCAATGTGTTTTTAAATGGGGAGGAATTGAGCCCTGTTGTATCCACTGTTTTTCTTGGCATCACTCTTGACGCAAAGCTCTAGTGGGGCCCCCATATATCCAAATTAGCAAGCAGACTAAGTTCTGCAGCCTATGCTGTAAAAAGGATTAGAGGTCTCACTAGTGTCCAGACAGCTAGATTAGTTTATTTTAGTTATTTCCATAGCATAATGTCTTATGGGATTTTGCTATGGGGAAATGCGGCTGATTCAGAAACTATTTTTGTTTTACAGAAGAGGGCCATTAGAGCTATTTACAATCTAAAACCGAGAGAGTCTCTTAGAGATAAATTTAAAGAAATTAATATATTAACTTTGGCCTCTCAGTATATTTACGAAAATTTAATGTATGTTCACAAAAACAAAGATAGTTTTAGTAAAAAAAGTGATATACATTCTGTACACACTAGGAACAAACACAAGCTAGTGATGCCAGTTTCTCGACTCCACAGAGTCAGTAATTCATTCTTGGGGCAATGTATACGCTATTACAACAAGGTCCCGGAATGTGTACAGGTTCTCTCTATTACCAAGTTTAAATGTTTTAGTAAGCTGAAACTGTATAAAAAGGGTTATTATAGTATAAATGAATACATGGTTGATAATAACCCCTGGGAATGAGGTGGTCGCTTCCAATCAGTTTCTAAAATAAATTTTGTAAATAGTTTGTAATCATTCATATAGTAAAATTTATTTTAAAAAAAAAGTCCCGCTGGGTTTCTTGCTGGTTCTTCCCAGGACAGAGGGCTTTTTTTCGAACCAGTGGTAAAGTAAAAAATGACTTTCAATAAGAATTACACATGTAATGTATATTGAATAAAAAATATTCTATTCTATTCTATTCTATTCTATGGTGAGTGTACAGAACCGGAGACCCTTCTTACTGGAAAAGTGGCATTCCATTTTAGTTCTCATGGGCGACAACGCATCTGCATTTTGTTTCGCAAACAAGGATAAATGTAGATGTCTATGGGCCACAGCAACCACTTACCATCAGGTGGACTGTGTGCTCGTTTGTCACACTATCCTATAAAAAAAGGCCATACAAATACTTTTTTTCATTCGAAGCCGCGGTCCATAGCGCTGCATCTGGAGCAGTGGCTTAGTAATGAGTTGCTTGCATTATGGTTGCATTACGGAGTCGTCAAATACCTTAATAATTTAAGTAAAAAAAAAAACTAAAAAAGTGGGTTCGATTCTACATTTTAGTTTTAGTTCCATATAATTTGGAAAAAAGACTCCATCCACATCCACATCACTCCATAAGGATGGTTTAACGTAAATATTCGAGCTTGTGATATTCCTTAGTCAAAGGGTTAAAAAATACTTTTAGTAAAAAGTAAAAGGCGGTTTCAAATAACTAATTAAAATTTGAATAATTTTACATTCTGAATTCGGGGTTTCAATTCTTCCATACAGTACTCGTACGTCTTAGCACCTACTTGCCCGAATCAAACAATTATTTGCAGACCGTACAAACACTGTGACTTATTTTTGCAAACATTTATTTATCTAAAAAGTTTTCATTTTTTTATATTAGCGTAGGACAAGCTTATTAATTTTAAATTTGCTAGATCAAAGGCAGGTTGAAATAATTCATATTTAAATAGCTTTCATCCTAGTAAAAGACTGAACTGAAATCAGTTTACATATTTTAATATAGATTATGAAATTATAATGCAATATACAAATATGGTTTTATTAAAGTTGGTAAAAAAGTACTTTGCGTACATCTGCTCGATAAAATTATTATATTATTTTAAATCATACAATCTGTGGTTGCCAACCCGCCTGCCGAACGTGGGAACCAATGACATAGTGACAATCTATGGGGGGCATTTTGTATCGTTGTAAAATCATGCTGCAGGTATGTTGTAGTTGTAACACGAATGGGTCGGCTCGACCGGGGAAGGACCACACTCTCATAGAATAGCGTAAAATAGCATTTTAATGCTATGGTCGTATGGTATGGTAGAGAACAGGATGTCAACTTATTCTATAAAAAAAATACATATACATTAATCCAGGACATAGGATAGATTGGAACTAATAAATTAATGAGTATTATAATTTGCAAGATATTTTTTGTTCACACAATGCAATTAGATAACATTATGAATTCTCCTCCACCGTTGCTAGAAATCGTGAGAAAAATCCTCATAATTGAGCTTTATCTTCGCGCACTTATCTACAGAATCTCATCAAACAAATCATTTCATACACATCATTCGGTTACGTCAACAAAGGACCATTAGAATTTATTTGTTTCTGTGGAGATAAAAAGACGAATAAATTTTATGAGCGAAGCATTTGTGACAATTCCAATGCTCTTTTTACTTGCTTACATCTGACGTGTACGTAATGTATGTAGGCATGAATGTAATGGAGTTTTATAATTCAGTTGTATCTGTTGTGAAGTGTATCTAATGTATATATCTCCCATTTACAGACGTCGGAACTATCAAAAATTTTACAAACATATTAAGAACCGATCGCTATACAACAATTTAATGAATTACCTAGTGTTTTCACTAGGATCATCACAGCTCACGATCGATGCGTGTTGTTTTATTTTTTTTTTCAACTTTAATATTACATAAGATATTAATCTTAATAGGTTATTACTTATAACAGTGAGTTTTCTTATTGACAACTCAATAAAGGATTTTACGCAACTTTTGAAAAAAAAGATACAATTTCGATCTTATTCAAAATTTTAAATATTTTTATAAATATAGAAGAATTAAAGCCCCGACTTTATTTTACACCGAAGTTATTTTATATAATTCTTGGTTGCTTGATTATTTTTTATTAAAAGTTATTTTTTACCCTTTGGATGGAAAAAGGAATATCACTAACTCATTGTAGTCTAAATATTTCCATTAAATATTTCATCCCCCATTTAGGGGTGGAATCTTTTTCTAGAAATTTATATGGGATTTACCTTGAACTATTATTACCCAATTATTAAAAGAATAATAATCAAAATCGATTCACAATTAATATCCCGTAGCACACGTACAAAACAACAATCAGTCTAATTTCATTCTCTTCCTTTTTAAGGTTCCGTACCCAAAGGGTAACTAACCGTCCGTCCGTCCGTCCGTCCGTCCGTCCGTCTGTCTGTCAACGAGCTGTATCTCCTGATCGGTATTAGTTAGACAGTTGAAATTTTCACATAATGTGAATTTCTGTTACCGCTATAACAACAATTAAAAAAAATTAAAAAAATTAACGGAACGGAACGGACTCGCACTTGGGCGGCTTTTTTTGAAGTTCATTAAATAATTAGTGAACTAGTTATCTACAATAAGCTTACTTTTAACAAAATAAGAGTGAAAACATGCTTTCATCGCCACTCATCACCAGGTGGGATTGTCGTCAAGCACTGGCTAATAATAAGTAAAAAAAAACAAATAGCCGTAATATTAAGCTACTGTGGCCCATTTGCTACCAAATTCAAACAAAATGGCCGCAGAAGTATTATTGCCACCGAGGGCTAAGGTATTAGCCCAGGCACTTATTATAACAATCCATAATTTCATTGGTGCTTGTAGGAATCGAACCCAGATTGCTCGCTTAAATTAACAGCGTGGCAGCTCACAGCCTGTGAACAGAGCGCCAGAAATTTGTAAAAGATTTGAACCAATTCAAACTGAGAAAACCTTGAGCAGAAAAAAGGCTTTATCACCTATTATCTAGTTTCAATCTCCTGGCTTATTTCCTTCTGTCGCTTATCACGAGACCCACGGGACTATATGGGGCAGTGGATGTTCCTACACCGTCACTACGCGGTCAATTCCACCTAGTATATTCTTATAATAGTATTGCGGCGGCGTTTTTGACACTTCACAAGCGAAATAAACATAAGCCTAAATCACGCTTTCAAAGTTTTCAAACTACTCCGGTGCGTATGAACAGCTCCGTACTACCACACAATATCGACTGTGGGAAATGCTCGAAAATGTCGTGGCCTCCGACAGATGATGATATAGCCATCCAATTCCGGATGAAAAGTAACTTAAGGCTGTCGATGAGATTAAAGGCGCGAGATGTGTAATAAATACTGCGATCGCTTACCTATATGCCTATGACAAGCGTAACAAGGAACTCATTAAAAAGCTCTTTATCCTTAATGAAGTAATATGTACTGCGCACTAGATCTGACACCGTAAAAAAATTTAGTACACCATTGCGAAATGCGTGGTCGGGGGCACGTTGCGCCTTTTTATGGCACAGACTGAGTAAGTTTGAGCCAGTGGGTTTTAACGTGTATTGCAAACAAACAAGTCTCGGTGTCTCATCTACTTGTAGTACGTAGTACTACTTTAATTTTATTGTACTAAATTTTGATATTCGGCAGTTTGCAGGCAACAATATCAAGGAATAAAATGTTATAGTGTTTACAAACGATTGTTCCAAGTCTGTATGACTGTCCGTGTTCGTATCTTTTGTTATTTTCGTATCTTTTATTATTTTTATTTTCTGACGGCTCAGTGACGCAGTGAGTTAGCATTGAGTTACTACGCTAAAGGCCGCGGGTTCGAGTCCCGCACGAAAGAAGAATTTATATTGCCTACAAATTATTGTACCGGGTCTGGTGCAATTTATGTAGTGTTGCCCAAATGCAAGAACAAGAAAAGACATAGTCAGTCTTGGTCTTTGTCTTGCGCCAATACACCTAGTCTTGGTCATGGACTTGTAGCAAGAGTCTCGCAAGTCTCGCAATCACCTATTAGTCTATTGCTATTTATTAAACGTTAGTTTAGATCATAGAACAACTTAACAGAGTAGGTACATATTGAGCTTGAATTAACATAGAAATATTAAAGAATAGCCAAATTAATATATGGTTTAGACATTTAATGAGAAATTCGTAAAATCAACTGACACCCCAGTGTCAGTTGATTTTAAGTGGGCGTAATCAAAGTTCGGATACTGACCTGTCAAAGAAATTTTACAGCTATTCGGAAGTACAAGGTCAAGATACACGCGCCGGCGGCTTCTATTGATATCGCATACAATCGCCGCCGCCGCGAAGCACGCACAACATTTGACACTGTTTGAATGCCGCCACAGAGTGCATGTTCCAAAGAATAAAATAAGTTTCCGGGTGCTCAGAATGGACACGAATACATTATGCTGATCTCGCAAGGAATATTGAAATTAGATAATGGTAAGGATAAGTAGATGTCATAATAATTTATTCTGGTAAGTAATTATTATAATTTAACTATACGGGTTCATAATGATTACCATTATTATTATTGTTATTACCTAATAGATAAACATGTTCAATAAGTTCACTGCAAATATATTTAAAATACAGTCAAGGTAATGTGTCATTAATTTGTTTTTTATATGTTTTAACCATGTTTTAGCACTTCTTCTTCTTCTTCTACCTAGCGTTTATACCGGTTGCTCATTCCGCCCAGCGCGGGAGAACCCAGGGTCCACTTTCCAATACTTCCTCCTCCACTTTGCCCGGTCTTCGGCGTCCCTCACAACTAGCCAATTGGCGCGCATGTCATCCTGCACGACATCAAGCCAGCGTTTCTTGGGCCGTCCTCTACTCCTGGTACCAGGTAGGTTCATGTCCAGGCATTTGTTTCCCACGTTTTTCATTTGAACAGCGGTAGCGCGTGTTTTTAAGGTTATTGTGTCTTGAGTTTACGGCAATACGGCAAACGGAACATTTATGTACAGACAGACAGTCAGAATCCGAGATATAGAGGCCATCACCGGTTGGCGGTCATCAGAGGTGGCCTCTACGTCTGTTTATCCGTCTGTCTCTTTAGAATCTTTTCAATTGTTGTGATGTTCGTCTACCCTAATAGATATGAGGTTGAATTCTTTTTTTTTATTACCCTAAAGTGACAAATGAACTTTTAGTCTACATGAAGGTAAGTGGCTACTGTAGTCCATTGACACCTACAACTAACTTCAAACAAGGCAGGTTAGAGATATGTTATCACCTCTGAGCAATAAGTTGGTTTGCCTCACAGCATGTAGTTGTACTGGTTCTCTATACCCTGCAGAGCGGAGAGCAGCAGCGCAAGCACTGCTAGTTGGTATCAGAAATAGTTAAGAGAGTGCTTTCCACTCAGATGGACTCCTACGCAAAGAAGGAGTTCTACCACCTTAATTTTAGGAATTAGAATTGTTATAGAAGTTTGTTTATTTATTTTAAATGGTTAGTTAATTATAATTATTGAACAATAGCTCTTTTTATAAACAATACAATACAATTGATCATTATGTTTTGTTAAATTTTATGTAATATTTTTCCGATTTTCATTAATTAATTTTTTTTGGGCACTAAACACTATATTGATTAGCATCAAATGGATCAATTTGGATTTATTTTTCATTTTAAGCTATCAGGAGTTATAAGCGTTTGCTTTAAGTTTAATCAAGGAAACCGTATAATAAAATAAAAATATAAATTAATGAAATCGCTATCGCTTTTAAGTCCACCTTAGGTTAGGTAGTGAAGGAAAATATGTGTGGTGGTGTTATTCCCACCTCCAAAACCTTCTTAATTCACATTTTTATTTTAGGCGAGGCAGACGTGTTCAATTAAAGTGATTGCCCACTTTCATCTTCCAAAAATACGAGCGATTTCGCTTTTCTTTATGAATAATTCATTATGTAAAGAGGTTTTTAGGTTAAGATCATTTTTATATAATATTGTAATATATTACGTTTATTATTCATATTTTCTATGCTCTTCAAATCAACATTACTTGTGTACTATATCTTATCTCGTATTTACTACTATATCTTAGACTCGTTTTTACGTGGTAGGGCCAGGCTTCAGCTACTCAGCTCAACCGGTGAAGGACCACGCTCTCGCAGAATACCAGTGTGAAATAGTAGCTTAATTGAGTAAGCCGTGTTTCGTATGGTGAATGTAGAGAACCGGAGACTCAATTTTACTGGAAATGAGGCATTCCATCCTAGTCCTCAGAACGTGCAAACGCATCCGCAGCGTTCTTTGATTGAAGTTGGCCGCGGGTGTCCAGGAGTGCAGTAGCAGTACCATGAAGTGGACTGTAAATTCGTTTGTTACTCCAGTTTAATTAAAACATACAGACATACCGTCATGAAACTTCACCATACAACAACAACCATGAAAACAATAAATTTAAAAGTTTTAACAAATATCCTAAGTAAATTAATTAATCCGTTGAGAAATGAATTTAAGCTCAGTTTGTTTTCCATTTGTTACGAGTAGTCATTAAATTCGTAAAGTTATTAAGAAAAGTTTGAGTTTTGTTTCTTAGATTTGCAATTAATACGTTTAATTAAATGATTAATTTTGAAAGAAAGGTTTGTAATTTATTAATGTAATGTTTAAAACTCTGTGTGTTAAAAAATTTAGTACATGTAATGGCAATTTAAGAATATCTACTGCCCCACATCATCCCGTGAACGTAGGAGGTGACAGAGGATGACAAATAACGAGATGGGCGGTAGCTTATTCATAATAACGACTAAAATAAAATAAAAAACTACATTTGTCAACCCGCTTACCAAGCGTAGCAACTATGGCAAATGTTCAGCAGTGGACTTTAATAGACTGTAACACACAACACTTTTTTTATAACGTGGCCCCCCACACTAGGATTTTCTTGTGTAGTGTGGCGGGTGGAAGGAAAAGGGAAATCACCCGCCGGGCAAGGTGTTCTACCCGGGGAGCGGCCAACGCTCCGAGTGGTAATTCGGAGATATTCTATATATACTGCTTTAACTTCGGAACTTTGTTAGCGCGATTTAGACTTCGACGTGTTTCGCTTGTGGCGCGACGACAACGCCGCCACATCACCCCCCTGCTCAGACCGGAGGTTGATAGTGCAGTCCGATTGCGGGTGAGTTTTTAATGCCGGTGGGGAATGTATGCTGTGTGCGTAAGGGCATATGACGCCCGTGCGAACGATATGCCGGTGTGTAATGCATGCCGTACTACGTACTTGCAATTGATGCCGGTGAGAACGATAAGGAGTATCGTAGGCTTAGTCTTGTTCATGCTCAAATCTTGCACGGTCAGTCTTGGTTTTGTTTTTTTTTTTTTTTTTATAGGAGAGGGGGCAAACGAGCATGCGGCTCACCTGATGGTAAGTGACTACCGCCGCCCATGAACAACCGCAACACCAGGGGAATTGCAGATGCGTTGCCGGCCTTTTAAAAAGGAGTAGGCTCTTTTCTTAAAGGTCCCTAAGTCGTATCGGTCCGGAAAAATCGCTGGTGGTAAACTATTCCACAAGGAAGTTGTGCGAGGAAGAAAACATCTTCTAAATCGCACAGTGGTGGACCGCCAATCATCCAGATGGTGTGGATGGTATTGGGAGTTCTGCCGCGATGTGCGTTCGTGAAATTTGGCGGCTGGGATTAATTGGTCTTGGCCTTGCTAAAATTAGGCGGTATTGGTCTTTGTTTTGCAAAAATGCCAGAACAAGACTAAGACTGATGTTGGGCAACTATGTATGTAAACTGCCTACACGAACAAACTACTGTGGCGGCGCTGTCGTCGCGCCACAATCAAAACAAGTCGAAATCTAACTCGCGCTAAAATTTCCGAAGTTAAAGCAGTATATATAGATTAGCTTTGAATTACCACTCGGAGCGTAGGCCGCTCCCCGGGCAAATTACCTTGCCCGGCGGGAGATCACCCTTTTCCTTCCACCCGCCACAGTGATGACCCCGACGTGGTATGCACACGCAACCAATAACCTTCGGAAAATAGAACTTCAAAAATCTTCGTCATCGTCCTCAAGTACCACATCCCGAGCAGATGTTGTCTGCAGTCTTCACATTCTGCAAAGCCATCTAGCTTTATAAAGGTTCATCGCATCACTGGAATAATAATGCTTCCTGTTCCTTCAAGATACTCTCTGCTCTACAGTGTTCGGCACGGCTCTGAGCCTCACTGCTCGCCTCTGCTTCAAGGCACTCTCGCAGATTACTTGCCTTCTTCTCGGCTCACCGTTCTCACCGGCATCAATTGCAAGTGCGTAGTACGGCATGCATTACACACCGGCATATCGTTCACACGGGCGTCATTTGCCCTTACGCATACAGCATACATTCCCCACCGGCATTAAAGACGCACCCGCAATCGGACTGCACTATCAACCTCCGGTCTGAGCAGGGGGGTGATGTGGTGGCACTGTCATCATACCACAAGCGTAACACGTCGAAGTCTAAATCGCGCTAACAAAGTTCCGAAGTTAAAGCAGTGTATATAGAATAACTCCGAATTACCACTCGGAGCGTTGGCCGCTCCCCGGGCAGAACACCTTGCCCGGCGGGTGATTTCCCTTTTCCTTCCACCCGCCACACTACACAAGAAAATCCTAGTGTGGGGGGCCACGTTATTAAAAAGTGTTGTATGTTACAGGCTATTAAAGTCCACTGCTGAACATTTGCCATAGTTGCTACGCTTGGCAAGCGGGTTGACAAACGCAGTTTATTTTTTATTTTAGTCGTTATTATGAATAAGCTACTGCCCATCTCGTTATTTGTCATACTCTGTCGCCTCCTACATTCACGGGATGATATGGAGCAGTAGATATTCTTAAATTGCCATTATACGTACAAAATTTCTTTAACACACATAGTTTTAAACATTACATTAATAAATTACAAACCTTTCTTTCAAAATTAATCATTTAATTAAACGTATTAATTGCAAATCTAAGAAAAAAAACTCAAACTTTTCTTAATAACTTTACGAATTTAATGACTACTCGTAACAAACGGAAAACAAACTAAGCTTAAATTCATTTCTCAACGGATTAATTAATTTACTTGGGGAATTTGTTAAAACTTTTAAATTTATTGTTTTCATGGTTGTTGCTGTATGGTGAAGTTTCATGACGGTATGTCTGTATGTTTTAATTAAACTGGAGTAACAAACGAACTTACATTCCACCAGATGGTACTGCTACTGCAGTCCTTGAACATTCCACCTCATGGTACTGCTGCTCCAGTCCTGGACACCTGCGGCCAACTTCAAACAAAGAAGGCTGCAGATGCGTTTGCACGTTCTGAGGACTAAGATGGAATGCCTCGGTTCCAGTAAAAAGGGTCTCTGGTTCTCTACACTCACCATACGAAACACAGCAGCATTAAGCTGCTATTTCACACTGGTATTCTGTGAGAGAGTTGTCCTTAAAGCCCTACCACGTCAATACGAATATAAAATGTAGTAGTAAATACGAAATAAGACATAGTATAAAATTAATGTTGATTTAAAGAGCAAAGATAATATGAATAATAAACGTAATATATTATAATTATATATAAAAATGATCTTAACCTGAAAACCTCTTTACATAATGAATTATTCATAAAGAAAAGAGAAATCGCTCGTGTTTTTTGAAGAATAAAGTGAGCAACCACTTTAATTGAACACGTCTGCCTCGCCTTAAATAAAAATGTGAATTAAGAGGGTTTTGGAGGTCGGAATAACACCACCATACATACATATTTTCCTTCACTACCTAACCTAAGGTTTCCTTGATTAAACTTAAAGCAAACGCTTATAGCTCCTGATAGATAAAAATGAAGAATAAATCCAAATTGATCCATTTGATGCTAATCAATGTCGTGTTTAGTGCTCAAAAAATTAATAAATGAAAAGTCGGAAAAATAATGATCTACTGTAGATTTTTAAATGTTTATGTAAAGAGCTATTGTTCATTAATTATAATTAAGTAACCATTTATAGGCATGTACGAAGAAGATAATGAATCTGAAAGAAGCGAAAGAGGTTTGTAAGGATCGTGACACTTGGCGATCTGTTCTCTCTGGCTACCCCGTCAGGGATTGTGCGTGAAGATAAGTAAGTAACTAACCATTTAAAATACATAAACAAACTTCTATAACAATTCTAATTCCAAAAATCAAAGTGGTAGAACTCCTTCTTTGCGTAGGAGTCCATCTGAGTGGAAAGCACTCTCTTACCTATTTCTAATACCAACTAGCAGTGCTTGCGCTGCTGCTCTCCGCTCTGCAGGGTATAGAGAACCAGTACAACTACATGCTGTGAGGCAAACCATCTTATTCCCCAGAGGTGATAACGCATCTCTAACCTGCCTTGTTTGAAGTTAACTAACTTGCAGGTGTCAATATACTACAGTAGCCACTTACCTCCAGGTAGACTGAAAGTTCATTTGTCACTTTAGTTTAATAAAAAAAAAAGGATTCAACCTCATATCTATTAGGGTAAACGAATTTTATAACAATTCAAAACATTCTCAGAGACGGATGGATAGAGAGACATGATGATGGCCTCTATATCATTATCTCGGATTCTGACTGTCTATCTGTACATGACGGTAACCTTAAAACACAATAACCTTAAAAACACGCGCTCGCAACTTGCTCATTAAAACTGAGCCAAATTAGCTCACTTCGACGTTCTTGTGAGTTAACATAATGATACCTTGTAGGCTTTGTTAGAATTCCTAGAAAAGCAGTCACCTTTTTTATACACAGCTAAATTGTGTGCCTTCGATTTAACTCATAATAAAACTTTTTTAGAAAACTTAATGTAAAGTATATAAGTGATAGGACCTCTTCTGTCTAGCAATCCGTTTCATGCTTATTTGCGCGGGCACTACCGTGTTCATTTCTGAAAGATATACGGTCAACCAGCACAATTATAGACTTTGAGGTATTACATTTTTTTTTGTGTATAGCATTGTCTTGGCGTTAAGCTGTTAGGATGCTGCAACTGTTTTTGTAATACATAAATTAATAAAATAAATCATAATCCTCAGAAGTGAAAACGCATTAGTATCTTCTTTGTTTTTTTTTATAGAATAAGCGTGACAAGCGAGCATATAGTTCACCTGATGCTGCCCATAGACATCTACATTTATCTTCAATTAACAATCAAAATGCAGATGCGTTGTCACCCCTGAGAACTGACATGGAATACCTCGTTTCCAATAAAAAGACTCCGGTTCTCTACACATACGAATACAGTATACAAAATACGATCTGGAGGACATTATTATTATTATGACTTTAACGTATCATGGTATGGTTCAATTATAATTGCGTTATGCCGGGTTATACTTAACAAGCAAAGTGACAAAGTTGAACTACTTTTTGTATTCTACGAATGCCTCATAAAACAATTTTTTTTATTAATCCTTAATTGCTAATACCAAACAATATAAATTATTTTATCAGTGATTGTTTTAACTTAATAATAGTCTAGAATATCGTATTTCCCAGTTTAGTAGTCAGCGTGTCCTGTGACAAATAGGCCTCTTCCAGCTTTTTCCACTCTTCTCTGTTCTTAACTTTTCTTGGCCAGATTGTCCCTCCAATAATCTTGATATCATCTGTCCATCTTTTTGCTTGTCTACCTCTCTTTCTTTTTCCATCACGGGGTTGCCATTAGGTTATGATTTTTGTCTATTTTATCCTGCTGTCTCTTGTCATGTGTCCTGTCCATCGCAATTTCAACTGTCTAATTTTCTTTATTATGTCTTCAACCTTTGTAGTAGATCTAATATCTTCTGCTCTTTTGCGGTCTTTTGGCGTTACGCCCAACATACTTCTTTCAATTCCCCTTTGACACGTTCTCAGTTTAAGAAGATGTTTCTGATTCAACGCCCAAGTTTGGCATCCATATGTAAGACTTGGTAAGATACATGAGTTGAACACTTTTTTCTTGGCTGCCATAGGAAAGTATTTACTTTTAAATATCTCTTTAAGAGACCAGTATCTTTTCCAAGCGCAAGCCACTCTTCTTTCTATTTCTATGTCTGTCTGATCTCTAAATTATAATAATTGCCCTAAGTATGTATAGCTTTTAACATATTCAATATCTTCATTATCTATTTTTATGGCTATTTCTTCCCTGTTTGTCATTACTTTTGTTTTTGATTTATTCATAGTAAGACCAACTACTCTGCTTGCTTTCGTCAACTGTTGGAGCATATTAGCGTTGTCAGTTATGAGGACTATATCATCAGCGAATCTTAAATAATTAAGTTGCTTGCCGTTTATATTGATGCCAAAATTGTCCCACTCTAGATCCCAGAATATGCTTTCCAAGATTGCAGAGAAAAGTTTTGGGGATAGCGGATCTCCTTGCCTCACAACTCTAGCAATTGGGAACTCATCGCCGACTTTTTCTAGTTTTATTTGCGCTATGTTATTTGCATATATATTTTTAATTATACGTTTATATTTTTGGTACTCCTTGCTGGATTAGTGACCTCCAATGCGATTCATGTTTAATAGAATCAAATTTACTATAGTCCACATATGCGACGTACAAGGCTTAACCGTATTCTTGGCATTTTTCTATTAGCTGTTTCATGACGTGTATATGATTAGTAATTGAAAACCCCGCTCTGAACCCAGCTTGTTCTATAGGTTGTTGTTCGTCCATTATCCTTGTTATTCTGTTTTAAATCAATTTAGACAACACTTTATAAATATTCGACATGAGACTTATAGGCCTGCAGTTTTCTATTATGGTCCTATCGCCTTTTTTGTGTAATAATATGATTGTGCTCTTGGTCCATTGAGAGGGTATACATTCCGTGCTTAAGATAGAGATATTTCTGTGAGTTTTCTTAGCTTTTCCGGTAATATAACTGAAGTTTTAATCATTTCGTTTGTAATCTAATCTGGTCCGGGTGCCTTATCGTTCCTTTGACTGTTGACAACTTTTTCTACTTCTGATTGTAGAAAAACTGGTATGTCTTCCACATCGTCACTGTCGTCGAGATTTATAGTTAAATCTGGCATATTTGGTTCTGCTGCATAAAGTTTTCTATAGAAGTCAGTTGCTGTCTGGATTATAGCTTTTCTTGTCGTTTCCTGTTTACCTGTTTTACTTTTAATGTTTGTTATCCATGTTTTCTTCTCCACTATTTCTATTAATGCTTTTTTGATTCCTCCTGTCTTTTTTATATAGTAGTTGAGTACGTTGGTTCTTTTTTTGGTTCTATCCTTTTTGATGCTATTGCTTATTTTTTTACTTAATTCTGCAATGGCCCTTAGGTTTTGTTTGTCTTTTCCGAATTTTAAGAGTAGTTTTCTTTCTTCTATTAAACTTTTAGTTTCGTTTTCGGTGTGAGTTTTCTTGGGTTTTGAGAATTTCTTGAATAGTGGACCATATATTTCGTTAATTACATTTTTATATTTTTCTTCTACTTCATTTTTTGGTTTGTTCACTAAACGTGGTGTTTTTGTAATGTTGACTTTTACGTTAAATTTTTTTCTACTTTTCTTCGATTCTATACTATTTATTACTGCTCTCACCGTGCGGTGGTTGGTGTTAAAATTAAATTGGTTTAGAATGCTTACATCTTGAAAAACTTTTCTGTTGTTAGTTGCTATGTAATCTATTTCATTTCTGTATGAACCATCTGGAGATATCTGGATCTTTTTTGAAAAAATTATTCATGAATGCAAGATTGTTTTCCAACGCCATTTTAATCATCCTTTCTCCGTTTTTACTTCTTCTACCAAAACCGAATTTGCCTACTACATTTTCTTCACCAATTCGTTGAGAGCCTATTCTACCATTAAGATCTCCTATAACTAAAACGTTTTTGTGTGTGTCTTGTAAAGCTGAAGGCAATTGGCTATAGAAGAGGTCTTTAACCCGTTCGTCTTGATGTTCAGTTGGAGCATATACTTGAACAACTGACCATTTGTGCCTGTAGCCTAGTAAATGCATATTAAGTACAGCTATTCTTTCCGATGTACCAATGAATTCGTCTATGTTTCTTTGTATATGTTTATTAACCATGAAGCCCACACCATAACTTCCTTTTGTTTCCCCTTTGTAGTACAGAATGTAGTCCTTTCGTTCCTCAATGCTTTCACCCAGTCTTCTAACTTCACTTAAACCCAATATGTCCCACTTTATTTTTGAGAGTGCTAGCTCTAATTCGGTGAGCCTCTCTTGTGTTCTCAGTGTTAGGCAGCTTAAAGTGGAAATATAGAGTTCTCTAATTTGTTGTGGTTTTAGTATTTTGGTGCTCCTGTTATTTACTATTGTTGGAGCTGGAAGGGATTGGTCGATATCCCCCACGGGGATCAGCCGGCTTGAGGGAGGTGTGATAGTTTTGGTTGTCTTATTAAATATTTTTATATCGTTTGCAAACAATTATTTTACATTAAAGCTACCGTAACCGTTACCGTTACAGCATATTAAAATTCTAAAGTTAAACATAGACCTCCTCTATGGATTGCATCATAGGAGCGATTTGCCTTACATATAGTTGCCGCGGTTGGTAGGGAGTAGTTGTAATTTCAAAAAAAAATGTTTCATCTGTCGCTTCTTACGTCACCTACAGGACGGTAAAAAACAGTGAATATTCTTACACCTCCACAAGTCAGTCAACATTAACATTAAAGTAATGTTATACGCAAGCGTACAATAACGCGAGTGCTTATTTATTACAAAGCGGCTGAACCTCAAAGAGCTTTATACACCTCGGCTTACCTTTTTATTATGCATACTTTGCTCATTTCGCTTCCAGAATTTAAAGATTATTCTTCTAATAGAAGTATGTTAAAAATATTTTTTTGTTTATTTATTATATTTAACACGTCGTTAGTTTATACACATTATAAAAAAAAAACAAAAAAAAAACATTATATACAGGTAAGGTATATGTTCAGGAGTGTGAGTGTGTGTGAGTGAGTATAGTGAAGGGCTCAAGAAATTATTTTTAAGCAAAACTATTTATTCGTGTTCGCTCTGTTTTTAGAGTAGATTCATTGCGAGACATAAAGGGTAATTTTGAAGTACGTCATATGTAAACCCATTTATGAGCCTCTAAAAGCAAGGGTGCGTCATTAATCTGTGCAACTAAGGCAATAAAAACACGTTGAGTAAATACATTAGTCATGTAGATACATTTATTTATTTTATTGTAATTTATTTTTATTTCCTTTTAAGTTCTGTTTTACCACTTGCTCGGTGGTGAGGGAAAACATCTTGAAGAAATCTGAAAGACTGAGAAAATGGTGGACATATTCATTCCGTCAACAAGCTCTATCTACATCACGACCAAAATTGTTTATTGCAGTTTTAAGTGTTGACTAACCACGTGCACGTGGGTGAAGTAAAACATTTTGCTACTCCAGAACCTAGAGGCTGATAGGAGCACCGTGTATCAGCTCTTTCCACTTGACCAAGAGTTTATTTGTTATCTTTAAAATACAGAGTTTAACAATAATGAATGTTTCCGAGGTTTATGTGGATGAAACTGACATTTGCATTTTCATACCGAGAGGTTAACAAATTACCGGACTCATGAATATTTATATTTTTGCTCGTAATTTTACATAGGGCACCATTTATTTTATATGAAATCTCGTTAAGCTTATGATATGGATAAAAATGACCCTAAAATCTACATAATATTATTATTAAGTAGATCTGTAGGGTCATTTAGTAACTTAAACAACGTGTGATGATTGTAGTTAGAACACTGGGTATGTCATGAAATTATTGTATGATCATCGGTTCATGAGCATCAAGTCACAATGTTTATGCAAAATTTCAGATTATGCGGATGTCCGGAAGTGGATGAAATCTGAATTTAAATTACCAGTGGTAGCCTTGTGGACTCAATTCATCGTAATTCATTAAATGTTTAGGTTTGTATATTAAGCAAGTTGCATTTCCCTTTCTGTATTTCCCTAGCTGCATCGCACGTAAATATCTAATATTATGCAAAATATTTAAAAAAACGCATTTTGTCTTGACATACACACTACTAAAATCGAATATATGAATTCACACAAAATTCACAGCTTTTTCTTTCAATCCGTCAAGTAATTATTTGCGGGCAATATTTAAAATTCTTTGGCGACAGTCATCTCTACATCTGGTTGCCTAAAGGGGCACGCTTTTGACCAAGGCAAGGGTTAGGCTGATCTCTTGACTAAGGTAAACATCAACTCGAAGATGACTTATATGTTTTTTCTGAGTTTTGATAAGAGAACTGTGCACATTTGTCCTATTGAACTTACCGATGTGATTTTCATTAATATCTATTAAAATTCATGAGAAGCTATTTTATTAACAACTATCGATCCGCTCCAGCTTCACACGGGTTATTTCTGGATCTCGACAACAGCGACACCTACCGGGTCCAAATGTGAATCTAAACCATCTAAGGATCTATTGAAATACACACGAAAAATTTCATAATAATGGGTCGAACCGTTTTTGAGTTTTAGCGAGACTAACGGACAGCAATTGATTTTTATATATAGAGATTTGGACAATAAAGTGCACGCGAGCTTGAGCTCTTTCTCAAAGTGGTACGCAGGATTTTGGGAACTACTGATGTAGCGGGTTCTTTTAAGCCGGCAATACACGGCACCCGTGAGAATCAAGAAGAAAAACAGGAGGTTTCGTAGATTTGACGCTTCTTAATGAGATGGTTTTACTGCCATACACCTAAGCTAAGAATCCTAAAACACTAAGCTAATATATATATATATAAGCTAATATAAGTTGTAGGTCAGCTGGTTAGAACGAAATTGTTAAATACAATTTTAAGACTGACTGAACGTGCTCCGTGAACGTGAAATGGTTAATTCACAGCCTATAAAATACGAGTATCCACTGCTGGACAACATCCTTGTGTTACTGAGAGGATTTAAAGGCAAGGAAATAACATGTATGCGAAGTTTTTTTTTTAAATTCGCAGACATTCAGGTTTCTGTGAAAACCCAGTCTTTGAGCTACTTGTTTGTTGATTAGTAAAGTTAGCCTTTATACGTTCCACTGCTGGGGACAGGAGAGGCCATTAATGAGATGTTATTAAGAACAATGAAACGTCCATCGCGCTGCTCCAATGCCTGTTAGTGAACGTTCCATGTCTTAGATTTTTTTTTAAATTCTCAGAAATCAGGTTTCCTCACGATGTATTCCTTCACTGTCGAACACGTGGTAAATCTAATGTTAAAATTACAAATTCAATTTCATTGGTGTCGGCGTGAATCTAACTCGGGTTGCTCGCGTACTATGAAATGTACAGTAAGCACTTACAATACATAAAAATATGCATTTTAACGAATGAGAGATCCGCCAACACTTTAGACAGCGCGGCGAACTCTCCCTTTGATATAAATTAAATTCAAGAAATTGCTGACAAATTTCATAGCTGACAAAATACTCGACCTATTCAATGAATGAATACTGCAATCAATTTAAAATCTGTTGACTTTCCTTGCCTTTTCGTTAATAGACTAAGTTTTACCTTGTTTAATGCTAGGTTTATTCCATTAATTGAAATTGAATTGCGAGCTTTAACTTATTTAACTTCTTTCTTATTTATAATCACAATTTTCTGAATAATTACTTGCCTTTAAATGAACTTTCCACACCAGAAATTTTCCTATGTCTTTGAGGCGTTGTATATACATATTTGGTCGAGGATGGGAAAACGGTGCTTATACGTGGTAGACCCATGCTGCAGCTAAACTAGTAGTATAGTTGTATCACGAATGGGTCTGCTCGACCGGGGAAGGACCATACTCTCACAGAATACCAGCGTAAAATGGTAGCATGATACTCTTGTGTTTCGTATGGTGAGTGTAGACAACCGGAGACGCATTTTACTGGAAAAGAGGCATTCCATCTTAGTCCTCACGGGTGACGACGCATCTGCATTTTAATTCTTTATTGAGGTTAAACGTAGATGTCTATGGGTCACAGCAACCACTTACCATCAGGTGGAAAAAAAGGGGAAATATCCCGACGCGCCGAACAAGGTGGTAATACGAAGATTCTTTTATATATTTCAGAATCCTTAGGTTAGGGTCCTTTACTAGGCGGTTTTCATTTCTATGGCCTTTAATTTTCTGCTTAGGGATCCGTCTGGGGACGTGGACGAGAGGGACAACCCTGTCGACTGCCTCGTTGTTCTACTGGTCACAAACGCAATAGCTGATCATGAGGTCCCGGTTTTGAATCCCGGGTCAGGCCAAAATCAGTTATGTGGTTTTCATGTCAAGAATTTCTCGGTAGCAATCCGGAGCATCGTTAAGTACGTAAATTCGTAGTTCCTGTGCCTGATCTCTCTCCGGCTATGTGGGATCACCGTGCCATCGGACCATTAAAGTGAGGGAATAGAGACTGCACCTGTGCTTTCGCATACACTTGGCTAATATAATCCTAAACTGCACGGATGACTTGTCTTCATTGAGATTGGCCGCCGTAACCATTTCTAAATAATTGTTCCGGGTCTGGATGTTCATGTCGAGTTTATGTATGTATCACATTTTTACCATACAGGAGAAAATCCTAGAGGTCCCACGTAATCAAATCCTATAGTACGTCTTAGAAACGTGTCTCCATGTTTTAATGTTTTTCCTGTTTGGACGAACTGATCTGCTCGGGTTATCGAACCCGCACTGCACTGGTAATCTTCAACATTTTTACGTAATTATTGAGTGCATCACAAAGTATACGTCAGTTAACGGTAGCTCCGTTATTTTTTTTTTAATTCTGTATACATCCTACTGTTATATTTACTTTAAAAAGTGACAAAAAAGAGAATACTTGTTGGAGCTTCTTCTGCCGTTTCTTCTCCATCCAGAGGAATTCCATTTCGAAATGGTAGTAGATAAAATGTATTGTTCAATTACTTTTTTATAGTAGATTTGGAGAAACATTGAAATAAATGGAATTTTTTTCTCACGTTGGAGAAATAAATATAATTCATTTAATTCCATTTAAAAATTTAAGCAATAAGTAAATGTTAATGATTTAATATTAGGTTAAATATCATTTAATTCAAACCTGCGTGCGCCTTATTTGTATTTTGGTAAATTTAATCACTCACTAAGCTGAAATAAGTAAAGATTCGTGGTAGTTCAGGGTCTAAGCTGTCGCTGTATATGTCACAGTACGGGAGCAACCCGGGTTCGATCCAACACTACCACCACATCACCAATGAAATTGTTATTTGCAATTTTAAGTGCTGATTTACCACGTGCTCGGCGGTGAAGTAAAACATCGTGTTCCTCACTACTTATCTGAGAAATAAGAAAGAAATATTTCAAATACATAGTTCACCAACACGCATTGAGTCAGCGCGGCGGACATTTTCTTGCCCTAAAACCTTTTCAGAAATGAGAGGAGGCCTGTGCCCAGCAGTGAAACGTATACAGACTGTAGCTTTGATCACTTATTTTTAATATAGTAAAAATACCAAACGGCCGTACTTATAAACGTTGAATTTCGCTTAATTAAATAGGTATTAACTATCTTTATACTTGTCTCTTTCTATTGTCATTTAGTGAAAAGAAAGGGAGCAAATTTCGCTACAGCTTATCAAAAGTCCAATGCTGAATATAAGCCTCCCTCATCGATTGCCTCATATGGTAATTTTGCCATGGTTGCAACGCTTGGCAGACAGGGTTCGCAACTGCAGATATTAATTTATTTATTTAAACTTACCAACTAAGTACATATGAAAACATTTCAGCTACATTTTGTTATAACACTATATATATGTACTTAAATTATAGGTGAGTACAACTCTAAAATTAACGCTATTACTTTATTTAAAAACAAAACTAAAAATTATGTGTGAGTGAGTGTGAGGTTTGCTACAAGAATAGACATAATTTTTTTTAAAGTAAAACCATAAAATAAAGTCATGCTAAGTAGGGTTATTTAATTCTTATTATCGTTTAGAATGAATGTTTGCATCAAGTTACGCGATAATATGCTTATCAACATTCACTTGAAGTTGACTAGCACTGCCGGTCTATAATTTAATATGTTGATTTGTTATCAGGAGGATGCTGCTGCCCATCTCCTGTTAAATTTCCCTCTGTCACCTCTTACGACATCCACGAGACGAAATGGGATAGTGGATATGCTTACACCGCCACTACACGGAGAGCAACTTTAAGCATTTCTTAATCGTTGTCAACTTTTATTAGTAATGCCGAAAATAATACAGTAAATATGACAAAATCTATCAAAATAACAAAGGAATCGCATGTGTAAGATTTATTAAAAATTAGTGTCAGAAGTTATAGGAATAGGTTTTAGAATAGAATAGAATATATAAGAATCATATTTATTCAATTTAAATTACATGTAATTCTTAATTAAAGTAATTTTGAACTTTTACCACTGGATCACCAAGAAATCCAGCAGGAATTCACTTTTAAATAAAATTAATTTTTATTACATTATTTTATACGAAATAGAAACAAGAAATTAGAAACAGCATGGTAGCGATCACCTCACCATTACAGTTCGTTACCAACCATAATACGTCCCCGTCACAATCACACTGGTGTAACGTGGAGGGCACAATTAAATTATAACACCAAATTATGCAACAATACATAGTTATTAAATACACAGATCACAACACGTGCAGTTTTAAATAGGTCTCTACCATAATATGCTATATCTAAAGTAAAGTTATCGCCTATCGTCCCACAGGTAGGCACAAAATATTAAAAACTAGCAATCTGCCTCGGTTTTGCAAGGATGATTTCAAAATCTCGACAACAGCGCCACCTACCAGGTCTAACTATAAATATTAGCCATCCAGGGACCCACTCCAATATACACAAAAATTTTCATCAAAATCAGTCCGGCCATTTATGAGTTTTTGCGAGATTAACGGACATCAATTGATTTTTATATATAGAGATATCAAATATTTTAAAATTGTCACAAACACTTCTTCTTGTTTAAAACTCAATTTATTTCTACCGCTTTTAGCAACGATAATTTTAATAGAGTTCTTTGTAGGCCCCGCAATCGAATCATTCTAAATGTATTCCTCTTTTAATGAAATTCCTTTTGCTGAGTGCACAAAAATTTAACTAACTTTGAACGTCATAGAAAAGGCATAGCTTTGGATAAAGTATCATACTCACACTTTTAATCTGTCGAATATGTTTTATAGTAGTAAGTGACAAACGAGAACAGATTCCACCTGATGATAAGTGAATGCTGTGGCTCATAGACGCATAAATGACACATCTTCTATAAAATATCACCACTTTGAATTAGGTATCTATATATGTAATATTTTTTGTAGAAGAAGGGTGACAAAATAGCACACAGTCCACCTGATGGTAAGTGGATTCTGTGGTCGATAAACATCTACGTTTATCCTCAATTAAGAATCAAAATACAGATGCTTTGTCACTCCTGAGGTCTTAAATAGAATGCCTCGTTTCCAGTAAAAAAGGTCTCCGGTTCTCTACACTCACCATACAAAACACAGCAGCGGTGGAACCTACCTATTCTACAACCATAAGCTACAGCGTGACTCTACAACGTTCTAAAATGCTTCGTTACTAGTAACACGTCGACGTGGTAAAGCCACTCAGCTATGTGATTATGGTTGTATGACGAATGGGTCGACTTGACGGGAAGAACCAGGCTCTCAAAGAATGTTTCGTATGGTGAGTGTAGAGAACCGGACAACTTTTTAAGTTGAAAAGAGGCATTCAAACATAATCCTAATGTTTATGGGCTACAACACCCACTTCCCAGGTGGAATGTGTGCTCGGTTGTCACCCTTATTTTATAAAAATGGGAGTTTCACAAAATACTAAACTTGATTTCTTAAGATGAAACGCCTCACAACTTTAAAATAGACTGTTAGATCTTACCGTAGTAAAATGTAAGTAGGAGGAAACAGTAACACATAGAAAAAATATAAATGACAGTTTGAGAAATTGTATGATAAGAGAAAATTGTAGTTTGCAAGATAATGTTGTGACCAGGATTAACAAAGAAATACTTCGGTAGTTTGGTTATGTAGAAATAATGAATAGGAAAAGAGTGACAAAGCAAATTTATGTAGTAGAAGTGAAAAGGTATAATTTTTTTTATAGGATAGGGGTTACAAACGAGCACACAGTCCACCTGATGGTAAGTGGTTGCTGCGGCCCATAGACATCTACATCTATCCTCTATTACAAATCAAAATGTAGATGCGTTGTCACCTGTGAGTACTAAGATGGAATGCCTCATTTCCAGTAAAAAGGGCCTCCGGCCACCTGCATTCGCCAAGCGAAACGCAGAGGTGAACCTCTACTTCACGTTGGTTTTCTGTGAGGTCGTGGTACCACCCCGGTTCGAGCCGGCCCATCCGTGCGACACTGCCCTGCACTGCCGCGTGGCTCTACCACATTTAAGATATAGTTGGCAAGGTTAGACAAGGTCGACGGAAGTTTACCGACCAACTTGGCGATATATTGGAGATAGACTAAATTAAGAGCACCCTTAACCGACGAGCTTGTATGCGTAGGTATATGGATGTGAAGGAAGCGAAAGAATTGTGTTAGGTCGTGCCAAATGGAAGTTTGTAGACTCTACCTACACCTCTAGGTAATAATAGGAGTGAATATTTATGCTATGTAATGTTCACAAAGGTAAAAGATATATCTTATTATCTCATTATCTTTGTAAACATTACATAACGTAAACACACATTATTGATTATTTGCTTGAAAATATACACACTTAAGTCACCGATGCTGTGTGATGACATCGTCAGAGAATGAAACACTCTATTTCATTGCGTAGCTGATGTTAGAGCCGCCTATAGGAAATGCAAGCTAGACATACCCAGGAAACAGCGTGAAATGTGCGAACCGTTTGCTACTGTGCTCAACAAACTACCTACCGAATGGGGATACGATCCTTCCTATAGAGGATTGGTCTTATTCAGGAGCTTACTCTCATTATCCGATGGGACGACAAATCGTTACAATCGAAATGAGATAATGCCCTTACCTGTTTACAAAGGCAAAGTGGTGAAACACTGACGGGGTAGAACGCCGCCAACTTGCCGTCTCCGAGGTGCTACTGCAAATTTCTTAAAACAATAACCCAAAATCTAACTTTGGCCTGACCGGAAATTTAAACCCGGGAGCTCATGACTAGCAGTGGTGCTTATAACCACTAAACCAATGACGTATTCAAGGTCAAGTCTGTCAAGTCAATACACTTATAGTGAGCCAAAGTAACTCAGAGACTAAGCACTCGCTAAAAATTTCACATTACGGGGGCAAACCGGGTTCGATTTAAGCACCAATTTAAGTGCTGATTTACCTCGTGTTCGGTCGTGAAGGAAACCTGCATGTTTAATAAATGCATGTTTTCCCTGTCCGCTAAAACGACACAGTTAAACAATGGAAATATTCATACATGACTCACGGGACAGTAAATGGTTAAGCCCGGGAGCTCACGCTCAACAGCCGTGCTTACTACCAGTACATCAACGAGGCTGTGAAACTTTACAGTATTCAAAGTATAAAAATACTTTTGTTGAAGTTAACTTTAAGAGTATACCTATATTTTCATTCGATATTTCAATTTCCACCGTCTGTGCGGTTACGACTCGCCGACTTTTATTTTTTCGTTTAATACTCTCATTTCATATTCTCTATACATCAGTATGAAATAACAGAACCGTTGAAATGAAGTGTTTTTATTACCTTTTCTCAATTGAATTGGTTGCTCTAAAATATTTTCTTTTGTACCAAACAAAATATGATTTTTTTTCAATAAATGAAAAATCCATTACAAAACCTGCCTGGGAGCGACATTGCTTTATGAAGAACGTAATCTTGAACCATTGTCTGCTGGAGATAGGTCCAAGGCCCGCCATGTTTTTTATCTACAATCTGTCTGTATGAACATATCTGTCAACAGTATTAAAAGCCAACTATATTCTTAATTTTCAGACGAAGTAGACACTTGACGGTACATTAGATATACCTTCTACTCTATAGAATAGAAGTAAAGTTTCAGAGTATGCGTCCCGCAGCTGGGCACAGGACTTCTCTCATTATTCTCAGCGAGTTAAAGAGCGGTAAATCTGATGCGCTGCTTCAGTGCGTATTGGCGAACTTCGCTACATGTGAAGCAGAAATATTTTAAGAATATAATGTCCTCCAGACCGAATTTCGGTTACGACGGCCAATCACAAAAGGAACTAGCAATCTGCATATTACTATAGTGCTCTACAATGTATACGCATGAGTGTAATCCCTAATCCCTCACTCTCATAAACGACGATGATACGAGACAACTATATTTGGAGTCGGACCTACGGCTGAAAGTGCTTTCCGAGGATGTTTCGAGGGAGGTTTCACATGGGTTAAACACTGTCAACTTTCTGACTCCGGACTGAGAGAATAACATAAAAGAAAAACCCAATAAAAGTTTTTTAGCCCGGCCGGGTGTCGAACACAAGAACCCATGATGGTTTACGTCCACTAGTCCGGCGAGGCCTCGAAGTATTTTGTTCCTCAGGCGTGCAGGCTTCCTTAAGATGTTTTGTTTGTTACTTAACATTTTAAATAACCATTTCTTTGCTGCTGGTAGCAATCGGTTTTCTCGTCAACTGTGAAGCGATCCACCACGGTACTATTCTACAATTTTATTTAAATTACATAATCATGCCTTAATCAACTATATATAAATATATAAATATAATGCAATCTGTATGTTTAAATGTAGAAAAAAATTACAATCCACACTGATTCTATAAACTAACAAAGAAGTTGGAGTTAGAGGTGTTAATAATTAGGAATGGTATTTATTTTATTAGAAATGCATGAAAATACTTTTATGAAAATACTTTTCATGAAAGTTCTACCCTTTACATGACGTCATAAAGGTGGTTGAATGATATGAGGCCAATACCGAGTGTTGAATGAATTGAATGATTTAAAAACCAGGTCTTGCTTGTCAAGTTGTCAAATATACTTATTAAATATGATTGTAATTTATTTATTTCATTTCTAATTTAATGTATTCTTAATGGTTGTGTAAATCATTACATTGCTACAAGCGACGAACTAACTTTAGGATTTAGTTTAATTATCAACCAGATTGAGCGAAGTCACTCCGTCAATTTATATACAAACTAACATTGACTTACTAAACAATAGTTATTTACGCTACGGTACAAAATACTGTTTTCCGTTACTATTATTTTACTTTATTATTTTTTACGTGGTAGAGCCATGCTTCAGCTATATTATGGTTGTAGCACAAATGGGTCGGCTCGACTGGAGAAGGACCACGCTCTCACAGAATACCAGCGTAAAATAGCAGCTTAACGCTGCTGTGTTTCGTATGGTGAGTGTAGAGAACCGGAGACCCTTTTTACTGGAAATGAGGCATTCCATCTTAGTCCTCACGGGTGACAACGCATCTGCATTTTGATTCGTAATCGAAGATAGATGTAGATGTCTATGGGCCGCAGCAACCACTTACCATCAGGTGGACTGTGTGCTCGTTTGTCATCCTTATCCTATTAAAAAAAATTATTAATTAATGAGTGAATTTATTACTGTTTTGTGCTTGACAGAGGCAGTAAACTCTTTTGCCTTCTTTATGACATCATCATTAGTAAAAGTTTGAAAATATATCAAAACTACTTTGTAGAAAACTAAAATAATTAAAACTGCTGTGTTAACTAACAATATGTTTAACAAATATGAATATAAACGACTACTTAATAAAAATGTATACACCGAATTGGAAAAAAATATGAAATGGTTTAAAGTATCGCGTAAACATTGTTATGCACGTGTTATCATTTGCAAACACTTACAACGCGCGTCGCTATCTCGTGGTATCAAAATGGATTTGTTTATTTATTTATATTGTTTACTTAATGGATGTAGACTTAATGGGGATAGCTTGCGTATCGCCGTAGGAATCCGACTAGGAGCGGTGATTTGTCAACCCAAGCAGTGCCCCTGTGGTAGCAGCGTCGACAAGAAAAGCGTCGACAAGAAAAGTGCTGGTGGGTTTTCACGGCACGGTTCTTTGGACGATGTCATCCGAAGGTCTCTTGTCTCTACAAATGTTCCCTCGCTTTTAGAGCCTTGTGGAATATTTAGAGATGATGGCAAGAGACCCGACGGCATATGACATTGGTTCCTTGGGAGAGAAGTAAAGCCCTAGTGTAGAATGCTTTTTGCGTAGACACTTTGGCGGCCTCTCATCTCAGGGGTGCCTCGCTTAGAGCCGGGGCAGCATCAGAGGCAGCTGAACTGAGTAAGTGGCACAAATATGAGTCTCTGAGAGATGACTACATATTTCTTCCATTTGCTGTAGAGACTATCGGTCCGTGAGGTCAAAGTGCGGTGAAGTTCCTAAAGGAACTCTATCTGCGACTGGTCGTTGCTGCTGGTGATAAGAGGACTGCTTATTTTCTCAAAGACTAAGTATAGCCATTCAGCGGGGAAACGCAGCCAGCGTTCTTCGTACTATACCGCGGGGAGTAGGACTGTATGATAATTAAGTTACTAATTTTTGTATATTATCCTAATGTGTGTTTTTATTTGGAGTCAGTAATTATTACATCTATTAAACATTATTTTATTTTCTTTAAGCCTAAGGTCAATACGTCAATACTGAAATCCACCTGCCGATCGTGATGATTGTAGCAAAACCTTCCTACATATATAATATTATAGAACCATGCTGCAGCTATATTATAGTTTTAGCACGAATGGATCAGCTTGACCGGATAAGGACCACGCTGTCAAAGAACACCAGCGTAAAATAGCAGTTTATACTACTGTTCTTCATATAGATAGATGAAAACCAAATACCCTTTGTACTGATAATGAGGCATTCCATTTTAGTCCTCATTGTTAACAACGTATCTACATTTTGATTCTTAGTCGAGGATAGATGTGGATATCTATGGGCCACAGCATCCACTTACTAACAGATGGACTGTGAGCTGATTTTCATCCTTATTCTATAAAAAAATAACGGACGAACCAAAGGTCAAGCAGTAACCGTTTACGAGCACGTGAAGAAGACGCTGTTAGTCCACCATAAATTTCCTTAACAGTTACATTACTTAAATCACTCATCATTACAGCCTTTGATAAGGCCTCCCCCTAGGAATGCCACAAAGCACTGTCCTGAGTCACCTGCATCCATCGACTTCCTGCAAGTCTTACCAGGTCGTCACTCCATTACGTGGGGGGTCACCCCACTTCGCCTACCGGTACGAGGCTGCCACTCGAGAACCTTTCTTCGCCATCGGTTGTCGGTTCTTCGAGCTATATGGCCGGCCCAATCACTCATTTGCTGCTAATTCACTCAATTACATCAAGGAATTTTTCGTGTATAAACATATCAAAATTAAAAAATGTCGTTAAAAATTCAAATATACAATTTTTTTTAAATATCTGCACATAAAAGCCATTTTTAAAATACGTAACGGAAGTCGAGCGGTAAGACTCTAAAGAGCTTTTTATGATGCCACATTATGAAGCCAATGTAAGACGCGCGTATTTAAGTTTAGCCACAACCATTTTCTAATGATTGCATCAATGTAAAATATTCTTTTTGATAGGTTATTTATATATAGCAGGATAAAGAAAATAAAACAAAATATAGGCAATACGCCACTGATTCAAATAGTTTGGACGATGTGTATATATTTTAAGAATCAATTGATTAATAGAAATACAAAGAAGAAGAAATAAATATAACCGGTGCAACTACTTTTGCGTTCTTTTTTTAATGCTATAAAGAACAAATTAATTATAGCCTAAGAAGTATTCTTTGTTTAGAATTGACATACGCGAATAACAAGCATGCAACATTTTCTTATATCGCCACTAGCTTCTCAATCGTGCAGTGGCCGTGAAAGGATATCCACTGCTCCATATCATACCATGACTGTCGTAAGAGGCGATAGAGGGAAACTAAAACAGGCGATAGGCAACAGCATCTTCCTAATAACACTACGTGGGTGGCACTACGGTGAGATATCCCCTATGTGGCAATCTATGGGGGAGGTCCATGTTCATAATTGGAATTTTATAGACTGTAACGGATGAACAGATATATGTGATTACTACACATTCTGTAAAACTAAATTTATAAATATAATCGCATTGAAAATATGTTTATTTATGAATCCCGGCATCAGAAAAGTTCTAAAAAGTGCTGCTGTATTCTAACCTTACAGTATATTTCCAGCGTGTGAGACACTCCATGTTAGTGTTCAGATGTAACAGCACATCTGTAGCATTCTTTGTTTTTAACAATGGCTGCAGATGTCTATAGACTGCAAAATAGACACTTACCATCAGGTAGACTCGTTAGTCCTTTTAAGTTCGTCTTTCACTTTAGTTTTTTACAGGTTTAGGGTGACAAGCAAGCACACCTGATGGTAAGTGGTTTCTGTGGCCCAGATGTCTATCTGCATCTAATTCTCGTATGCGGATAAAATACAGGTGATGTCAGCCGGGAGGACTAAGATGGAATGCCTTTTTTAAAAGCACCAGTGAAACAACATTTATTATTATTATTTACTATTATAATTTTAAAAGGGCCAGTGCCTACATTTACAAGGTATAACATCGTAACTTGATCTTTATTGGAATCGACTGCAGGTATGTGTACGTTACAATAACCACCATATCATAATGAGCTCCGAGCTGTGGCGAATAGTGTGACAAAACGCTTGTTATAAGCAACAGCGATAATTTTTTTCTATATTTTTGTATTTTTATCTATTAAGTGATTTACACTAAGGTCGTTTTAGTTAACTGGGTAAGTCCAACTTTGATCGAGAGGTCTGTCGGAAGATCCAACTCGGCTTGGCAGCATTCTGGAGATTACGACACATCCTTTGTTTACCTAGTACTCAAAACCTGATAACAAGTATGTAGAAGTAGCAATGAATCGGTCATATAGCTTGACAAGTGGTAAAATTAAAAAAATTCTACAAATGATTTCAATATAAACTGTTAATGATAACTCAAAAACTACTGATACAAGCATAGATCAAATTCATATAGGACCACATGAGAAGTACCAGCATTAAAATAAAAAAATCAACAAACCAGTTCACGTGTAAAAAAATTTTACATAAAAAAAGGAAATAAATACAGTCGAATTGACTACCAACTCCTTTTTGTAGTCGGTTAAAAACCAAACAACCGATGGAGAAAACAGGCTTCTAGTGGCAGCCTTGTACGTTAAGTGAAGTGTATGGTGGTACACCACTAGAAGAAGTGACTACATGATAAGAAGGAAATCGATGGATGCATTTCGTGGATGACAAAACCTATGTTCAACTGTGGATTTGTGAAGGGCTGTACTGATGATAATGATGACGACGTACTTTAAAATTTACATGTTAAGGCATAATTATAAATTATATAATATACATAGGCTCCAAGTTTTTTTTTGTTTCTACAATCATACTCCAACATATTCATGGAAATGTTTGTTATTAGTCGACATGAAGCATAAAATCCGTCACTGAGTTTCCATCTTCCGGCTGTACGCGGTCGAACGACCGCTTAATAAAGATTTATGTTGCCATTATCGAGGTTACGTGGTTGAAACTACAAGCGTGGAAGCTGTATGAACACAATGGAAATGTTTTATATTTTGATTCCGAAACAAAAGATTTAGTAATGTTTTTCTGAATTTTGAACGTGAAAATTGAAGAATAGTAGTTTTTATTATTATAAATGCAGGTCATGTACAAGTTATAAATATTTGGGATGTACTTTAACACCTTTATCTACTATCTATAAATTATTTTATTATTTCTAATTCCGGAACGAGATCAGAGAAACACTGCCAAATTCCTGACTCCGGGCTGAAACTGATTTTGGCCTGACACGGGATACGACTCACGAATCTGGGACCTTAAGATTAGAATCGCGTTTACGACCATTAGACCAACCAGGCATTCATAATAAGGATGAAGATACGAAATAATAGAAATTACAGTCCCCCTAATGATACTTGGTTGATAACAAAAGCAATTAACTTAGGAGTAAAAACAAACTACAAAAAATTACTTGGTCCATAAGCAATAAGAGTATAATAAAAAGAAATGAGCAAACGCAGTGCTGTCGGTATCTGGATTGTACAGACTATCACATTAATAGCACGTTTTGCGAGCAAAGGACCGACATCTTCATTAACTCTTTGAGCAGGGATCGACAAATCACCCGGTTAATGAATATGAATGAGATTTATTTATGTCCTTTATGTACAGGATATGCACTGGCGGACTGTTTTAATTAATTTTACGCATACCCATTCTTTAAGCTTTGTATGAATTTTTATTATCGGTAGATGTTACAGCGTAGCTCCAACATGAATGGGTTAGCGAACGATGAAGCACCACGCTCTCAAAGAATACCAGCGAAACATAGCAGCATAATGCTAGTGGGTTGAGATCCAAATAACCTTTTTCTAGTAACGAGGTATTAGTCTGTCATGGTTGAGATGACAACGCATCTGCATTTTAATCCTTAATTGATGATCTCACACACACGCACGCAAATACGCATGCACTCAAGTACACGCGCACAAACGCACGTACGCTCTCGCGAGTGTACACACACATACACACGCATGCACTTTATTTATTTATTTGTATTTTTTTAGCATAAGGGTGACAAACGAGCACATAATTCACGTGAGGGTAAATGGATGCTGTGATCCATGGACATCTATGGATATCTATATCTAGACCACTAAGGACAAAGATAGAATGCCTCATTTCCAGTAAAAGGGGCTTTCGATTTTCTGCACTCACTATACGAAACGCAGCAGCTTTAAGCTGTTTTTTACGCTGGTATTTTGTTAGAGCATACTCCTTCCCGGGTAGAGCCGACACATACGTGCTAATACCGTAATACAGTTACAGCGTAGCTCTATTGCTAAGTAAGGCTACTGTTTCTAAGTGCTGATGATTGGTGGCAAAGGGAAAACTCCGCAGGATTCTAAGGGGCCTATCGTCAGGGACATATATAGGCTGTGTTATTTTACTGAAAATATCTTAAAGTATAAATTAAAATAAAGTATAATACAACTGTTTTCGTCTAATTATTTCCATTAAGTGCGGGCTCAAGTAGTTTATTTGTTATCTGTAAAATACAGAGTTTAACAATAATTAATGTTTCCGAGGTTTATGTGGACGAAACTGACATTTGCATTTTCATACCGAGAGGTTAACAAATTACAGAATTCATGAATATTTATATTTTTTGCTCGCAATTTTGCGCAGGACACCATTTATTTTATATGAAATCCCGTTAAGTTTATGATATGGATAAAAATGACCCTAAAATCTACATAATAATGTTATTAAATAGATCTGATTTAGTAACTTCTATAACTTAAACAACATGTGATGATTATAGTTAGAATACTAGGTATGTCATGATATTATTGAATGATCATCGGTTCATGAGCATCAAGTCACCACACTTATGCATAATTGCACATTGTGCGGATATCCGGAAGTTGGTGAAAACTAAATTTTAATTACTAGTCGTAGCCTAGTGGTCTAAATTCGATCGTAATTCATTAAAATGTTTAGGTTTATATGTAAAGCAAGCTGCATTTCCCTATCAAATGCATATAAATATCTAATATCATGCAAAATATAAAACTAAGCTGACTGCTCCGTAGCGCAGTGACTTAGCAATGAGTTGCTGCGCTGTTTTTTTTTGTTATAGGATAAGGGTGTCAAACGAGCACCAATCCACCTGATGGTAAGTGGTTGCTGCGGCCCATAGACATCTACATCTATCCTCTATTACAAATCAAAATGTAGATGCGTTGTCACCCGTGAGGACTAAGATGGAATGCCTCATTTCCAGTAAAAAGGGCCTCCGGCCACCTGCACTCACCAAGCGAAACGCAGAGGTAAACCTCTACTTCACGCTGGTTTTCTGTGAGGTTGTGGTACCACCCCGGTTCGAGCCGGCCCATCCGTGCGACAGCAAAAGCTGCCGCGTGGCTCTACCACTGTTAAGCTGTGTGCCGCGGGTTCGAATACCGCACGGAACAAGTATTTGTATGGCCTGCAAATAATTGTTCCGGGTCTGGATGTTTATCCTTGTTCAATTTATGTTTGTAAACTCCCTCCACGATACAGGAGAAAATCCTAGTGTGGGGATAACGTTTTAAAAAAAACGCATTTTGACTTGACATACACCCTACTAAAATGGAATATTTGAATTCACACAAAACACAGCTTGTTCCGTCAATCTTTCAAGTAATTTTTGTGGGCAACATTTAAAATTCTTTGGCGACAATCATCTCTACACTTGGTTGCCTGAAGGGGTACGCTTTTGATCAAGGTAAAGGTTAGGGCGATCTCTTGACTAAAGACTAACCTATGCAAGAATTACAATCTCCACTCAAAAATCAAATCGAAGATGACTTACATGTTTTTTTCTGAGTTTTGAAAAGAGAACCGTGCACTTTTGTCCCATTGAACTTACCGATGTGATTATCATTAAAATTGATGAGAAGCTATTTTGTTAACCATACTTGTCTCTTTTTATAGTAATTTAGTGAAAAGAGAGAGAGGGAGCAAATTTACCTTTACCATTACAGCTTATCAAACGTCCAATGCTGAACATAGGCCTCCCACATAGATTGCCTCATAGTTTTGCCATAGTTGCCACGCTTGGCATACAGGGTTCGCAACTGCAAATATTTATTTATTTATTTAAACTTACCAACTAAGTACATATGAAAACATTTCAGCTACATTTTGTTATATCATTATAAATGTGTACTTAAAATATAGGTGAGTACAATACTTAAACATTAACGCAATTATTTTATTTAAAAACAAAACTAAAAATTGATGTGAGAGAGTTTTGTTAGAAGAAAAGACATTTAGAATGAATGTTTGTATCAAGTTACTCGATATGCATTTCAACATTCACTTGAAATTGACTAACACTGTGTCTGTAATTTATTATGCTGATTTGTTATCAGGAAAATGCTGCTGACCATCTCCTGTTAAATTTCCCTCTGTCACCTTTTACGACACCCACGGGACTCCTTGTATAAAGTGTCATACCCACACTTTTAATCTGTGTAATATGTTTTATCCTAGTAAGTGACAAACGAGAACAGATTCCACTCGATGATAAGTGAATGCTGTGGCCAATAGACGCATACATAGACAAATCCTCGATAAAGAATCACCACTTGGAACTATGTATGTATATATGTAATGTTATTTTTATAGAAGAAGGGTGACAGAAGAGCACACAGTTCACCTGATGATAAATGGATGCTGAAGTCTATAAACATCTACGTTTATCCTCAACTAAGAATCAAAATACAGATGCGTCGTCAACCCTGAGGTCTTAAATAGAATGCCCCATTTCCAGTAAAAAAGGGTCTCCGGTTCTCTACACTCACCATACAAAACACAGCAGCGGTGGAAACTACCTATTCTACAACCATAAGTTACAGCGTGGCTCTACAACGTTCTAAAATGCTTCGTTACTAGTAACAGGTCGACGTGGTAAAGCCACTCAGCTATGTGATTATGTTTGTATGACGAATGGGTCGACTTGATGGGAAGAACCATGCTCTTAAAGAATGTTTCGTATGGTGAGTGTAGAGAACCAGACAACTTTTTAAGTTGAAAAGAGGCATTCAAACTCAATCCTTAAGGGGTGAGAACGCGTCTGCATTTCTTAATCAAGGTTAGATGTAAATGTTTATGGGCTACAACACCCACTTTCCAGGTGGAATGTGTGCTCGGTTGTCATTCTTATTCTATAAAAATGGGAGTTTCACAAAATACTAAACTTGATTTCCTAAGATGAAATGCCTCACAACTTTAAATTAGACTTGCCCTCTTACCGTAGTAAAATGTAAGTAGGTGAAAATAGTAATACATAGAAAAAAACATAAATGACAGTGTGAGAAATTGTATGATAAGAGAAAATTGTAGTTTGCAAGATAATGTTGTGACCAGGATTAACAAAGAAATACTTCGGTAGTTTGGTTATGCAGAAATAATGAATAGGAAAAGAGTGACAAAGCAAATTTATGTACTAGAAGTGAAAAGGTATAGTTGGCAAGGTGCGCATTCGACGGAAGTTTACCGACCAAATTGGCGATATATTGAAGATAGACTAAATTAAGAGCACCCTTAACCGACGAGTTTGTATACGTAGGTATATGGATGTGAAGAAAGCGAGAGAATTGTGTTAGGTTTTGCCAAATGGAAGTTTGTAGACTCTACCTACACCTCTAGGTAATAATAGGAGTGAATATTTATGCTATGTAATGTTCACAAAGGTAAAAGATATATCTTATTATCTCATTATCTTTGTAAACAGTACATAACGTAAACACACATTATTGATTATTTGCTTGGAAATATACACACTTAAGTCACCGATGCTGTGTGATGACATCGTCAGGGAATGAACCACTCTATTTTATTTCGTAGCTGATGTTAGAGCCGCCTATAGGAAATGCAAGCCAGACATACCCAGGAACCAGCGTGAAATGTGCGAGCCGTTTGCTACTGTGCTCAACAAACTACCTACCGAATGGGAATACGATCCTTCCTATAGAGGATTGGTCTTATTCAGGAGCTTACTCTCATTATCCGATGGGATGACAAATCGTTACAATCGAAGTGAGATAACGGCCTTACCTGTTTACCAAGGCAAAGTGGTGAAACACTGACGGGGTGCAACACCGCCAGCTTGCCGTCTCCAAAGTGCTACTGGAAATTTCTTAAAACAATAACCCAAAATCTAACTTTGGCCTGACCAGAAATTTAAACCTGGGAGCTCATGACTAGCAGTGGTACTTACAACCACTAAACTAATGACATAGTCAAGATCAAGTCAGTCAAGTCAGTCAAGTCAATACACTTATAGTGAGCCAAAGTAACTCAGAGACTAAGCACTCACTGTAAATTTCACATTACGGGGGCAAACTGGGTTCGATTTAAGCACCAATTTAAGTGCTGATTTACCTCGTGTACGGTTGTGATGGAAATCTGCATGTTTAATAAATGCATGTTTTCCCTGTCCACTAAAACGACACAGTTAAACAATGGAAATATTCATACATGACTCACGGGACAGTAAATGGTTAAGCCCGGGAGCTCACGCTCAACAGCCGTGCTTACTACCAGTACATCAAGGCTGTAAAACTTTACAATATTCAAAGCATAAAAATACTTTTGTTGAAGTTAACTTTAAGAGTTTTCCAATATTTTCATTCGATCGTTCTATTTCCACCGTCTGTGCGGTTACGACTCGCCGACTTATATTTTTTATACTCTCATTTCATATTCTCTACATTAGTATGAAATAACAGAACCGTTGAAATGAAGTGTTTTTATTACCTTTTCTCAATTGAATTGGTTGCTCTAAAATATTTTCTTTTGTACCAAACAAAATACGATTTTTTCTCAATAAATGAAAAATCGATTACAAAAACTGCCTGGGAGCGACATTGCTTTATGAAGAACGTAATCTTGAACCATCGTCTGCTGGAGATAGGTCCAAGGCCTGCCATGTTTTTTATCTACAATCTGTCGGTATGAACATATCTGTCAACAGTATTAAAAGCCAACTATATTCTTAATTTTCAGACGAAGTAGACACTTGACGGTACATTACATATACCGTCTACTCTATAGAGTAGAAGTAAAGTTTCAGAGTATACGTCCCACGGCTGGGCACAGGACTTCTCTCATTATTCTCAGCGAGTTAAAGAGCGGTAAATCTGATGCGCTGCTACAGTGCGTATTGGCGGACTTCACTTCATGTGAAGCAGAAATATTTTAAGAATATATGTCCCCCAGACCGAATTTCGGTTACGACGGCCAATCACAAAAGAAACTAGCTGTATATTACTATAGTGCTCTACAATGTATACGCATGAGTACAATCCCTAATCCCTCACTCTCATAAACGACGATGATACGAGACAACTATGTCTGGAGTTGGACCTACGGCTTAAAGTGCTTTCCGAGAGTGTATCGAGGGAGGTTTCACATGGTTTAAACACCGTCAACTTCCTGACTATTTTAAGAATATAAAGTCCTCCAGATCGAATCTTGGCTACGACGGCCAATCCCAAAAGAGACTAGCCATCTTCACATTACTATCGTATAGTGCTGTACGATGTGTACGCAAGCATGAGTGCAATCCCTATTCCCTCACTCTCATAAACGACGACGAGACGAGATGACTGAGGCGATATCAGGAGTAGGATCAACGGCTTAAAGGGCTTGGGTTAAACACCGTCAACTTTCTCACTCCGGACTGAGAGAATTTCATAAAAGAAAAACCCAATAACAGTTTTCGAACACTGATCGTTTACGTCCACTAGCCCGGCGAGGCCTCGAAGTATTTTGTTCCTTAGGCGTGCAGGCTTCCTCGCGATGTTTTGTTTGTTACTTAACATTTTAAATAACCATTTCTTTACTGCTGGTACCAATCGGTTTTCTCATGAACTGTGAAGTGATCCACCATGGCACTATTCTACAATTTTATTTCAATTACATAATCATGCCTTAGTCAACTCCGTATAATGCAATCTGTATGTTTAAATGTAGAAAAAAATAATTAAAATCCACGCTGATTCTATAAACTAACAAAGAAGTTGGAGTTAGAAGTCTTAATAATTAGGAATGGTATTTATTTTATTAGAAATGCATGAATATACTTTTCTCCCTTTACATGACGTCATAAAGGTGGTTGAATGATATGAGGCCAATACCGAGTGATTTAAAAACCAGGTCTTGCTTGTCAAGTTGTCAAATATACTTATTAAATATGATTGTAATTTATTTATTTCATTTCTAATTTAATGTATTCTTAATCGTTGTGTAAATCATTACATTGCTACAAGCGACGAACTAACTTTAGGATTTAGTTTAATTATCAACCAGATTGAGCGAAGTACCTCTGTCAATTTATATACAAACTAACATTGACTTACTAAACAACAGTTATTTACGCTACAGTACAAAATACTGTTTTCCGTTACTATTATTTTACTTTATTATTTTTTACGTGGTAGAGCCATGCTTCAGCTATATTATGGTTGTAGCACAAATGGGTCGGCTCGACCGGAGAAGGACCACGCTCTCACAGAATACCAGCGTAAAATAGCAGCTTAACGCTGCTGTGTTTCGTATGGTGAGTGTAGAGAACCAGAGACCCTTTTTGCTGGAAATGAGGCATTCCATCTTAGTCCTCACGGGTGACAACGCATCTGCATTTTAATTCGTAATCGAAGATAGATGTAGATGTCTATGGGCCGCAGCAACCACTTACCATCAGGTGGACTGTGTGCTCGTTTGTCATCCTTATCCTATTAAAAAAAATTATTAATTAATGAGTGAATTTATTACTGTTTTGTGCTTGACAGAGGCAGGAAACTCTTCTGCCTTCTTTATGACATCATCATTAGTAAAAGTTTGATAATATATTAAAACTACTTTGTAGAAAACTAAAATAATTAAAACTGCTGTGTTAACTAACAATATGTTTAACAAATATGAATATAAACGACAACTTAATAAAAATGTATACACCGAATTGGAAAAAAATATGAAATGGTTTAAAGTATCGCGTAAACATTGTTATGCACGTGTTATCATTTGCAAACACTTACAACGCGCGTCACTATCTCGTGGTATCAAAATGGATTTGTTTATTTATTTATATTATTTACTTAAAGGATGTAGACTTAATGGGGAAAGCTTGCGCATCGCCGTAGGAATCCGACTAGGAGCGGTGATTTGTCAACCCAAGCAGTGCCCCTGTGGTAGCAGCGTCGACAAGAAAAGTGCTGGTGGGTTTTCACGGCACGGTTCTTTGGACGATGTCATCCGAAGGTCTCTTGTCTCTACAAATGTTCCCTCGCTTTTAGAGCCTTGTGGAATATTTAGAGATGATGGCAAGAGACCCGACGGCATATGACATTGGTTCCTTGGGAGAGAAGTAAAGCCCTAGTGTAGAATGCTTTTTGCGTAGACACTTTGGCGGCCTCTCATCTCAGGGGTGCCTCGCTTAGAGCCGGGGCAGCATCAGAGGCAGCTGAACTGAGTAAGTGGCACAAATATGAGTCTCTGAGAGATGACTACATATTTCTTCCATTTGCTGGAGAGACTATCGGTCCGTGAGGTCAAAGTGCGGTGAAGTTCCTAAAGGAACTCTATCTGCGACTGGTCGTTGCTGCTGGTGATAAGAGGACTGCTTATTTTCTCAAAGACTAAGTATAGCCATTCAGCGGGGAAACGCAGCCAGCGTTCTTCGTACTATACCGCGGGGAGTAGGACTGTATGATAATTAAGTTACTAATTTTTGTATATTATCCTAATGTGTGTTTTTATTTGGAGTCAGTAATTATTACATCTATTAAACATTATTTTATTTTCTTTAAGCCTAAGGTCAATACGTCAATACTGAAATCCACCTGCCGATCGTGATAATTGTGGCAAAACCTTCCTACATATATAATATTATAGAACCATGCTGCAGCTATATTATAGTTGTAGCACGAATGGATCAGCTTGACCGGATAAGGACCACGCTGTCAAAGAACACCAGCGTAAAATAGCAGTTTATACTACTGTTCTTCATATAGATAGATGAAAACCAAATACCCTTTGTACTGATAATGAGGCATTCCATTTTAGTCCTCATGGGTAACAACGAATCTACATTTTGATTCTTAGTCGAGGATAGATGTGGATATCTGTGGGCCACAGCATCCACTTACTAACAGATGGACTGTGTGCTGATTTGCATCCTTATTCTATAAAAAAATAACGGACGAACCAAAGGTCAAGCAGTAGCCGTTTACGAGCACGTGAAGAAGACGCTGGTAGTCCAATATAAACCCCCTTAACAGTTACATTACTTAAATCACTCATCATTACAGCCTTTCATAAGGCCTCCCCCTAGGAATGCCACAAAACACGATACTGAGCCACCTGCATCCATCGACTGCCTGCATGTCTTACCAGGTCGTCACTCCATTACGTGGGGGGTCGCCCTACACTTCGCCTACCGGTACGAGGCTGCCACTCGAGAAACTTTCTTCGCCATCGATTGTCGGTTCTTCGAGCTATATGGCCGGCCCAATCACTCATTTGCTGCTAATTCACTCAATTACATCAAGGAATTTTTTGTGTATAAACATACCAAAATTCAAAAGATGTCCTTAAAAATTTAAATATACAATTTTTTTTTAAATATCTGCACATAAAAGCCATTTTTAAAATACGTAACGGAAGTGAAGCGGTAAGACTCTAAAACCTTTTTATGATGCCACATTATTAAGCCAAAGCAAGACGCGCGTATTTAAGTTAAGCCACAACCATTTTCTAACGATTGCATCAATGTAAAATATTCTTTTTGATAGGTTATTTATATATAGCAGGATAAAGAAAATAAAACAAAATATAGGCAATACGCAACAGATTCAAATAGTTTGGATGATGTGTATATATTTTAAGTCTTAATTGATTAATAGAAATACAAAGAAGAAGAAATAAATATAATGTGTTTTTGACACACGCGCATAACAAGCATGCAACATTTTCTTATATCGCCACTAGCTTCTCAACCGTGTAGTGGCCGTGAAAGGATATCCACTGCTCCATATCATACCATGACTGTCGTAACAGGTGATAGAGGGAAACTAAAACAGTAGATGGGCAACAAACAGCATCTTCCTAATAACACTACGTGAGTGGCACTACGGTGAGATTTCCCCTATGTAGCAATCTATGGCGGAGGCAACTTGTACATGAGCTGCATTTATAATAATAAAAACTACTATTCTTCAATTTTCACGTTCAAAATTCAGAAAAACATTACTCATAATTTTGTTTCGGAATCAAAATATAAAACATTTCCATTGTGTTCATACAGCTTCCATGCTTGTAGTTTCAACCACGTAACCTCGATAATGGCAACATAAATCTTTATTAAGCGGTCGTTCGACCGTGTACAGCCGGGGGATGGAAACTCAGTGACGGATTTTATGCTTCATGTCGACTAATAAGAAACATTTCCATGAATATGTTGGAGTATGATTGTAGAAACAAAAAAAAAACTTGGAGCCTATGTATATTATATAATTTATAATTATGCCTTAACATGTAAATTTTAAAGTACGTCGTCATCATTATCATCAGTACAGCCCTTCACAAATCCACAGTTGAACATAGGTTTTGTCATCCACGAAATGCATCCATCGATTTCCTTCTTACCATGTAGTCACTTCTTCTAGTGGTGTGCCACCATACACTTCAGTAAACGTACAAGGCTGCCACTAGAAGCCTGTCTTCTCCATCGGTTGTTTGGTTTTTAATCGACTTCAAAAAGGAGTAGGTAGTCAATTCGACTGTATTTTTTTCCTTTTTTTATGTGAAATTTTTTACACGTGAACTGATTTGATGATTTTTTTATTTTAATGCTGGTACTTCTCATGTGGTCCTATATAAATTTGATCTATGCTTGATCAGTAGTTTTTGAGTTATCATTAACAGTTTATATTGAAATCATTTGTAGAATTTTTTTAATTTTACCACTTGTCAAGCTATATGACCGACATTGCTACTTCTAAATACCTGTTATCAGGTTTTGAGTACTAGGTAAACAAAGGATGTGTCGTAATGTCCTGAATGCTGCCAAGCCGAGTGGGATCTTCCGACAGACCTCTCGATCGAAGTTGGACTTACCCAGTTAACTAAAACGACCTTAGTGTAAATCACTTAATAGATAAAAATACAAAAATATAGAAAATAATTATCGCTGTTGCTTATAACAAGCGTTTTGTCACACTATTCGCCACAGCTCGGAGCTCATTATGATATGGTGGTTATTGTAACGTATAAATTACCTGCAGTCGATTCCAATAAAGATCAAGTTACGATGTTATACCTTGTAAATGTAGGCACTGGCTTTTTTTAAATTATAATAGTAAATAATAATAATAAATGTTCTTTCACTGGTGCTTTTAAAAAAAGGCATTCCATCTTAGTCCTCCCGGCTGACATCACCTGTATTTTATTTGCATACGAGAATTAGATGCAGATGTCTATGGTCCACAGAAACCACTTACCATCAGGTGTGCTTGCTTGTCACCCTAAACCTGTAAAAAACTAACGTGAAAGAAGAACTTAAAAGGACTAACGAGTCTACCTGATGGTAAGTGGCTATATTGCAGTCTATAGACATCTGCAGCCATTGTTAAAAACAAAGAATGCTACAGATGCGCTGTTACATCTGAACACTAACATGGAGTGTCTCACAACCTGTAAATATACTGTAAGGTTAGAATACAGCAGCACTTTTTAGAACTTTTCTAACGCCGGGATTCATAAATAAATATATTTTCAATGCGATTATATCTATAAAATTAGTTTTACTGGCTGTGTAGTAATCACATATATCTGTTCATCCGTTACAGTCTATAAAATTCCACTTATGAACATGATGTACTTTAACACCTTTATCTACTATCTATAAATTATTCTATTATTTCTAATTCCGGAACGAGATCAGAGAAACACTGCCAAATTCCTGACTCCGGGCTGAAACTGATTTTGGCCTGACACGGGATACGACTCACGAATCTGGGAGCTTAAGATTAGAATCGCGTTTACGACCATTAGACCAATCAGGCATTCATAATAAGGATGAAGATAAGACATAATAGAAATTACAGTCCCCCTAATGATACTTGGTTGATAACAAAAGCAATTAACTTAGGAGTAAAAACAAACTACAAAAAATTACTTGGTCCATAAGCAATAAGAGTATAATAAAAAGAAATGAGCAAACGCAGTGCTGTCGGTATCTGGATTGTACAGACTATCACATTAATAGCACGTTTTGCGAGCAAAGTACCGACATCTTCATTAACTCTTTGAGCAGGGGTCGACAAATCACCCGGTTAATGAATATGAATGAAATTTATTTATGTCCTTTATGTACAGGATATGCACTGGCGGACTGTTTTAATTAATTTTACGTGTACCCATTCTTTAAGCTTTGTATGAATTTTTATTATCGGTAGATGCTACAGCGTATTATAGCTCCAACATGAATGCAGAAGAAGCACCACGCTCTCAAAGAATACCAGCGAAACATAGCAGGATAATGCTAGTGGGTTGAGAACCAAATAACCTTTTTCTAGTAACGAGGTATCAGTCTGTCATGGTTGAGATGACAACGCATCTGCATTTTAATCCTTAATTGATGATCTCACACACACGCACGCAAATACACACGCACTCAAGTACACGCGCACAAACGCACGTACGCTCTCGCGAGTGTACACACACATACACACGCATGCACTTTATTTATTTATTTGTATTTTTTTAGCATAAGGGTGACAAACGAGCACATAATTCACGTGAGGGTAAATGGATGCTGTGATCCATGGACATCTATGGATATCTATATCTAGACCACTAAGGACAAAGATAGAATGCCTCATTTCCAGTAAAAGGGGCTTTCGATTTTCTGCACTCACTATACGAAACGCAGCAGCTTTAAGCTGTTTTTTACGCTGGTATTTTGTGAGAGCATACTCCTTCCCGGGTAGAGCCGACACATACGTGCTAAAACCGTAATACAGTTACAGCGTAGCTCTATTGCTAAGTAAGGCTACTGTTTCTAAGTGCTGATGATCGGTGGCAAAGGGAAAACTCCGCAGGATTCTAAGGGGCCTATCGTCAGGGACATATATAGGCTGTGTTATTTTACTGAAAATATCTTAAAGTATAAATTAAAATAAAGTATAATACTACTAGGTTTTCGTCTAATTATTTCCATTAAGTGCGGGCTCAAGTAGTTTATTTGTTATCTGTAAAATACATTGTTTAACAATAATTAATGTTTCCGAGGTTTATGCGAACGAAACTGACATTTGCATTTTCATACCGAGAGGTTAACAAATTACAGAATTCATGAATATTTATATTTTTTGCTCGCAATTTTGCGCAGGACACCATTTATTTTATATGAAATCCCGTTAAGTTTATGATATGGATAAAAATGACCCTAAAATCTACATAATAATGTTATTAAATAGATCTGATTTAGTAACTTCTATAACTTAAACAACATGTGATGATTATAGTTAGAATACTAGGTATGTCATGATATTATTGAATGATCATCGGTTCATGAAATCATTCAAGTCACCACACTTATGCAAAATTGCACATTGTGCGGATATCCGGAAGTTGGTGAAAACTAAATTTTAATTACTAGTCGTAGCCTAGTGGTCTAAATTTGATCGTAATTCATTAAAATGTTTAGGTTTATATATAAAGCAAGCTGCATTTCCCTTTGAAATGCATATAAATATCTAATATCATGCAAAATATAAAACTAAGCTGACTGCTCCGTACCGCAGTGGCTTAGCAATGAGTTGCTGCGCTGTTTTTTTTTTGTTATAGGATAAGGGTGACAAACGTGCACCAATCCACATGATGGTAAGTGGTTGCTGCGGCCCATAGACATCTACATCTATCCTCTATTACAAATCAAAATGTAGATGCGTTGTCACCCGTGAGGACTTAGATGGAATGCCTCATTTCCAGTAAAAAGGGCCTCCGGCCACCTGCACTCACCAAGCAAAACGCAGAGGTAAACCTCTACTTCACGCTGGTTTTCTGTGAGGTTGTGGTACCACCCCGGTTCGAGCCGGCCCATCCGTGCGACAGCAAAAGCTGCCGCGTGGCTCTACCACTGTTAAGCTGTGTGCCGCGGGTTCGAATCCCGCACGGAACAAGTATTTGTATGGCCTGCAAATAATTGTTCCGGGTCTGGATGTTTATCCTTGTTCAATTTATATTTGTAAACTACCTCCACAATACAGGAGAAAATCCTAGTGTGGGGATAACGTTTTAAAAAAAACGCATTTTGACTTGACATACACCCTACTAAAATGGAATATTTGAATTCACACAAAACACAGCTTGTTCCGTCAATCTTTCAAGTAATTTTTGTGGGCAACATTTAAAATTCTTTGGCGACAATCATCTCTACTAATTTGGTTGCCTGAAGGGGTACGCTTTTGATCAAGGTAAAGGTTAGGGCGATCTCTTGACTAAAGACTAACCTATGCAAGAATTACAATCTCCACTCAAAAATCAAATCAAAGATGACTTACATGTTTTTTTCTGAGTTTTGAAAAGAGAACCGTGCACATTTGTCCCATTGAACTTACCGATGTGATTATCATTAAAATTGATGAGAAGCTATTTTATTAACCACTAGCGATATGCCTCGACTTCGCATGGTTGATTTCTGAAACTCGACAACAGTGCCACCTGCCGGGTCCAAATATGAATTTAAACCATCTAGGAACCCATTCACACAAAAAGTTTCATCAAGAGCGGTCCAACCGTTTTTGAGTTTTAGCGAGACTAACGGACAGCAATTGATTTTTATATATAGAGATTTGGACAATAAAGTGCACGCGAGCTTGAGCTCTTTCTCAAAGTGGTACGTAAGATTTTGGGAACTACTGATATAGCGGGTTCTTGCAAGCCGGCACTACACGGCACCGGTGAGAAGTTTCGTATCTTTGAGGCTTCTTAATTATATGGTTTTACTGCCATACAACTAAGCTAAAAATCCTAAACACTAAGCTAATATTAAGTTGTAAGTCAGATGTTTACAACGAAATCGTTAAATGAAATTTTAAGACTGAGTGAACGTACACCGTGATCGTGAACGTGAAGTTAATTTACAGCCTATATACATCCCACTGCTGGGAAACTACCTACTTTTATTACTGAGAGGGCTTTAGGGCAAGGAAATGACATATGTATGCGAAGATTTTTTTTTATTCCGCAAACATGCAGGTTTCCTTGAAAACCTTTGAGCTACTTGTCTGTTGATAAGTAAAGTTAGCCTTTGTAAGTTTTACTGCTGTGCACAGGACAGGCCATTAATGAGAGGTTACTTCGAACAATGAAGTGTCCATCGCGCTGCACCAATGCGTGTTAGTAGTTCATTATGTCTTACATTTTTTTTTAATTTCTCACACATGCAGGTACCCTCACAATGTTTTCCTTCACTGTAGAACACGTGCTAAATCAGTTGTTAAAATTGAACTACAATTTCATTGGTGTCAATGTGAATCGAATCCGGGTTGCTCGCGTACTATGAAATTAACAGCGAGCACTTCAAAAATATAAAATACTAGCTGTGCCCCGCGGTTTCACCCGCGTATATCACGCGTCTGCGACATGCGAACTTCGAGAGAGACATCACGACGGATGGTTGCTGAATTAACAAAGTTTTAAAAAGAAATATGTTACTAAAATTACATGGTTAACGTAATTATTGGTTATGCATCATACAGGTACTGATACGAATAATGTGGCCTATTTTGTACCGGCGTTACTATTTCATATTTTAACATGAAAAAGTAAATATTGTGACATAACTGTAATAGTTAAACATATGGTATCGCAGACTTTTTTGTAGATATTGATATCCTCTATAAAACTGAAGTACATTATTTTGCTCTATTATCAATAGTTTCCGCAGCGTACGCGATATAAGGATTCTTTTTGTAATTTTTTCACACCTTGGGTTACATTAACGAAGTTTTCATACGGATCCCTAACTTTTTTGAAAATATTATATAGCCTATGTTCATCAGGGATAATGTAAGATTCTAATGGTGAAAGAATTTTTCAAATCGGTCCAGTAGTTTCGGAGCCTATTCAATTCAAATAAACAAACAAATCTTTGCTCTTTATAATAGCACATAGTGTAGATGTAGATGCATTGCAACGACATGAGAAGTCCGCTAACAAATATAGACAGCACGGCGAACTCTCCCCTTGATATAAATTAAATTCAAGAAATTGCTTAACTTAATAGCTGACAGAATACTCGACTTATTCAATGAATGAATACTGCAATCAATTTAAAATCTGTTGACTTTCCTTGCCTTTTCGTTAATAGACTAAGTTTTACCTTGTTTAGCGCTAGGTTTATTCCATTAATTGAAATTGAATTGCGAGCTTTAACTTATTTAACTTCTTTCTTATTTATAACCACAATTTTCTGAATAATTACTTGCCTTTAAATAAACTTTCTGCACCAGAATTTTTCCTATGTCGTTGAGCGGTTTTATATTTTATTTACATATTTGGTCGAGGGTGGCAAAAGGGGGATATCTCCCGACGCACCGGACAAGGTGGTAATACGAAGATTCTTTTATATATATAAGAATCATTAGGAAACCTTTACTAGGTGGTTTTTACTTTTATGGCCTTTACTTTTCTGCTTAGGACCTTTCTGTCTAGTGGTCACAAACGCGATTGCTGAAATTTAATCACTTAGTGAGTATGCTCTCGCTGTAAATGTCATAGTATACGAGCAACGCGCGTTCGATCCATCACCATCACCACATTACTAATGAAATTGTTACTTGCAATATTAAGTGCTGATTTACCACGTACTCGGCGGTGAAGGAAAACATCGTGTGGAAACCTGTTTATCCGCGAAATAAGAAAAAAATATTTCAAATACATAGTTCACCAACACGCATTGAGTCAGCGCGGCGGACATTTTCTTGTCCTAAAACCTTTTCAGAAATAAGAGGAGGCTTGTGCCCAGCAGTGGAACATATACAGACTGTAACTGTAATCACTTATATCTAATATAGTAACAATGCTAAACGGCCGTACTTACAAACGTTGATCTTCACTTAATTAAAATAGGTATTATATATAATATCTCTATACTTGTTTCTATCTATAGTCATTTAGTGAAAAGAGAGGGAGCAAATTTACCTTTACCATTACAGCTTATCAAACGTCCGATGCTGAACATAGTCCTCCCACATAGATTACCTCATAGGGGAATTTTGCCATAGTACGCTTGGCACACAGGGTTCGCAACTGCAGATATTTATTTATTTATTTAAACTTACCAACTAAGTACATATGAAAACATTTCAGCTCCATTTTGTTATATCACTGTAAATATGTACTTAAAATATAGGTGAGTACAATACTTAAACATTAACGCAATTATTTTATTTAAAAACAAAACTAAAAATTGATGTGAGAGGGTTTTGTTAGAAGAAAAGATATTTAGAATGAATGTTTGTATCAAGTTACTCGATATGCATTTCAACATTCACTTGAAATTGACTAACACTGTCTGTATGTAATTTATTATGTACATTTGTTATCAGGAAGATGCTGCTGACCATCTCCTGTTAAATTTCGCTCTGCAGCCTTTTACGACACCCACGGGACTCCTTGCATAAAGTGTCATACCCACACTTTTAATCTGTGTAATATGTTTTATCCTAGTAAGTGACAAACAAGAACAGATTCCACTCGATGATAAGTGAATGCTGTGGCCAATAGACGCATATATAGACACATCCTCAATAAAGAATCACCACTTGGAACTATGTATGTATATATGTAATGTTTTTTTTTATAGAAGAAGGGTGACAGAAGAGCACACAGTTCACCTGATGCTAAATGGATGCTGAAGTCTATAAACATCTACGTTTATCCTCAATTAAGAATCAAAATACAGATGCGTTGTCACCCCTGAGGTCTTAGATAAAACGCCTCGTTACCAGTAAAAAGGGTCTCCGGTTCTCTACACTCACCATACAATATACAGCAATGGTAGAACCTACCTTTTCTACAACCATAATACGAGGGTGGATTGAAAAGTACTCGGCCTAACACAGATTCATTCAATTCTAAAAATCAAATCTACGCACATTATTTAGTTCAGTTCAGACTAGTTCATTGTGTGAAGTTCGAAACATGTGCGATAATTAGTTGTGATTTTATAAATTTATTAACAAAGTAATCGGACATAATTTCCGCGAATGGAGCAAATCGAGCAGCGTGCCGTCATTAAGTACCTCCATAAGAAGGGGCTATCATCAAAAGCCATCCATGATGACATGGTCAGTACATTAGGCGATTGTGCTCTGTCATATTCATCCGTCAAAAAATGGATAGCAGAATTTAAGCGTGGTAGAGAGAGTGTGAAAGATGAACCCCGCTCTGGAAGGCCTTCGACGTCAACTATTGACGAAAATATTAAAAAAGTACTTGATTTAATAATGGGAGACCGCAGATTAAAAATTAGAGAGATAGCCGAGATTATAGGCATCTCTTATGAACGAACTCAAAACATCATTGTCAACGAGTTGGGTTTCCACAAGGTGTCTGCGAGGTGGGTTCCGCGACTGCTTTCAGTTGAACAAAAAAGGACGCGATTGACTATTTCACGCGACTGTTTGGAGTTATTTGAAGCCGATGCAGATGATTTTTTGAATCGTTTTGTTACTATGGACGAAACATGGGTTCATTACTGTACACCGGAAACAAAACAACAATCAAAACAGTGGAGAAGACCTGGTTCACCACCCCCTAAAAAGGCTAAGTCGATTTTGTCGGCAAATAAGGTGATGGCTTCAGTATTCTGGGACTCGAAAGGTGTGATTATGATTGATTATCTTGAAAGGGGTCAGAATATAAACTCTGATTACTACTGCACCTTACTACGTCATTTACGAGAGGAAATAAAAGAAAAACGTCGAGGAATGCTCAGAAGAAAAGTCCTGTTTCATCAAGATAACGCCCGTGTTCACACGTCAGTACAGTCAATGGCTGAAATTCACAACTGTGGCTTTGAACTGTTACCGCATCCGCCGTATTCACCTGATCTGGCACCATCAGACTTCTTTCTGTTCCCTAACCTAAAAAAGCACTTGGGAGGTCAAAGATTTTCGACAAACGACGAGGTCAAAGCAGCTGTAGACGCATATTTTGACTCTAAGGAAGAATCATTTTTTTTCAACGGTTTAAATGCTTGGAAGGGGAGGTGGCAAAAGTGTATTGAACTTGATGGTGATTATGTAAAAAAATAAAAATATAACTGATTTAGTATTTGTTTATTTTCTTGGTTAGGCCGAGTACTTTTCAATCCACCCTCGTATATGTAGCTGCAGCGTGTATCTACAACGTTCTAAAATCCTTCGTTACTAGTAACAACTCGACGTGGAAAAACCACCCCGCTATGTGATTATGGTTGCATGACGAATGGGTCGACTTGACGGTAAGAACCAGGCTCTCAAAGAATGTTTCGTATGGTGAGTGTAGAAAACTGGACACCTTTTTAAGTTGAAACGAGGCATTTTCAACTTAATCCTTAAGGGGTGAGAACGCGTTTGCATTTCTCTTCTTAATCTTAAGGTTAGATGTAAATGTTTATGGGCTACAACACCCACTTTCCAGGTGGAATGTGTGCTCGTTTGTCACCCTTATTCTATAAAAATGGGAATTTCATAAAACACAAAACTTGATTTCCTAATATAAAATGCCTTTCAGCTTTAAATTAGACTTGCCCTCTTACCGTAGTAAAATTTAAGTAGGAGGAAATAGTAATTAATACATAGAAAAAATATGAATGAATGTGAGAAATTGTATGTAAAAGAAAAGTGTAGTTTGCAAGATGATGTTGTGAACAGGATTAACAAAGAAATGCTTCGGTGGTTAAATTTATGTTGCAGAAGTGAATAGCAGAATCACCAAGGGACGCTCTTGACGGGAGGGATCATCAGGGAATCAATGACTCTATTTTATTGCGTAGCTTTTTTAAGAGCCGCCTATAGGAAATGCAAGCTAGTCATACCCAGGACCAGCGTGAAATGTGCTCAACAAACTACCTACCGAATGGGAATATGATCCTTCCTATAGGGATTGATCTTATTCAGGAACTTACTCTCATTATCCGATGGGACGACAAACCGTTACAACCGAAGTGAGATAACGGCCTTACTACGGTGATGAAACTCTGACGGGGTGGAACACCGCCAACTTGCCGACTCCAGGGTGCTACTGGAAATGTCTTAACAGAATAGCCCAATGACTTTGGCCCGACCCGGAATTTAAACCCCAGACCTCATGATTAGCAGTCGTGCTTACAACCACTAAATGAATGACACAGTCAAGGTCAAGTCAGTCAAGTCAACACACTTATAGTGAGCCAAAGTAACTCAGAGACTAAGCACTCGCTGTAAATTTCACATTACGGGGGCAAACCGGGTTCGATTTAAGCAAATCAAATTTAAGTGGTGATTTACCTCGTGTTCAGTGGTGGAGGAAACCTGCATGCTTAATAAATGCATGTTTTCACAGTTCGCTAAAAAGGCACAGTTTAACAATGGAAATATTCATACAATGACTCACGGGACAGTAAATGGTTAAGCCCGGGAGCTCACACTCAGCAGCCGTGCTTACTACCAGTACATCAACGAGGCTGTGAAACTTTACAGTATTCAAAGCATAAAAATACTTTTGTTGAAGTTAACTTTATGAGTTTACCTATATTTTCATTCGATATTTCAATTGCCACCGTCTGTGCGGTTACGACTCGTCGACTTATATTTTTTCGCTTAATACTCTCATTTCATATTCTCTACATTAGTATGAAATAACAGAACCGTTGAAATGAAGTGTTTTTATTACCTTTTTTCACTTAAATTGGTTCCTCTAAAATATTTTCTTTTGTACCAAAGAAAAATTGTTTCTGTCAATAAATGAAAATTGATTATATGAACGGCCTGTGAGCTACATCGCTCCATATATAATACAATCTTGCCCCGTCATCTGTATTATCATTATCAAAGAGTAGTACCTGGGCTCGACACTGTTGGACTATTCCAAGGCCCGCCACTAAGTCCATCTACCATCTGTTTGTGAATATATCGGATATGTGTATTAAAAGCTACCTAAATGCTTAATTTTCAAGTAAAGTAGATACTTGAAGTTACATTACATATACATTATATTATATGGAGTAGAAGTAAAATTTCAGTATGCGTCCCACAGCTGGGCACACGACTTCTCTTATTATTCTCAGCGAGTTAAAGAGATGTAAATCTGATGCGCTGCTTCAGTGCGTGTTGGTGGACTTCACTTCATGTGAAGCAGAAATATTTTAAGAGTATATGTCCCCCAGACCGAATTTCGGTTACAACGGCCAATCCCAAAAGAGACTAGCCATCTGCATATTACTATAGTGCTCTACAATGTGCACGCAAGCATGAGTGCAATCTCTATTCCCTCACTCTCATAAAAGACGACGAGACGAGACAACTGGGGCGATATCTGGCGTAGGACCAACGACTTAAAGTTCTTTCCGAGGGTGTTTCGAGGAAGGACTCACATGGGTTAAACACCTTCGACTTCCTCACTCCGGATTGAGCGAATTTCATCACAGAAAAACATAAAACAGATTTTTAGCCCGGCCCGGGAGTCGAACACAAGACCCCACGTTGAGTAGTCGCGTTTATGACCACTAGACCTGCGAGACCTCGAAGTATTTTGTTCCTCAGGCGTGCAGGCTTTCTCGCGATATTTTGTTACTTACTTAACATTTTAAATAACCATTTCTGTGCTGCTGATTCTATAAACTAACAAAGAAGTTGGAGTTAGAGTTCTTAATAACTAGGGATGGTATTTATTTTATTAGAAATGCATGAAAATACTTCTAATCTACCTTTACATGATCTCATGAAGGAGGCTTAATGACGTGAGGCTAATACCGAGTGATTTAAAAACCTTATTGTCTCGAAAAATGAAAAAATGAAAAATGTTTTATTAGCAGTAAGAAAAATAATACAATAGGTAATATCTGTTGGATTCCTCACGAGGCAACCCTGTATCGAGGAAACCCGAGACCATAGTTCATTAAGCGCTATTTTATACACCTTATCAGACAGATTGTATTACACAAAACAGCAATAACAGAATTGCTTATAGCTTTAAATATTTGAACATAAAAAGAAAGAAAACTATAAAAACAAAGGTAAGCTATATAAAACTGAAATGTATTAACCGATTCGTTGCGGCACCGATTTTCGACGACTTTTAGCTGTGGTGCCACAGAAGTTGATGACACGCCTATTGTGCCATCAGCCATGTGTAAAAATAATTTTCTTTTTTATGCTTTTTCCATTTGTTTAGACCTAATTAAGTTTAGTTGACCTCAAACATCAGTTACAAACGTAAGGATGCTTGTTTTTAGTGGGTAACTACGTGTTTTTCTACGTGTTTTCTTTGAAATTGAGAGTAAGTGACTTTTTTATGCAGAGATTACAAACCTTTTGTACTATTTTTTGTTTTATAAAAAAATAATTTACATAAGTAGGTACAGCTGAATCACCTTGAAAAACCTTGGTTTTTATTAAATTAAAATTTCATCTAATAATAATATTTGTAAATATCTAACAATTAAGAACGTTAATTTGGAAAAAAATAAGGTTTATGATTCATTGATATTTACAAATGTTAATATTATTTAATGTTATACAAATGTAAAAGTAAAGTGGTTCTACAGTGGTTTCGAACAGTTTCAAACAAAAATAAACCTTATAGAGTCTTGCTTGTGAAGTTGTAAAATATATTTATTAAAAAAAGATTGTAATTTCTTTGTTTCATTTCTAATTTAATTTATTCTTAATCGTTGTGTAAATCTTTACTTTGCTACGAGCGGCTAACTAAATTTAGGATTTATTTTTTGTCAACCAGATTGAGCGAAGTACTTTATATACAAACTAACATTGACTTACTAAACAACAGTTATTTACGCTACAGTACAAAATACTGTTTTTATTACTATTATTTTATTTTATTCATTATTAACTAATGAGTGAGTTAATTACTTTTTTGTGCTTGATAGAGGCAGTAAACTCTTCTTTAAAGTATCGTATTAAACATTGATACGCACGTATTATCATTTGCAAATACTTACAACGCGCGTGACTATCTCGTGAAAATGGATTTGTTTATTTAATAATATTGCTTACTGAATGGTGTGTTCACTTAATGGGGAAAGCTTGCGCATCGCCGCAGGAATCCGACTAGGAGCGGCGATTTGTCAACCTCATCAGTGCCCCTGTGGTAGCAGGGTCGACAAGTTTGGGCTCCACGGACTTTCATGTAAGAAAAGTGCTGGTAGGTTTTAACGGCACGGTTCTTTGAACGATGTCATCCGAAGGGCTCTTGTCTCTATAAATGTTCCCTCGCTTTTAGAGCCTTGGGGAATATTTAGAGACGATGGTAAGAGACCCGACGGTATATGACAATGGTTCCTTGGGAGAGAAGTAAAGCCCTAGTGTAAAATGCTACTTGCGTAGACACTTTGACGGCCTCTCATCTCAGGGGTACCTCGTTTAGAGCCATAGGCATATCAGAGGCAGCTGAACTGAGTAAGTGGAACAAATATGAGTCTCTGAGAGATGACTACATATTTGTTCCATATGCTGGAGAGACTATCGATCCGTGGGATCAACGGGCGGTGAAGTTCCTAAAGGAACTCTATCCGCGACTGGTCGTTGCTGCTGGTGATAAGAGGGCTGCTTATTTTCTCAAAGGCTAAGTATAGCCATTTAGCGGGGAAACGCAGCCGGCGTTCTTGGTACTATACCGCGGGGAGTAGGACTGTATGATAATTAAGTTACTAATTTTTGTATATTATCTTAATGTGTGTTTTTATTTTAAATCAGTAATTATTACATCTATTATACATTATTTTTTTTATTTAAGCTTAAAGTCAATACGTCAATACTGAAATCCAATTTCCTATATTTATAATGTTGTAGAACCATGCTGCAGCTACATTATACTTGAAGCACGAATGGGCCAACTTGACCGGATAAGGACTACGCTGTCAAAGAACACCAGCGTAAAACAGCGGCTTAATACTACTGTGCTTCATATAGTGAATGTAAGAAAACCGTTTTTACTTATAATGAGGCATTCTATTTTAGTCGTCATGGGTGACAACGCATCTACATTTTGATTCTTACTCGAGAATAAATGTGGATATCTATGGGCCACGGCATCCACTTACTAACAGATGGACAGTGTACTGGTTTGCAACCTTATTCTATAAAAAAATAATGGACGAAACAAAGGTCAAGCAGTAGCTGTTTACGAGCAGGTGAGGAAGAGGCTGATAGTCCAACATAAATCCCCTTAACAGTTACTGTTACGGCCCGCAGCTGTTCCTGCAAAGGTTCAATATCCGGGGCTCATGAGCGGAAGATTCAACGCGCAGCCACGGGTTCGAGCCCGAATGGCTATATGGAAATGTCCTATCATAATAAACTATATGGGAGAATGCTAGAAACACATAGTACGTACCAGTATCAGAAGCTAACATCGTACCAAGGCTCGGTCAGGCCGTGAGTGGGTGTAAGGTGAATGGCAAGTAGTGTTCAGTGATGTGTAAATGTCTGAGACCTTGACCAACTTACGCGACCAGCAGCGGCCGAGTTCCAGGGTGCCCCACAATGCTGCATCGCTCCAGCAGGCTCCATCGCTGGACCATTTCCTTGTTCATTGTCACTATGTCAGTCTATTAGCTTCACTGTACATTTAACTAACTTAAACTCGCCTAAGTCCACATTCATCGTAGAATCGAACACGTGATACCCGACACAGTAAGGACAGTATAATACACTGACTGACAGACTGATATTTAATATAATTTGGGCATAAACAGTTGCATTACTCAAATCACTCATTTGTTGCTAATTCACTCAATTACATCAAGGAATTTTTCGTGTATAAACATACCAAAATTCAAAAGATTTCATTAAAAATTCAAATATACAATTTTTTAAAATATCTGCACATAAAAGCCATTTTAAAAATACGTAACGGAAGTGGAGCGGTAAGACTCTAAAGAGCTTTTTATGATGCCACATTATGAAGCAAGACGCGCGTATTTAAGTTAAGCCACAACAATTTTCTAACGATTGCATCAATGTAAAATATTCTTTTTGATAAGTTATTTACATAAGTACAAGCAGGATAAAGAAAAGAAACGAAATATAGGCAATACGCAACAGATTCAAATAGTTTGGATGATGTGTATATATTTTAAGTCTCAATTGATTAATAGAAATACAAAGAAGAAGAAATAAATATAATGTGTTTTTGACACACGCGCATAACAAGCATGCAACATTTTCTTATATCGCCACTAGCTTCTCAATCGTGTAGTGGCCGTGAAATGATATCCACTGTTCCATATCATACCATGACTGTCGTAAGAGGCGATAGAGGGAAACTAAAACAGGAGATGGGCAACAGCATCTTCCTAATAATACTACGTGGGTGGCACTACGGTGAGATTTCCCCTATGTGGCAATCTATGGCGAAGGTCCATGTTCATAAGTGGAATTTTATAGACTGTAACGGATGAACAGATATATGTGATTACTACACATTCTGTAAAACTAAATTTATAAATATAATCGCATTGAAAATATGTTTATTTATGAATACCGGCGTCAGAAAAGTTCTAAAAAGTGCTGCTGTATTCTAACCTTACAGTATATTTACAGGTTGTGAGACACTTCATGTTAGTGTTCAGATGTAACAGCGCATCTGTAGCATTCTTTGTTTTTAACAATGGCTGCAGATGTCTATAGACTGCAATATAGCCACTTACCATCAGGTAGACTCGTTAGTCCTTTTAAGTTCGTCTTTCACTTTAGTTTTTTACAGGTTTAGGGTGACAAGCAAGCACACCTGATGGTAAGTGGTTTCTATGGCCCAGATGTCTATCTGCATCTAATTCTCGTATGCGAATAAAATACAGGTGATGTCAGCCGGGAGGACTAAGATGGAATGCCTTTTTTTAAAAGCACCAGTGAAAGAACATTTATTATTATTATTTACTAGTATAATTTTGCCAGTGCCTACATTTACAAGGTATAACATCGTAACTTGATCTTTATTGGAATCGACTGCAGGTATGTGTACGTTACAATAACCACCATATCATAATGAGCTCCGAGCTGTGGCGAATAGTGTGACAAAACGCTTGTTATAAGCAACAGCGATAATTATTTTCTATATTTTTGTATTTTTATCTATTAAGTGATTTACACTAAGGTTGTTTTAGTTAACTGGGTAAGTCCAACTTCGATCGAGAGGTCTGTCGGAAGATCCAACTCGGCTTGGCAGTATTCAGGAGATTACGACACATCCTTTGTTTACCTAGTACTCAAAACCTGATAACAAGTATGTTGAAGTGGCAACGAATCGCTCAAATAGCTTGACAAGTGGTAGAATTGAAAAATTTCTACAAATGATTTCAATATAAACTGTTAATGATAACTCAAAAACTACTGATCAAGCATAGATCAAATTTATATAGGACCACATGAGAAGTACCAGCATTAAAATAAAAAAATCATCAAATCAGTTCACGTGTAACAAAGTTCACATAAAAAAAGGAAAAAAATACAGTCCAATTGACTACCTACTCCTTTTTGAAGTCGGTTAAAAACCAAACAACCGATGGAGAAGACAGGCTTCTAGTGGCAGCCTTGTATGTTAAGTGAAGTGTATGGTGGCACCCCACTAGAAGAAGTGACTACATGGTAAGAAGGAAATCGATGGAAGCATTTCGTGGATGACAAAACCTATGTTCAACTGTGGATTTGTGAAGGGCTGTACTGATGATAATGATGACGACGTACTTTAAAATTTACATGTTAAGGCATAATTATAAATTATATAATATACATAGTCTCCAAGTTTTTTTTTTGTTTCTACAATCATACTCCAACATATTCATGGAAATGTTTCTTATTAGTCGACATGAAGCATAAAATCCGTCACTGAGTTTCCATCCCCCGGCTGTACGCGGTCGAACGACCGCTTAATAAAGATTTATGTTGCCATTATCGAGGTTACGTGGTTGAAACTACAAGCATGGAAGCTGTATGAAGACAATGGAAATGTTTTATATTTTGATTCCGAAACAAAATATTGAGTAATGTTTTTCTGAATTTTGAACGTGAAAATTGAAGAATAGTAGATTTTATTATTATAAATGCAGGTCATGTACAAGTTATAAATATTTGGGATGTCCTTTAACACCTTTATCTACTATCTATAAATTATTTTATTATTTCTAATTCCGGAACGAGATCAGAGAAACACTGCCAAATTCCTGACTCCGGGCTGAAACTGATTTTGGCCTGACACGGGATACGACTCACAAATCTGGGACCTTAAGATTAGAATCGCGTTTACGACCATTAGACCAACCAGGCATTCATAATAAGGATGAAGATACGACATAATAGAAATTACAGTCCCCCTAATGATACTTAGTTGATAACAAAAGCAATTAACTTAGGAGTAAAAACAAACTACAAAAAATTACTTGGTCCATAAGCAATAAGAGTATAATAAAAAGAAATGAGCAAACGCAGTGCTGTCGGTATCTGGATTGTACAGACTATCACATTAATAACACGTTTTGCGAGCAAAGGACCGACATCTTCATTAACTCTTTGAGCAGGGGTCGACAAATCACCCGGTTAATGAATATGAATGAGATTTATTTATGTCCTTTATGTACAGGATATGCACTGGCGGACTGTTTTAATTAATTTTACGCGTACCCATTCTTTAAGCTTTGTATGAATTTTTATTATCGGTAGATGCTACAGCGTATTATAGCTCCAACATGAATGGCTTAGCGAACGATGAAGCACCACGCTCTCAAAGAATACCAGCGAAACATAGCAGCAATATGCTAGTGGGTTGATAACCAAATAACCTTTTTCTAGTAACGAGGTATCAGTCTGCCATGGTTGAGATGACAACGCATCTGCATTTTAATCCTTAATTGATGATCTCACACACACGCACGCAAATACGCACGCACTCAAGTACACGCGCACAAACGCACGTCCGCTCTCGCTAGTGTACACACACATACACACGCATGCACTTTATTTATTTATTTGTATTTTTTTAGCATAAGGGTGACAAACGAGCACATAATTCACGTGAGGGTAAATGGATGCTGTGATCCATGGACATCTATGGATATCTATATCTAGACCACTAAGGACAAAGATAGAATGCCTCATTTCCAGTAAAAGGGGCTTTCGATTTTCTGCACTCACTATACGAAACGCAGCAGCTTTAAGCTGTTTTTTACGCTGGTATTTTGTTAGAGCATACTCCTTCCCCTAATAATTCTGTCCTCCATGGTGGCATTACACCGGAGGCGTGGAGCAGAAGTGCGGTGGTCTTGTTCTTCAAGAGAGGTGACAACGCTCTCTTGAAAAACTACAGACCGATTTCCCTTCTGAGCCGCGTCTACGTGCTGTTTTCGAGAGTCATTACGAATCGTCTCGCGCGCAGACTTGACGACTTCCAGCCTCCCGAACAAGCCGGTTTCCGAAAGGGCTTTAGCACCATAGACCACATACATACCCTTCGGCAAGTTGTACAGAAGTCCGAAGAGTACAATTTGCCACTATGTCTGGCGTATGTGGACTATGAGAAAGCCTTTGATTCCGTCGAAATTTGGGCGGTGCTGCAGTCCCTTCAGCGGTGCCAAGTTGACTGTCGGTATATCGAAGTGCTGAAGTGCTTGTACAGTAGGGCTACGATGGCTATCCGAGTACAGAACCAGAATACGAAACCTATCCAATTGCAGAGAGGTGTAAGACAGGGTGACGTCATATCCCCGAAACTCTTCACCGCTGCATTGAAAGACGTTTTCAAGCTTCTGGACTGGAAAGGATACGGTATCAACATCAATGGCGAGTACATCACTCACCTTCGATTTGCCGACGATATAGTCCTTATGGCAGAATCGCTGGAGGACCTAAGCACTATGCTCAATGACCTCAATAGTGTTTCCCAACGGATAGGTCTTAAGATGAACATGGACAAAACAAAGATTATGTTTAATGTCCATGTCACACCTATGCCGGTAGTTGTTGGGAGCACTAAGCTCGAAGTTGTTGACGAGTATGTTTACCTGGGACAAACAGTCCGACTAGGTAAGTCCAACTTCGACCGAGAGGTCAACCGACGGATTCAACTCGGCTGGGCAGCGTTCGGGAAGCTACGATACATCTTCTCGTCAGACATACCTCAAAACCTGAAAACGAAATTGTACAACCAGTGCGTGTTGCCAGTGATGACTTATGGAACTGAGACGTGGTCCTTCACTGCTGGCCGTATGAGGAAGCTCAAGGTCGCTCAGCGAGCTATGGAGAGGGCTATGCTCGGAGTTTCTCTGCGTGATAAACTTAGGAATGAGGATATCCGCAGTAGAACCAGAGTGACCGACATAGCCCAACGGATTAGTAAGCTGAAGTGGCAGTGGGCCGGCCATATAGCTCGAAGAACCGACAACCGATGGGGAAGAAAGGTTCTCGAGTGGCAGCCTCGTACCGGTAGGCGAAGTGTAGGGCGTCCCCCCACGAGATGGAGTGACGACCTGGTAAGACATGCAGGAAGTCGATGGATGCAGGTGGCTCAGGACCGTGCTTTGTGTCATTCTTTGGGGGAGGCCTATGTTCAGCAGTGGACTTGTGAAGGGCTGTAATGATGATGATGATGATACTCCTTCCCCGGTAGAGCCGACACATACGTGCTAAAAGCGTAATACGACAGTATCTTATAAGATACGTCAGTGTCAACGTCACGAAAGATAGCCTTATCAAAAATAAATTGAAAACAAGTATCTAATCTCAAATGTTTAATTTGTTCTGTGTTATTTCAAAATTCTAAACAACAAACGAACTTTTTTAAAGAAATAATATTATAAACAGTGCTAAAATTGACGAATTAATAACAGTTTAAATTTGTGTTGAGTGAAACATAGTGATAAAAATCTTTGGATTTAGTAGGTAGTGCTAAATTGTATATAAAAAATTGACCTTCGGACTACTTCTAATAACTACATCACCCGTTTCTATTTCAGTCATTATTTTAACCACTATTATAATGCAACGTTTGACCTAATGTTATAACGGCTTTGACCGCCCAGACTAAGTTCTATAATCCGGGGTTCAAGTCAACGCCGAAACAATTATTGGATTTTGTTTCTTTTTGGTACTACTAAATATTTTTTATTGTTTTCTTAAATTTATTTTTCCGTGAGGAATTGTTCAAAAACTATAGTAAAAAAAATATTTATTACAACTATGCCTAAAACAAGAGGAGAAATTAAAAAAATAATTTATTATCTTGTGCGGGGTGTCCGAAATTTATTGAAGATAACGTATACCTCAAATGCATATACTGCTTTAAAAATTTTCACAATTTGTGTGTCGGTATTGCTTCTTCTGATAAAAGCACTGGGAGCACCATAAATACCTGGGAATGTCCAGATTGTAAAGTTGCTAGGAAGAGAGGAGGTGACAACTCTAATACACCATTACGCGGTGCTACTGCCGCATATTCCCCACCCACTATTAGTGACAGCGCTCAAAATGTCACAATGCGACGCAGAGAAATGTCACCACAATCATCTCTCACTTCCACCGATATAAGAAACATAATAAGAGAAGAACTGGAGCTTGTTCAAAATTCGTTGATAGATAAATTCAAACACATTGTTAGAGATATGGTTAAGTAAGAAATACATTCCTTCGAAAGCACGATAGAAGCAACTGAAAAGGCTATAGCATTTTTAAACGACGAATCTGAAATTCGTAAAGAATACCAATCCATGGTTGATACTACCAGAGACATCACAGCCAGACTGCAAACTATAGAACAGCGTAGTCGTTCCAAAAATATTGAAATACGATGTGTACCAGAGCACAAAAATGAAAACCTTTTCACCATAGTCTTACAACTTGTCAAAACCGTTTCTTGTGATATCAAAGAAGCTGACATCCATGTATGTACACGTGTAGCAAAGATGGATTTAAAGAGCGGCCGTCCAAGATCTATTATTGTTAAACTTGCTACGCCCCGTTTGAGGGACAACTTTTTAGCCAAGATAATAAAGTTTAATAAGGCTAATTCTAACGAAAAAATCAATACGAGCCATATCGGTATAGCTGGCAAGACGCCCGTGTTCGTAACGGAACATCTTTCTCCATTAAACAAGAAAATCCATGCCGCTGCTCGCCTTAAAGCCAAAGAGAAAAGCTACAAATTTGTGTGGATCAAGCAGGGCATGGTCTTCATGCGGAAGACGGATACTTCGCCATACATAAGAGATATGAGTAGTTTGGAAAATTTAGAGTAGGTTGTGTTTGTTAATTGTGCATGTTCTCAGACTTTTAATGTTATATCTGTATATTACCAGAACGTCCGCGGAATCCGAACCAAAACACATGATCTCTTTTGTAATGCTCTCTGCGCTGATTATGAGATTATAATATTGACTGAAACTTGGTTAAACCAATCTATTAATAATGCTGATGTCCTCGACAATCGCTATAGTATTTATAGACGTGATCGCGAAAGCTCTGGATTTCATGGTTCAAAGGAGGGTGGCGGTGTATTAATAGCTGTCTCTAACAGGCTAAAATCTAAATACTAGGCTAGTTGGGCTTGAGAGTAAATGTGAGGATTTATGGATAAAAATAGAATCCTTGACATTCAAAATGACGATTTGTGCGGTATACTTGCCTCCCCCCGTGAATCATACTATTTTAAAACATTTTACAGACAATTTTAATAGAATATCTGAAGGATTAGAAAATGTGTGTCTCTTAGGTGATTTTAATTTAAGCAATATTGACTGCAGTCCAATTCGTTGCGCCTCTAACTTAGGCCAAACGTTAATAGACTTTTCATATCTTAATGACTTAAAACAATATAATAATGTAAAGAATAAAAATGATAAAGTTCTTGATCTCGTATTATCCAATATAAAAGATATTAAAGTTCTGTATTCAGTTCATAGCTTAGTCCAAACTGACCATTACCATCCACCTCTCGACATAAATTTTGCCTTTAATGTACAGACGGGACTTAAATCAAATATATCGCAAACTAAATACAACTTTTTTAAAGCAGATTATAGCGATATTAAGGCATCACTTAACAATATAAACTGGTCTCTTGAATTTGCTGATTGTAATGATGTTAATGAGATGATCAATATATTTTATGATATACTTAATAAGACAATAGAAAATTATATTCCAAAATCAAAGCCACGCAATTTAAAATATCCACACTGGTTCAATAAAGGTTTAATAAGAATAAAAATGAGAAAAGAACTCTCCTGCATAGATATAAAATTTATAAAAATCCGCTTGATGAAATATCGCTACAATTATTAAGCAAACGCTACAAAATTTATACAAAACTTTGTTATCAGGAATATATTTCTAAAATTGAAAGTGGCATAGGCAACGATCCTAAATATTTTTGGTCTTACATTAAAAATAAGCGCAATTTTGTAAATCAATATCCATTAACTATGAACCTTAATAACAAGATATGTTCAGAGGGGTCGAAGATATGTGACCTCTTTGCAACTCATTTTTCGTCCCATTATACCAATGCCACAGTCCCCATACCATCCAATAGCATTAATAATTCCATCACAAATTCATCTAATTGTTTTCGCTCCTTATACATCCCACAAAAAACAGTTTACAAGTATTTAAAAAGACTTGATAAAAATAAAGGAGCTGGTCCGGATAGAATTCTTCCAGTTTTTATAAATATTTGTGCTTCTTCTCTTAGCAAGCCCTTAACCATAATTTTCAAAGAATCTTTGCGATCAGGTGTATTTCCAGAAAAATGGAAAATAACAAAAGTCGTCCCAGTATTCAAAAACGGCGATAGTAAAAATGTTATTAATTATCGACCAATATCTATATTGTCAGCTTTTTCGAAGATATTTGAGGCCGTAGTTTATCCTTATTTATTTAGCTATTTTAAGCCCTACCTCTCTGAAAACCAACATGGATTTGTTAAAAATCGCTCAACAATAACGAATTTAATATCTTATGTAGGTTTCTTAACAGAAAAAGTCGACACTCAACTTCAAGTACAGACAGAGTGTGCCATCGAACTCTATTGCATAAATTATCTAATTACGGTTTTTGTGGGTCTATGGTTGGTTGGTTTAAGTCGTATCTACGTGGTCGAACTAACTATGTAGTACTAAACGGTTACAGGTCTGATAACTATATATCCAGTTCTGGCGTTCCACAAGGTTCTCACCTGGGGCCGTGGCTATTTAACGTGTTCATTAATGATTTGGATCAACAAATAAGAAATAGTAAGGTCCTATTATTTGCAGATGACTTAAAGATAGCTAGAGTGATTAATTGTTCCAATTATTCACAATTTTTACAAGATGATATTGATGGTCTAGTAAATTGGTGTAGCATTAATAATGTGCAGCTCAACCCAACTAAATGTTATCAAATCTCTTTCACACGTAAATTATCTCCATTTAAAATGAAATATAAAACAAATAACGAAGAATTACATATTGTGGATCTTATTAAGGATTTGGGCATTTTTTTGGATTCTAAACTGACTTTTATTCCACAAATAGACTGCATGATAGAGAAAGCTTCAAGGACTTTAGGCTTCATATTAAGAAACAGTAAAACCTTTAAGAACATCACAACTAAAAAATATTATTTAATACCTATGTCCGCAGCATAATAGAATATGGGAGCGTAATATGGTCACCACAATACAAAGTCCATCAACTACGTATAGAAAGGATACAAAAACGGTTTATGAGGAATCTAGCTTATTGTAGTAATATAAATGACAAAAAACTTGCCGGGTATAATGAGAAGTTAAAATTCTTCGGCGTTGACAGCTTGTCAAACCGAAGAAAGTATCTAGACGTGGTAATGTTTTATAAAATAGTGCGCGGAACTACGGACAGCGCTGAGCTATTGCGAAAAATAAAATTTAAAGTACCAAGGCGTTATCCGCGTAAATCTGTACCTTTGTTCTATCCATTTCCTTCTAAATCTAATCTAGGTCATAACAATAGTTTAGTTAGAATATCACGCATGCTGAATTTGATGTCGGATTCTGTGGACATTTTTAGCAATTTTTTGTCCTCTTTTAAAAAAACAGTGCTACAGAACTTAAAAGATAATATTTAGGAGTTCGATATGTATTAATTTTGTTATTTGGTTTAATTGATTATTGTGTTTTTTCCCCTGTATTGTTTTAAGGTGTCTCTGTTATTAAATTTTTTTAAATATTTTTGGTATTTCTTGGTTTTTGATTTATTTTAAGGTTATGTTTCTAATATTTTGTAATTTATGTTATAAAGTGTTACTCTTCTTGTGAAGCATGTTGTGGCTGCCTTTAATAGGTTTTACATTTAAAAATTAAGCTTATATATTATGTTTTGTGAACATGTATTATTGTAATTACCTCTGGCTGTCGTTAAATAAATAAATAAATAATTAAATAAATACAGTTACAGCGTAGGTCTATTGCTAAGTAAGGCTACTGTTTCTAAGTGCTGATGATCGGTGGCAAAGGGAAAACTCCGCAGGATTCTAAGGGGCCTATCGTCAGGGACATATATAGGCTGTTTTATTTTACTGAAAATATCTTAAAGTATAAATTAAAATAAAGTATAATACAACTGTTTTCGTCTAATTATTTCCATTAAGTGCGGGCACAAGTAGTTTATTTGTTATCTGTAAAATACAGAGTTTAACAATAATTAATGTTTCCGAGGTTTATGTGGACGAAACTGACATTTGCATTTTCATACCGAGAGGTTAACAAATTACAGAATTCATGAATATTTATATTTTTTGCTCGCAATTTTGCGCAGGACACCATTTATTTTATATGAAATCCAGTTAAGTTTATGATATGGATAAAAATAACCCTAAAATCTACATAATATTATTATTAAATAGATCTGATTTAGTAACTTCTATAACTTAAACAACATGTGATGATTATAGTTAGAATACTAGGTATGTCATGATATTATTTAATGATCATCGGTTCATGAGCATCAAGTCACCACACTTATGCAAAATTGCACATTGTGCGGATATCCGGAAGTTGGTGAAAACAAAATTTTAATTACTAGTCGTAGCCTAGTGGTCTAAATTCGATCGTAATTCATTAAAATGTTTAGGTTTATATATAAAGCAAGCTGCATTTCCCTTTCAAATGCATATAAATATCTAATATCATGTAAAATATAAAACTAAGCTGACTGCTCCGTAGCGCAGTGACTTAGCAATGAGTTGCTGCGCTGTTTTTTTTTGTTATAGGATAAGGGTGTCAAACGAGCACTAATCCACCTGATGGTAAGTGGTTGCTGCGGCCCATAGACATCTACATCTATCCTCTATTACAAATCAAAATGTAGATGCGTTGTCACCCGTGAGGACTAAGATGGAATGCCTCATTTCCAGTAAAAAGGGCCTCCGGCCACCTGCACTCACCAAGCGAAACGCAGAGGTAAACCTCTACTTCACGCTGGTTTTCTGTGAGGTTGTGGTACCACCCCGGTTCGAGCCGGCCAATCCGTGCGACAGCAAAAGCTGCCGCGTGGCTCTACCACTGTTAAGCTGTGTGCCGCGGGTTCGAATCCCGCACGGAACAAGTATTTGTATGGCCTGCAAATAATTGTTCCGGGTCTGGATGTTTATCCTTGTTCAATTTATGTTTGTAAACTCCCTCCACGATACAGGAGAAAATCCTAGTGTGGGGATAACGTTTTAAAAAAACGCATTTTGACTTGGCATACACCCTACTAAAATGGAATATTTGAATTCACACAAAACACAGCTTGTTCCGTCAATCTTTCAGGTAATTTCTGTGGGCAACATTTAAAATTCTTTGGCGACAATCATCTCTACATTTGGTTGCCTGAAGGGGTACTCTTTTGATCAAGGTAAAGGTTAGGGCGATCTCTTGACTAAAGACTAACCTATGCAAAAATTACAATCTCCACTCAAAAATCAAATCGAAGATGACTTACATGTTTTTTTCTGAGTTTTGAAAAGAGAACCGTGCACATTTGTCCCATTGAACTTACCGATGTGATTATCATTAAAATTGATGAGAAGCTATTTTATTAACCACTAGCGATATGCCTCGACTTCGCATGGTTGATTTCTGAAACTCGACAACAGTGCCACCTACCGGGTCCAAATATGAATTTAAACCATCTAGGAACCCATTCACACAAAAAGTTTCATCAAAAGCGGTCCAACCGTTTTTGAGTTTTAACGAGACTAACGGACAGCAATTGATTTTTATATATAGAGATTTGGACAATAAAGTGCACGCGAGCTTGAGCTCTTTCTCAAAGTGGTACGTAAGATTTTGGGAACTACTGATATAGCGGGTTCTTGCAAGCCGGCACTACACGGCACCGGTGAGAAGTTTCGTATCTTTGAGGCTTCTTAATGATATGGTTTTACTGCCATACACCTAAGCTAAAAATCCTAAAACACTAAGCTAATATTAAGTTGTAGGTCAGATGTTTACAATGAAATCGTTAAATGAAATTTTAAGACTGAGTGAACGTACACCGTGATCGTGAACGTGAAGTTAATTTACAGCCTATATACATCCCACTGCTGGCGGACTACCTACTTTTATTACTGAGAGGGCTTTAAGGCAAGGAAATGACATATGTATGCGAAGTTTTTTATTATTCCGCAAACATGCAGGTTTCCTTGAAAACCTTTGAGCTACTTGTCTGTTGATAAGTAAAGTTAGCCTTTGTAAGTTTTAGTGCTGTGCACAGGACAGGCCATTAATGAGAGGTTACTTCGAACAATGAAGTGTCCATCGCGCTGCACCAATACGTGTTGGTAGTTCATTATGTCTTACATTTTTTTTAATTTCTCAGACATGCAGGTTTCCTCACAATGTTTTCCTTCACTGTCGAACACGTGCTAAATCAGTTGTTAAAATTGAACTACAATTTCATTGGTGTCAATGTGAATCGAATCCGGGTTGCTCGCGTACTATGAAATTAACAGCGAGCACTTCAAAAATATAAAATATGCATTGCAACGACATGAGAAGTCCGCCAACAAATATAGACAGCACGGCGAACTCTCCCCTTGATATAAATTAAATTCAAGAAATTGCTTTACTTAATAGCTGACAGAATACTCGACCTATTCAATGAACGAATACTGCAATCAATTTAAAATCTGTTGACTTTCCTTGCCTTTTCGTTAATAGACTAAGTTTTACCTTGTTTAGCGCTAGGTTTATTCCATTAATTGAAATTGAATTGCGAGCTTTAACTTATTTAACTTCTTTCTTATTTATAATCACAAGAGGAGGCCTGTGCCCAGCAGTGGGACGTATACAGACTATAACTGTAATCACTTATATCTAATATAGTAAAAATGCTAAACGGCCGTACTTACAAACGTTGATCTTCACTTAATTAAAATAGGTATTATATATAATATCTCTATACTTGTCTCTTTCTATAGTCATTTGAAAAGAGAGGGAGCAAATTTACCTTTACCATTACAGCTTATCAAACGTCCGATGCTGAACATAGTCCTCCCACATAGATTACCTCATAGAGGAGTTTTGCCATAGTTGCTACCCTTGGCACACAGGGTTCGCAACTGCAGATATTTATTTATTTATTTAAACTTAACAACTAAGTACATATGAAAACATTTCAGCTACATTTTGTTATATCACTATATATATGTACTTAAAATATAGGTGATTACAATACTTAAACATTAACGCAATTATTTTATTTAAAAACAAAACTAAAAATTGATGTGAGAGAGTTTTGTTACAAGAAAATACATTTAGAATGAATGTTTGTATCAAGTTACTCGATATGCATTTCAAAATTCACTTGAAATTACTACTGCTACTAAACTAACACTGTGTCTCTAATTTATTATGTTGATTTGTTATCAGGAAAATACTGCTGATCATCTCCTGTTAAATTTCCCTCTGTCGCCTTTTACGACACCCACAGGACTCCTTGCATAAAGTGTCATACCCACAATTTTAATCTGTGTAATATGTTTTATCCTAGTAAGTGACAAACGAGAACAGATTCCACTCGATGATAAGTGAATGCTGTGGCCAATAGACGCATACATAGACACATCCTCAATAAAGAATCACCACTTGGAACTATGTATGTATATATGTAATGTTTTTTTTTTATAGAAGAAGGGTGACAGAAGAGCACACAGTTCACTGGATGGTGGATGCTGAAGTCTTTAAACATCTACGTTTATCCTCAATTAAGAATCAAAATACAGATGCGTTGTCACCCCTGAGGTCTTAGATAAAACGCCTCGTTTCCAGTAAAAAGGGTCTCCGGTTCTCTACACTCACCATACAATACACAGCAATGGTAGAACCTACCTATTCCACAACCATAATATATGTAGCTGCAGCGTGTATCTACAACGTTCTAAAATACTTCGTTACTAGTAACAAGTCGACGTGGAAAAACCACCCCGCTATGTGATTATGGTTGTATGACGAATGGGTCGACTTGACGGGAAGAACCAGGCTCTCAAAGAATATTTCGTATGGTGAGTCTAGAGAACCGGACAACTTTTTAAGTTGAAACGAGGCATTCCAACTTAATCCTTAAGGGGTGAGAACGGGTTTGCATTTCTCTTCTTAATCTTAAGGTTAGATGTAAATGTTTATGGGCTACAACACCCACTTTCCAGGTGAAATGTGTGCTCGTTTGTCACCCTTATTCTATAAAAATGGGAGTTTCATAAAACACAAAACTTGATTTCCTAATATAAAATGCCTTTCAGCTTTAAATTAGACTTGCCCTCTTACCGTAGTAAAATGTAAGTAGGTGGAAATAAATAGTAATACATAGAAAAAATATAAATAACAGTGTGAGAAATTGTATGATATGAGAAAAGTGTAGTTTCAAAGATGATGTTGTGACCAGGAATAACAAAGAAATGCTTCAGTGGTTTGGTAGAAGTAATGAATAGGAAAAGAATGACAAAGCAAATTGATGTTGCAGAAGTAAATAGCATAGTCACCAAGGGACGCTCTTGAAGGAAGTTTGTCGACCAAATTGGCGAAATATTGAAGACAGAAGAAAATTAGGAGCACCCTTAACCGACGAGCATGTATGCAAAGGAATATGGATGTGAAGGAAGCGAGAGAGTTATGTCATGGTGCGTGTCAAATGGAAGTCCGTAGTCTAATAGGTGTGAGAGTTTATACTATACAATGGTTTCAAAGAAAATAGATATATCTTTACCTTTGTAAACATTCCATAATATAATCACAATAGTTTTTTTATTTGAAAATATACACACTTACGGCACCGAGGCCGTCTGATGACATCATCAGGGAATCAATGACTCTATTTCATTACGTAGCTGTTGTAAGAGCCGCCTATAGGAAATGCAAGCAAGACATGCCCAGGAACCAGCGTGAAATGTGCCAGCCATTTGGTACTGTGCTCAACAAACTACCTACCGAATGGGAATATGAACCTTCCTATAGATGATTGATCTTATTCAGGAAATTACTCAAATTAGCCGATGGGACGACAAACCGTTACAACCGAAGTGAGATAACGGCCTTACCTGCTTACCAAGGCAAGGTGGTGAAACACTTACGGAGTGGAACACCGCCAACTTGCCGGCTCCGGGTGCTACTGGAAATTTCTTAACAGAATAACCCAATAACTGACTTTGACCAAACCCGAAATTTAAACCCGGGAGCTCATGGTTAGCAGCCGTGCTAACAAACACTAAACCAATGACACACTCAAGGTCAAGTCAATCAAGTCAATACACTTATAATAAAGTAAAGTAAAGTAAAGTTGCAGTCTATTTACGTCCCACTGCTGGGCACAGGCCTCCTCTCATTTCTGAGAGGGTTTTAGGGCAAGGAAATGTCCGCCGCGCAGCCCCAATGCGTGTTGGCGAACTTCACATGTCTTCGAAATATTTTTTTCTTATTTCTCAGACATGCAGGTATCCTCACGATGTTTTACTTCACCGCCGAGCACGTAGTAAATCAGCATTTAAAATTGTAATTAACAATTTCATTATTTCCTGCGGGGATCGAACCCGGGTTGCTCGAGTAGTGTGAAGGTTACAGCGAGCGCTAACCATCTGAGCGAACTAACACTCCTTATACACTTATAGTGACCCATAGTAACATAGAGACTAAGCACTCGCTGTAAATTTCACATAACAGGGGCAACCCGGGTTCGATCGCCGCCTGCACCAATTTAAGTGCTTTACCTCGTGTTCGGTGGTGAAGGAAACCAGCATGTTTAGTAAATGCATGTTTTCCCTGTTCGCTTAAAAGACACAATTTAACAATGGAAATTTTCATATAAGACTCACGCGACAGTAAATGGTTAAACCCGGGACCGCACGCTCAGCAGCCGTGCTTACTACCACTACACCTACGAGGCGGTAAAACTTTACAGTATTCAAAGCTTAGAAATACTTTTGTTGAAGTTCATTTTAAGAGTTTTCCTATATTTTCATTCGATATTTCAATTGCCACCGTCTGTGCGGTTATGACCCGTCGACATTTATTTTCGTTTTATACTCTCATTTCATATTCTCTACATCAGTATGAAATAACAGAACCGTTGAAATGAAGTGTTTTTATTACCTTTTTTCACTTAAATTAGTTGCTCTAAAATATTTTCTTTTGTACCAAAGAAAAATTGTTTCTGTCAATAAATGAAAATTGATTATATGAACTGCTTGGGAGCGACATCGCTCCATAAATAATACAATCTTGCCCCGTCATCTGTATTATCATCATCAAAGAGTAGTACCTGGGCTCGACATTCTTCCAAGGCCCGCCACTAAGTCCATCTACCATTTTTTATGAATTACATAGTTATGGAATATGCGTCCCACAGCTGGGCACAGGACTTCTCTCATTATTCTCAGCGGTAAATCTGATGCGCTGCTTCAGTGCGTTTTTGGCGAACTTCACGTCATGTGAAGCAGAAATATTTTAAGAATATAATGTCCTACAGACCGAATTTCAGCTACCACGGCATCCCAAAAGAGACTAGCCATCTGCACATTACTATAATGCTCTACAATATATACGCAAGCATGAGCGCAATCCCTGTTCCCTCACTCTCATAAACAAAGACGAGACGAGGCGACTGAGGCGATATCAGGCGTAAGAACAACGCCTTTAAATGCTCTCCGAGGGTGTTTCGAGGTAAGTTTCACATAGGTTAAACAGTGTCAACTTCCTCACTCCGGACTGAGAGAATTTCATTATAGAAAACCCAATAACAGATTTTTATGACCACTAGACCTGCGAGGCCTCGAAATATTTTGTTCCTCAGGCGTGCAGTCTTCCTCGCGATGTTTTGTTTGTTATTTAACATTTTAAATAACCATTTCTTTGCTACTGGTACCAACCGGTTTTCTCGTGATCTGTGTAGCGATCCACCATGGTACTATTCTGCATTTTATTTCAATTACATAAGCATGCCTTAGTCAACTCCGTATAATGCAATCTGTATGTTTAAATTTAGATAAAAATATTTAAATCCACGCTGATTCTATAAACTAACAAAGAAGCAGGAGTTAGAGGTCTTAATAATTATGAATGGTATTTATTTTATTATAAATGCATGAAAATACTTCTATTCTACCTTTACATGACGCCATAAAGAAGGTTAAGTGATATGAGGCCAATACCAAGTAATATAAAAACCTTATTGTCTTGATTGTCAAGTTATCAAACATATTAATTAAATACGATTGTAATTTCTTTATTTCATTTGTTTATTTAACTTCTAATTTAATTTATTCTTAATCATTGTGTAAATCATTACTTTGCTACGAGCGACTAACTTTATTTTATTTAGGATTTATTTTAACTATCAACCTGATTGAACGAAGTGCCTGTGTCAATTTATATACAAACTAACATTTACTTATTAAACAACCGTTATTTATGCTACGGTACAAATACTGTTTTCCATTACAATTACTTTATTTTATTAATTATTAATTAATGAGTGAATTTACTGCTTTTTTGTGTCTGACGGAGGCAGTAAACTCTTCTGTCTTCTTTATGATATCATCATTAGTAAACGATTGAAAATAAATTAAAACTACTTCTTAGAAAAGTAAAATAATGAAAACTGCTGTCTCTACTAACAATATGCATAACAAATATGAACATAAGCAACAACCTAATAAAAATTAACACACCGAATTGGAAAAAAGTATGAAATGGTTTTTAAAGTATCGTATAAACATTATTATACACGTGTTATTATTTGCAAACACTTTCAACGCGCGTGACTATCTCATGGAAGTGCACGTATCAAAATGGATTTGTTTATTTATATATATTGTTTACTTAATGTGTGTTTTTATTTGGAATCAGTAATTATAACATCCACTAAACATTAGTTTTTTTTAAGCCTAAAGTCAATACGTCAATACTGAAATCCACCTACCGATCGTGATGATTGTGGCAAAACTTTCCTACATTTATAATGTTATAGAGCCATGCTGCAGCTATATTATAGTTGTAGCACGAATGGGTCAAATTGACCGGATAAAGACCACGCTGTCAAAGAACACCAGCGTTAAATAGCAGCTTAATACTACTGTGCTTCATATAGTGAATGTAAGAAAACCGGATACCCGTTTTAATGATAATGATTCATTCCATTTCAGTCCTCATGGGTAACAACGCATCTACATTTTGATACTTACTAGAGGCTAGATGTGGATATCTATGGGCCACAGTATCCACTTACTAACACAGATGGACTGTGTGCTGGTGTGCACCATTATTCCATAAAAAAATAACGGACGAACCAAAGGAGTAGCAGTAGCCGTTTACCAGCAGGTGAAGAAGAGGCTGGTAGTCCAACATAAGTCCCCTTAACAGTTACACTACTCAAATTACTCATGTGTTGCAAATTCACTCATTTCAAATCAAGGATTTTTTTTGTGTATAAACATATCAAAATTCAAAAGATTTCGTTAAAAATCCTAATATACAATTTTTTGAAATAGCCATTTTTAAAATGCGTAACGGAAGTGGAGCAGTAACACAACAAAGAGTCTAAAGAGCTTTTTATGATGCCACATTATAAAGCCAAAGCAAGACGCGCGTATTTATGTTAAGCCGCAACCATTTTCTAACGATTGCATCAATGTAAAATATTCTTTTTGATAAGTTATTTACATAAGTATAAGCAGAATAAAGAAAAGACACAAAATATAGGCAATACGCAACTGATTCAAATAGTTTGGACGATGTGTATATATTTTAAGTCTCAATTGATTAATAGTAATACAAAGAAGAAGAAATAAATATAATGTGTTTTTGACATACGCGAATAACAAGCATGCAACATTTTCTTATATATCGCCACTAGCTTCTCAATCGTGCAGTGGCCGTGAAATGATATTTTTCTGTCCCATATCATACCATGACTGTCGTAAGAGACGATAGAGGGAAACTAAAACAGGAGATGAGCAACACGATCTTCCTAATAACAACTCAAAATAATACAAAAAAAAACTGCGGTTACCAACTCGTCTGCCAGAGTGGCGCTACGGTGAGACTACAATGAGGCAATCTATGGCGGAGGTCCATGTTCATAAGTGGAATTTTATAGACTGTAATGGACGAACACATACACGTGATTACTACACATTCTGTAAAACTAATTTTATAAATTTAATTGCATTGAAAATATATTTATTTATGAATCCCGGCGTTAGAAAAAGTTGTAAAAAGTGCTGCTGTATTCTAATCTTACAGTATATCGACAGGCTGTGAGACATTCCATGTTAGTGTTCAGAGGTAACAGCGCATCATTTGTTTTTAAAAATGGCTGCAGATGTCTAAAGACTGAAATATAGCCACTCACCATCAGTTAGACTCGTTAGTCGTTTTAAGTTCGTCTTTCACTTTAGTTTTTTTATAGGTTAAGGGTGACAAGCGAGTACACAGTCCACCTGATGGTAAGTGGTTGCTATGGCCCATAGACATCTACATCTATCCTCGTTTGCGCATAAAATGCAGATGTATTGTCAGCCATGAGGACTATAATGGAATGCCCTTTTTTAAAAGCACCGGTGAAAGAACATTTATTATTATTATTTACAATTTTAATATTAAAACAAACAGAAACTACATTTACGAGGTGTAACATACATGTAGGTTACAATAACCACCATATCATAATGAGCTCCAAGCTATGACGAATAGAGTGGACAAAATCACGCTTGTTATAAGCAAATGCTATAATTTTTTTTTATTATAGTAGTTGTATTTTTATTTAAATGATTTACCGTGTAGTGGCGGTCAAGAATATCCACTACCCCATATCTTCCCGTGGGTGTCGTAAAAGGCAACAAAGGGAAACAGGCAGGAGATGGCAGCAGTGTCTTCCTGATAATAGCCAAAATTACAATAAAAAACCAACCCGCTCGCCAACCCGCTCGCCAAGCGTGGCAACTCTGGCAAATACCCCCCGATGATAAGAGCAACAAACAGACGGCCCCCAGTCCCCGGCGGCCCCGCTATTCCTGGCTGCGGTGGCGACCATGGTAAAGGCGGGGCAGGGGGTGCTAAGAATCTCCGGTGGAGATTCCGTTGCCACCTTAAACGACTCGACCTGGCAACGTACAACGCACGCACCCTGAGGACTGATGAGAAGATCGTGGAGCTGGAATAAGAAATAGACAAGTTATGTTTTTTTTTATAGGATGAGGGTGACAAACGAGCACACAGTCCACCTGATGGTAAGTGGTTGCTGCGGCCCATAGACATCTACATCTATCCTCTGTTACAAATCAAAATGTAGATGCGTTGTCACCCGTGAGGACTAAGATGGAATGCCTCATTTCCAGTAAAAAGGGCCTCCGGCCACCTGCACTCACCAAGCGAAACGCAGAGGTAAACCTCTACTTCACGCTGGTTTTCTGTGAGGTCGAGGTACTACCCCGGTTCGAGCCGGCCCATCCGTGCGACAGCAAAAGCTGCCGCGTGGCTCTACCACTGTTGAATATTATAGGATTATCAGAAGTCCGAAGAGAGGGGGAGGACACGGTAATCCTCGAATCCGGCAACTTGCTCTATCACCGGGAGGGCGGCCATCTGTTCCAAGGAGGTGTCGGATTTATCGTCCACAAGTCTCTCGTTAACAACGTTGAAAAGTTCGGGAGTGTGTCGACGAGGGTTGCGTACCTTATACTCAGAATCACCAAACGGTATTCGCTGAAGGTCATACAGGTTTACGCACCAACCTCGGCACACCCTGATGAGGAGGTGGAGGAAATGTATGAGGATATCTCTAGAGCCATGCATTTGGAGGACCAAAACCCAATATACGGTGTTAATGGGAGACTTCAATGCAAAACTAGGCACAAGAGAGAACGGTGAGCTGAAAGTAGGGAAATTTGGAATAGTGCAACGGAACCCAAGGAGCCAGCAGCTGGCCGACTTCATGGAGAAAGAGGGACTCTTTATAATGAACTCTTTCTTGCAGAAGCGGCCCCAAAGGAAGTGGACCTGGTCGAGCCTCGATGGTTCCACAAAAAATGAGATTAACTTCATTATGACGACGAGACGACAACTGTTCAGTGATGTCTCCGTGATCGCGAGGGTTAAAACTGGTAGCGACCACCGAATGGTAAGAGGCACACTGAACCTAAACGTTAAGTTGGAGAGGTCTTGTCTAATGAAGTCAACGCTCTGTCCCCCTCGTGCTCTGTTCCAGAATCCCGAAACCTTTCAGCGCGAGTTACAAAACCGTTTTCAGTGCCTAGAAGACTGCAATGAATTGGACAACATGAACGACAAGCTCGTGGAAACTGTTCATGCGATCGGAGCTAAGTTCTGCAAGACCCGCCGCAGAAGAACACAAAAACTCTCCGATCACACTCTTAATCTCAAGACTGTTAGACGGGAGATGAAGCTACATTCTTCAACAGATTTGACAGCATACAAGCAACTGAACAGACAAATCTCCAAACGCATGCGGCGGGACTTACGCAACTTCAATACAGCTCGTATTGAAGAAGCGATCGAGCGGAACCAAGGCTCCAAAGTCTTTGCCAGAGATCTGTCTGCCAGAAAGATCCAACTGTTAAAGCTGAAGACCGAGTGTGGCAGCATCGTTTCCGGGGCACCTGAGATTTTGAGTGAGATTGAGAGGTTCTATGGACATCTGTACACGTCATCGTTGGAGCCACACGCAAGTGTGAGTAACAATCCAAGAGCGAGTCTTATCCGACACTATTCCGAAGATCTGAGCGAGATTAGAATGGCTCTCCAGCATCTTAAAAATAGCAAGGCCCCAGGCGAGGATGGATGTTACGGCCTACGGCTGTTCCCACAAAGGTTCAATCCTCCGGGGCCCGACAGCGGAGTTCCAACGAACAGGCGTATGTCGGGCCTCAATATGGCCGCGTGGAATTTCCTAATTACAATAAACAATAAGAGGGAGCGTTCTATACTACTGCCATTCAACAGGGAGAATATTAAAACCGAGCTTACTTACCTATATCCAAGGCGACTGGTCCCTCAGGGTTCGGTCAGGTCGCATGTGGTTGTATGGTGCAAGGGAAGTAAGGGTCAGTGATGTGTATCTGTGTGTGACTGAGTGTGGTAGACCTTATGAGACCGTTGCCGTCGGAGTCGGAGCAGCTCGGACTTCAGCACCGCTCCAAATTGTGGTAATCTTCCGCGGAGTCGTCCACAGTCACTTTCTTCGTTCGTCACGAGGACAGTCCTTACCTTTATCGCACAATTAACTGACTTCCAGAAGCCACTAACTCTAATTTGTTATAAAGCGTAACACCCAACACAAATACAGAATGTCGGTCTATACGAAATCCCGTTACTATAAGCAGAAACGTAACAAACCGCACGAACACGAATGTCCGGATCAAAGTTCACTATGGTTTCGCGTGGCAACAGTTATTTCTAGAATATCAAATGCCGCAGTAGTAGCTAATATTGTCGAATACCCTTATACAGATTCTGAGTTAGACACAAGAAGTCCCGGGAAAAGTTCTCAAACAGAGCTGTACGAGAAAAAATAAATTTGTATACGCGCTACGACGACTCAGTAATGTATCATCCATTGAAACTGCTCTATCGGCCTACCATGGCTATGTGTCATCACTATTAAGCTACGGCACTATATTGTGGGGAGGTTCAGTGGATGTAAACCGGGCTTTCATAGCCCAAAAGAAATGTATTAGGGCTATTTGCAGAGTACATTTTCTTGAAAGCTGTAAACCCCTTTTCAAGAATCTTGGAATCCTACCGCTACCGTGCCTGTATATAAAACAAATGTGTATTTTTATACGACAACACTCTCATTATTTTGTCACTAGAGGGCAATACAAAAATAAAATTGCCAGACATCGAGAAAGGATCATGCAACCTAGAATAAGACTTCAACTATACAGACGAAGCTGATATTGTACGGCTATCAAAATTTATAATAAGCTTCATCCATGTTTCAAGGCTCTGCCATTACCATTGTTTAAAAGAAAGTTACATTCCTGGCTTTTGACTAGGTGCTTTTATTCAGTCCAGGAATACTTAGATGACCAAGAGATTTTTGAATTTTTATTGTGTTTGTAGCTTTTCTGTGTTTACTTTATTTATGACTTGAATAATTTGACATAAAATATTATACAATTTATAAATGTAATGTAATGTTCTGTCTATGATTCACGTTTACCATTATTTTATATTTAGTCTATTAACTTATTTTTAGTTATAAGCCAAACATGAGGACATACTGGTATCACTATATTAAGATCTTTGTACTACCATGTTTAAAGCAAATAAACATTTCTGATTCTGATATCTGATTTCTGACAAGGAATACTAGACATGCGCGATACGAATACTAGACAGTATATTTATTATACGCGGCTAAATTATTCCGCGTTCCCGCACAAAAAAAATGACAGCGTGCTGTCCCAAGCACAGCTGGCAAACGACTCCTGCGCTCGCGTCCCCTCGCCACACCGCTCGACCGAACGTCAAAACCGGTATGGCGCCGAGCCGAGCGCCCTCTGGCGTCAAATTCCGAAACCAGCGTTCGGGCGTGAACAATGGAATTACAGCGGAGCTTCTGAAAGCGGGTGGAAAACCGGTACTGGAATTCCTTCAGATGCTCCTGGCGTATGTGGATTATGAGAAAGCCTTTGATTCCGTCGAAATTTGGGCGGTGCTGCAGTCCCTTCAGCGGTGCCAAGTGGACTGTCGGTATATCGAAGTGCTGAAGTGCTTGTACATTAGGGCTACGATGACTATCCGAGTACAGAACCAGAGTACGAAACCTATCCAATTGCAGAGAGGTTTAAGACAGGGTAACGTTATAACCCCGAAACTCTTCACCGCTGCATTGGAAGACGTTTTCAAGCTTCTGGAGTGGAAAGGATACGGTATTAACATCAATGGCGAGTACATAACTCACCTTCAATTTGCCGACGATATAGTTCTTATGGCAGAATCGCTGGAGGACCTAAGCACTATGCTCAATGACTTCAATAGTGTCTCTCAACGGATAGGTCTTAAGATGAACATGGACAAAACAAAGATTATGTTTAATGTCCATGTCACACCTATGCCGGTAGTTTTTGGGAGCACTAAGCTCAAAGTTGTTGACGAGTATGTTTACCTGGGACAAATAGTCCGACTAGGTAAGTCCAACTTCGACCGAGAGGTCAATCGACGGATTCAACTCAGCTGGGCAGCGTTCGGGAAGCTACGACACATCTTCTCGTCAGACATACCTCAAAACCTTAAAACGAAATTGTACAACCAGTGCGTGTTGCCAGTGATGACTTACGGATCTGAGACGTGGTCCTTCACTGCTGGCCGTATGAGGAAGCTCAAGGTCGCTCAGCGAGCTATGGAGAGGGCTATGCTCGGAGTTTCTCTGCGTGATAAAGTTAGGAATGAGGATATCCGCAGTAGAACCAGAGTAACCGACATAGCCCAACAGATTATTAAGCTGGAGTGGCAGTGGGCCGGCCATATAGCTCGAAGAACCGACAACCGATGGGGAAGAAAGGGTCTTGAGTGGCAGCAGTAGACGAAGTGTAGGGCGATCCCCCACGAGATGGAGTGACGACCTGGTAAGACATGCAGGAAGTCGATGGATGCAGGTGGCTCAGGACCGTGCCTTGTGGCATTCCTTGGGGGAGGCCTATGTTCAGCAATGGATTTATGAAAGGCTGTAATGATGATGATAATGATGAAGTGATTTACACTAAGGACATTTTAGCTAAGTAACTACGATCGAGAGGTCTCTCGAAAGATCCAACTCGGCTGGACAGCATTCAGGAGATTACTACACATCTTTCATTTACCTAGTTCTCAATACCTGATATCAAGTAAGCTAAAGTGCCAATGAATTGATCATATAGCTTGCAAAACAAACAACCGATGGGGATGACAGATTTCGAGTGTATGGTGGCACCCCACTAGAAGAAATGCCTGGTAAGAAATAAAATCGATGGATGAATATCGTGAAGGATAAAAACCTATGTTTCCTCAACCTCAACCTCAACAGTAGATTTGTGAAGGGTTGCAGCGATGATAATAATGATAACGTACTTTACAATATACATGTAAAAGACATAATTGTATATTATAAAAAAAGACAGTCTCCAAGGTTTTTGTTTCTACAATCATACTCCAACATATTCGGGGAAATGTTTCTTATTAGTTGACATGAAGCATAAAATCCGTCATTAAGTTTCCATGCCCCGGGCTGTACACGGTCGAACGACCGCTTAATAAAGATTTATGTTGCCATTATCGAGGTTACGTGGATGAAACTACAAGCATGGAGGCTGTATGAATACAATAGAAATGTTTTTATATTTTGATTCAGAAACAAAATATTGAGTAATGTTTTTCTGCTTTTGGACGCAAAAATTGAAGAATACTTTTTATTATTACAAATGCAGCTCGCGTACAAGTTCTTTAACACCTTTATTTACTATCTGGAAAATATTTTATTATTTTTAATTTTTTCAAGACAGGTTTTCATTTTGTAAGTTTTTTAATAGAATAAGGGTGGCAAGCAAGCTCTCAGCTCACCTGATGGTAAGAGGATGCTGTGACCCATAGACGTCTACATCTATCCTCGATCAAGAATCACAATGCGAATGCGTTGTCACCCCTGAGGCCTGAGATGGAACGCCTCGTATCCTGTATAAAGGGTCTCTGGTTCTCTACACTACCCATACGAAACACAGCAGCATTGAGTTATTTTACACTAGTATTCTGTGAGAGCGTGGTCCTTCCCCGGTCGAGATGACCCATTTGTGCTACAACCATAATATAGTTGCAACATGGCTCCACCACGTATAAAACTGTAACACAGGTCGTGTTACAGTTTTATAAAACTGTACTTTGAGTACATGCCACACGCGGGTATATTATAATACTTCGTAATACAGGAAGATCTTGAACATACACGGTACATTTACATTCTTATCCGACTTCAAAGAACGGAGGAAGTTTACAATTCAACTGTGTGTTTTTGTGTGTATGCTATGCGATATTTTCGTCAATTGTGAACTGGTTTTGATGATTCGTTTTTATTAAATATAAATTTGGATAAAAATTTCCACCACTAAGAGTGGCAAAAAAATAACTTTTAAATTAAAAGTAAAAGCCGACTTCAAAGAACTGAAAAGAGTGAAATAATTTTATAAATATATAATAATTTCATAATATTTATAAATTCGTAACTTTAAGGTTTTACCTACAATTTGTCTAGACGCCGACTTCAGAATGTGAAATTAATTCTTTTTAATTCTTTGAAATCAACTTTAATTTTATCTTAAAGCTATTTTTTTTGAAAAATAATGATGAAAATTGACGCTATGATCTCAATTCATTTGTAAGGTATTTTGTACAATGAAGCATGGAATCATGAAACATGAAAAGATGCAAGACATAATATTTTACTTAAATTGATGTTACGATTCCTAACAGATGCATCTGGCTAATGTTACTGGTTACTAGTAACTATACAACATATAAAACTTAGAATTTTGGAAACACTTACCGATATCATTAATAAAAACGTAGAACAGCATGGGACCCAGATGGGATCCTTGAGGAATTCCGGAAAAGGCCAGATTTGAAACCCCCAGCTACCACCATAGACTCTATTCGTTAGGTAAGATTTGAACCAGCGTAAGAGATTACCGCCTATACCGACACATGATAATTTGTGCAATAACATATCGTGACTGACAAGCCTTACTAAAATCAGTGTATATGATGCGAAAGACTGCGCATGATCAACACCTTCGGCCAGGCTTTCAACGAAGGATATCTGATTAGTCGTGGTAGAGCGGGCTTTCATAAAACCGTGCTGTTCCGGCGCAGTTAAGTGTCTTAGATGCCAACACATTATAGGTCACAGTAGTTTTCAAAGACTTTAGCAAACACCGTAATAGTTGATATTGGCCTATAGTTTATCACTGAGCTTATATCACCTACTTTGTGTAACGGTATAACAAGAGAAGTTTTCCAAGCGCTGGGAAAAGTTCCAGAACAAAGAGATTTATTAATTATCAAGGACAGAGGTAAAGCTAGAGCACCAGCACATCTTACAGCAAAGATAGATGGTATTCCATCTGAGCCAGCGCCTTTAGTGGAATCAATTCTCGTTAAGACCCTAAATACTTGGTCTTTAGTCACTGAAATACTAGTAATAAAGTTAGAGGCGGGGAATTTATCTGCATAGTGCTCATCTGGAGTGGATAGTTTATTAATATTGTAGACTGAAGAGAACTGTGAAGCAAAGAGTTCACAGATATCCGGGCCAGTAGTGGCAAGAGTAGTTCCAGAAGACATTTGAGCTGGGTAGGTACTACTACTGCCTCTTTTGTGCTTAATGAAACTCCATAGTAGCTTAGGATTTGATTTCAAAGATGTCTCTAATCGTAGCAAATAAATTTTATAATTCTGGCTAAGTAACTTCGTACTATTTCTAAGTAGTTCAAATGTCAATAAATCCCGAGGGTTGTTAAACTTAGGGTGTTTATATCTGTATTTATATTTTTCCTTGATTACCTTAATTAACGTGCTTGAAAACCATACGGGGTATTTCTTATTATTACGAGGTTTGGACTTGGGTACATGTTTAACTATGATGGATTGAAGTACCATATAGAAATGTGCTACCATGTCATCTACGTTTTCATAACGCAACAATTCGTCTTGCCAGGATATACTATTCAATTGATTTACAATTTTAATATAATCTGCTTTATAAAACATTAATTTGGGTTCGTGTTTGGTTAGGAGATAATTGTCACATTTAAGTCCCACACAGAATTAGATAGGAGAATGTAATGAGTCAATCACCGATAATGGGTCGGTACTTCGGTCGGTCGGTACGGTAAAGGCGGGTGATATCCAATGTACTCATTATCAGATCCAACAGTTTGTCTTTATTGTTAAAACAGGAATTGTGCTGAACTAGATTATTAAGAGACATGAAATCAACAAGCATGTTATTGAGTAGACTATTGGATGTTGCAGGTTTGAGTGTGACTGACAGTCTTAGTCCAACATAAGCTACTCATATTGAATTCACTAAGTATAATAGTGTTTCCACTGTGGTTTTCTAATATGCGATTGGCATTATTAATAAAATGCTTAAGTATATGCATTTTTAATGGAGGAGGGATATATACGCCACAGGTGTCTGTCTTTATTTCCACCTGTCATATATTTCCACTTTAACCCATAAATCTTCACAATCTGACTCCTGCGCACACAAACGGCACGATTTAAAGCGTTTAGAGACGGCAATGAGAACACCACCTCCCATTTTTCCACCATGAAACACGCTGTTTTCGCGGTCACGTCTGTAGACCGTGTAACGCTCATTAAATAATTCATTATCAAATATTGTGCCAATCAACCATGTCTCTGTGAAAACAATAATGTCAAAATTACAACAAACTACATTATTAAACAGTTCTTGTTCTCAGTTTTTGTTCTCAGACCCCTAACATTTTGGTAGTAAGAAGTAAAAGTGCCTTTTAGTACAAATATAGCAAAGAGTTTTTTTACATGGACATAGTTTGATTCTTAATTTTTGCGCATGTATATCCTACCATCACGCACCCATACAAATTTGTATTTCAGTTCGCGGGCTTTGGTTCGCGCAGCAGCGTGCAAGCTCTTATTTTCGTGGGGGAGATGCTCCATGACGTAGATAGCAGTCTTCTTATCTCCTCCGATGCCTAAGTGGCTCAAATTGAGTTTGTCGTCCCGATTAGTTTTGTTGAAACGTGCGGTCGCAGCAAGAAAATCGTCGCGCAGGCGCGGACTGCCGAATTTCACTAAGATGGATCGAGGGCGAGGACTTGAGCTATTCATTTTGGCTAGTCGAGAGCAATAATGAATATGTGACTCATTGATGGGGCATTTTATAACTTTGCCCAGCTGCACTACAGTGTTGATAAGATTCTCCTGCCTATTTTCAGGTACACACTGGATTTCAATATTTGAGCAGCGTGATTGTTGGTCTATTTGGGCTATTCTTGACGATAAGGATAGATTATTTTCCCGCAAAGATTCTGTCTCAGATCTTAGTTTCTCAATCATGCTAACGTGTGCCTTAGCTAGCCTTGATTTTTTCAAGCTCCTCGTTAAAATGACCCATAGATGCTTCGAGGGAGGACACTGCGTTTTGGACCTCTAAAAGATGCGGGTGAATCTGTTGGTTGAATAACTGTTGCAACTATTCGCGGATGATGTCTCGAATGCTACTAGCCGACTGACAAGAACAGTTTGTAGCGGTGGTGCGTGCCTTGCCGCGCTTTGTAACGTATTGTAACATATTACATAATATATCACATGAAACAATCACTAGGTTCTCAAGCTATAACCCCAAAGAAATATTTCAGTACGACAATAAGTAATTACGGTCAAGTATCTTCTACAATATATATGTGACTGGAACTAATTACAGGACTTTTTTTTTATTAAGCACTCATAATAAGTCCCAACATAGAGTTCTCAAATTTAAGAAAAATCTTCGGTAAAGAATTTGTTTTTACTGTCGTTTGCTTTTTGGCTGTTAATATTAATGGATTTTCCATTTCTTCTTTTTCTTCATGACTATCCCGCTAAATACAATAACTTTATTTCAGGTATCAAGGACTTAAAAATTAAGGAAATTGCCCCATAGCAATACATGCCATAACCTAAAAAAACATAAACATAAAACTATTCAGGGAACGTTATTCTTTGGCGGCTCCTTCTATCGGTGATACACTATCCCAGAGGCCCAGAAATTAGGAGCGAGAAAAGTCTTTTTGTATTTTGCAGGCACCTGGACTACGTACGATTTCAAGTTAGTTGACCTATTACACTCCAGACGCTGCAAATGTAATAGATAGGATCCTCTATGCGGCATCGGCTTCGTTCTTACACAAATAGGGGATGAAGTTATAAAGTAACCGTTAAGATGACGATGAGCTATGACCTTGACCTTGTGATGTTCATAAGTCCACTCGAAATGGTAATAAATGTCAAAGTGATTAAAAAGTAGATACCGACTGCAATGATTAAAAATAATTTCCATGTAATATAATATACTATGTCTTACCACCAAATTATAACGATAGTGTATGTTAAAGGGGCTACTCACTTGCCTGCCTCAGGAGCAATCTAGGGTGTAAGAGTGGGGTTGAACCTTAATTGCCTCCTTAGTTGTGATTTGTGTATGCAAGCAGGGCAATATCTTAAGTTAGCCCTGCGGCAGAGCGGCAGGGGCGCAAGACCTTCCTTGCTGGTCATAGCTGCCGCTGCCACGTGCGTAGCAATTGAGGCAATTTTAATCAGTTCGTTAGCGAATTTCGCGCGGAGCACACGTGTGAGTACAAGTCACAATGGATACCAATGAAGAATGTGAAATTTGGACACTGGTGCTAGAAGTGCATAAATAGCGGCTTCTGCACCTAGTACCTCCTTTATGTCTTTTTATTCGCGGTAGCGCCGCAGTAAGAACTTTGTAACGTTTTAAACGTGGTAGAGTAATGCTGTAGCTTTTAAGGACTATATTATGGTTGTAATTATTAACTAATTAGTTGTTTTATCGATAAATATGGGTGTCTATGCGCCACAGTATCCACTTACCATCAGGTGGACTGTGTTCATTTGTCACCCTTATTCTATATAAAAAAGAGCCAAAGCTACATACGATTATACCAATTCATTGTTATTCGATAAAGCTCTGTCCAGCGAGACGTACACTCTCATACTGAATGGCAGGCATGTGTGTAGAGACAATTCTGTTTACCCTAGATTGCCCTGCGGCAGGCAAGTGAGTAGCCGCTTTGAGGAGAATAAGATAGTTTTCGAGAATCGAGAATTTGCGCCCAGAACCAAAGGGAAGTGCTACCTTCCGGGAATCAGTGGAGGGATATGGTGAATGTTCTTAGCATGCTACGCAGCCGGCTGCATGGTTATGTGGGATCAACTATGAAAACCTGAGTGCCAACCCACTAAACACCACCTGAGACTGGCTTTGGTTTGGAGGGCCTTTCTGCCGTATCGCAAGCGTAACGGAAGCCGTTGTGGAAAGGGAGACAAATATTTAATTCAAAGTTTGACTTATGTCTATTACAAAAGAAAACAAATGAAAGCCTGATACAAACTACAATTAACGCCAACTAGGATAATTAATTGCAAACTTTTCACACAAACAGTGTATCAGCTTAATTTTTTTAAATGACCCCGTTGACATGCGGTGAAATGTTCCAAATGTAATAAAACAAAACAATTACCTACAATTTACTGATCTGTAGTGTTGTACCGAGATTTGTCTTGTATACTTAATCTACTCAAAAAGGTATAAACATATTAAACTGTAATAAAAAAAGGAATTAAAACAAAAAAATAAAAGCAATAAATTAATTTCCACACAGTAAATTCTGAAGTCAGGGCGTTTAATTTCTTGATAGACTATGTTTCAGCACCGAATTCTAACGATAATATGCGAGCATCTTTTCATACTGACCCCGTTAACATGTTCCATGTAATAAAGCAAAACCTAGATTACCTAGAATAAACGCTAGACTAGTACTGTAGTGCTGTATATTGTGGGCAAAGTTACGACGTTGATTTATAGCGTACTGTAAATTATTATTAAAACCCACATTTCGTTTCAAAGCTATTTTAAATGAAATCAAGAGAGAGATACTAGGTTTTACGCGCGGTTTCATCCGCGTAGAACTGAAACTAAAATTCATCAGCATATCTTTATTATTTCTTCTGTTTGCTGGAACAAACTTTTATTTTTTTGTGATGAGATGTGAAGAATAACTTTGAATTTCAATAATTAAAGAGCCAATAAAAACAGTTTTCCTGGGTATCGAGTATATGCCGGTAAGGCCGGTTTATTGGTTTATGTGCTAATAAATTATGGAGATACATTTCTCTAGACGTCATTCCAAATCAAGTGAGGTATGGCACATAATTTTAAGAGTGGGAACAAGAATTAACACTTTTTGAATTTGTTGACTATACTATATGTATTACATACTAAGTCTTTAGTAGAGACATGTAAATGTCTTATTTGTTTCTTTGAAACAATTGCTTTATAAAAATTACATATTAAAATTAATTATTATTAAATACCTAATAATTTAGAGCCGTGGTAACTCAGGGGCTAAGCGCTCGCTGCAAATTTCACAATACGCGAGCAACCCGGGTTCGATCCCCGCCGGCACCAATGAAATTGTTAATTGTAATTTTAAGTGCTGATTTACTACGTAGAGGAAAACATCGTGAGGAAACCTGCATGTCTGAGAAATAAGAAAAATATATTTCCAAAATATGTGAAGTTCGTCAACACGCATTGAAGCAGCGCGGCGGAAATTTCCTTGCCCTAAAACCCTCTCAGAAATGACAGGTCTGTGCCCAGCAGTGGGACCTATATACTCTGTAACTTCCAACTTTAATTTAGAATCTAAATTAAAATTGGAATTAATCTTGAACTAAATTTTAGATCAAAATTAAAAATAAATTCAGAAAATAATTGAGATCAAGTGACAATAACATCTAATGAAACCAGTATGCTCTCAAACAACTATGCCAATAAACATTATTGCGAAAAGTTGTTAGCATGTGTAATTAGTTCCAATCTCATTGTAAATACTACTTGTCGTAATTTCTTTTGGTGGTCTCATAACATCTAGTTAAATGTGTTATGAGTTAGGAGTGTGTTAGGTTAATGTGTTAGGAGTGTGGTTTTTGGTTAGTTACTAAAATAGCAACAAGCCATATAGCTGGAAAAACCAACCGCCGATGGGACAGAAAATTCTCGAGTGCTATCTTCGTACTAGCAAGATGGAGAGACGACCTGATGAACCATGCAAGTAGTCGTTGGATGCCGATAGCTCAGGACGGAATTTTGTGGCAATATATGCGGGTGGCCTATGTTTAGCATTGAACTTGTGATGTGCTGTAATGATGATGATGATGATGATGTTGCCAAACATACATTTCACGTTCACTATGTTTTTTCCTATATATGTATGTAAAACCTCTCCCAGTGATTTACATACATATATTGCACAAGGAAAAAGTATCCAGACCCGAAACAACTATTTGTTGTAGCTTAACATAAAATGATGGACATCCTGGACACACTGGTTAAGATTTTAGGTCACCCTTCTTTCAGCCCTGATATGGCACCATGTGATTTCTTTTTATTCTTTAAAATAGAAAATCACCTCAAAGGGATACAGTTTTCATCGCTTAAATATAACAGCATTCAATCAAGCCACAGAAGAGGTTTTTTTTACAGTATGAAGGTGACAAATGAGCACACAATGCACCTAATGGTTAGTGGATCATGTGAGCCATAGACATCTACATCCACGATGAAGAATAAAAATGCAGGCGCATTGTCACTGTGTGTCAGATGAAATGCCTCGTTTCCAATAAAAAAGGCCTCCGGTTCTTTACACGACAGCAACACTAAGCTATAGTACACGCTAGTATTCTGTGAACGACCCGAATTCGTGCTGCAACCATAGATAGCTGCAGCATGGCTCTACCACATATAATTTCTGACTTCAACTTTGTACAAATGCTGCTGGAGAGTTCTTTGAAAAGATTTAATACGAGGGTGGATTGAAAAGTACTCGGCCTAACCAAGAAAATAAACAAAAACTAAATCAGTTATATTTTTATTTTTCTACATAATCACCATCAAGTTCAATACACTTTTGCCACCTCCACTTCCAAGCATTTAGACCATTGAAAAAAAATGATTCTTCCTTAGAGTCAAAATATGCGTCTACAGCTGCTTTGACCTCGTCGTTTGTCGAAAATCTTTGACCTCCCAAGTGCTTTTTTAGGTTAGGGAACAGAAAGAAGTCTGATGGTGCCAGATCAGGTGAATACGGCGGATGCGGTAACAGTTCAAAGCCACAGTTGTGAATTTCAGCCATTGACTGTACTGACGTGTGAACACGGGCGTTATCTTGATGAAACAGGACTTTTCTTCTGAGCATTCCTCGACGTTTTTCTTTTATTTCCTCTCGTAAACGACGTAGTAAGGTGCAGTAGTAATCAGAGTTTATATTCTGACCCCTTTCAAGATAATCAATCATAATCACACCTTTCGAGTCCCAGAATACTGAAGCCATCACCTTATTTGCCGACAAAATCGACTTAGCCTTTTTAGGGGGTGGTGAACCAGGTCTTCTCCACTGTTTTGATTGTTGTTTTGTTTCCGGTGTACAGTAATGAACCCATGTTTCGTCCATAGTAACAAAACGATTCAAAAAATCATCTGCATCGGCTTCAAATAACTCCAAACAGTCGCGTGAAATAGTCAATCGCGTCCTTTTTTGTTCAACTGAAAGCAGTCGCAGAACCCACCTCGCAGACACCTTGTGGAAACCCAACTCGTTGACAATGATGTTTTGAGTTCGTTCATAAGAGATGCCTATAATCTCGGCTATCTCTCTAATTTTTAATCTGCGGTCTCCCATTATTAAATCAAGTACTTTTTTAATATTTTCGTCAGTAGTTGACGTCGAAGGCCTTCCAGAGCGGGGTTCATCTTTCACACTCTCTCTACCACGCTTAAATTCTGCTATCCATTATTTGACGGATGAATATGACAGAGCACAATCGCCTAATGTACTGACCATGTCATCATGGATGGCTTTTGATGATAGCCCCTTCTTATGGAGGTACTTAATGACGGCACGCTGCTCGATTTGCTCCATTCGCGGAAATTATGTCCGATTACTTTGTTAATAAATTTATAAAATCACAACTAATTATCGCACACGTTTCGAACTTCACACAATGAACTAGTCTGAACTGAACTAAATAATGTGTGTAGATTTGATTTTTAGAATTGAATGGATCTGTGTTAGGCCGAGTACTTTTCAATCCACCCTCGTAATAACATTTTAACCACGCAACTATTTTAATTTTCGTAAAACTTTCCGAGTGGGTAACGTATAAAATTTATTAATAAGTCGACCACAGCGTCACTTGTCGGCTCAATATTTTCTGATTTTCTTTATTGGTAATAAACCAATATATTATATTGCAAATACGTGTAATTTTTTCAAAAGTTTATTTTAAAATTTCTTTTGACAGGACATGTATAACATTCCATTGCATTTATATTCTAAACTGTATTTCTGTTCTTTTTTCAAAAAATTAAGTGCAAATTAAGTGGTTGCTTGCTGGTTTTTCCCAGGATAGAGGTATTTTCCGAACTAGTGGTAAATTAAGCATGAGAGTGATTTTCAATATGTATTATTTATAATCTATATTGAATAAATATGTTTTTATTACTATTTCTAATAACTAAAGTTAGTAACGTTAGGTAACCTATTTATCAATAATACATCAACGAAAGGAAACCCCTTTAGAAGATGTTTGCATATTCTATCGCATCTTCCACGGTGAGTGCTCAGGAAATGTTTGGATTAATTCCAGCCGCTCAATTTCAACATTGCATATCATAACAAAACTCGTGATACAATTCATACTATCTGAATGATTGGCGGTCCATTATTGTGCGATTTACCAGAAGTTTTCTTCCTCGCACAACTTCCTTGTGGAATCGACTACCACCAGCGACTTTCCGGACTGATACGACTTAGAGACCTTTAAGAAAAGAGCCTACTCTTTTACAAAGCCGGAACGCACCTGTGATTCCCCTGATGGTGCAGTTGTTCATGGGCGGCAGCAGTTACTTACCATCAATTGAGCTGCATGCTCTTTCCCCTCTTATTAAAGTACTGATACGGCAGATTTAATGGGTTGGATTTAGAATCGTTTGGCACGAATTTGGCGAAGTAAGGTGTTTTATTTGGTAGAGATTTGGTCCCCGATTATAATAATACCACTCACATTAAAAGGTTATGCACCGTTAACGAAAAATTAAATAAAAACTATTATAACCTAAAACGCGTAAAGCATGGAAAAACTACTGTGAAAGCTGGATAGCAAACAGAATTTTGTGTAAGTGCGACAAGGACGTAAGACTAGTGTCACATTACTCTACTGTCTATCCTCTCTGTCAAGAGATATTTCGCTTAAAACAACTATAATATATTATTAGTAAAAATTTCGTTACAATTCCATTTAAAATGACCTAAAAGTAGCTGCATTATAACTTTGTAATTTTATTGTAAACTGTAAGAAATAAACTTTTTTTTACGTATCATAAGCTAGTGCTTGACCACAATTATACTGTTGGTAAGTGGTGATGCAGCCTTAGAGTGTAAATCACTCATGCCTTGAAGACGCCCAGATTGTATTCGGACGGAAATAATTTTGAAGAAAACGACTAATGCATTATCACTATAGATTTACTTTTTCTTGTTTGAGGTAGGCAGAGAGGATCGATCGCCTGGAGACCGATCCTGACATACCACTTTGGCTTGTATTTAGTTGATAGTTATTGTAGGCCTTATTCATACATTTATACAACCTCATACAGTTTCATTCATGGTACTTTTCGTTTACGCGGTTGACCCTCGGGATAGTTTAGGGCAGTGATGGTTTACGGGAAGGTTCGTTATGGTCATGTATATCTTAGGGTTCTACTGTGGGGAACTGATAGATAGATAGTGAACTATGACCATTTTTGTACGGGCTTGGCATGTGAATGATTTGATCGAGATTGTAATATTTTAAAAATCGAAAATATTTTTCTTTATTTTTTTGAATAACATTGCGTATAAGATCCTCTCAGTTACCACTCCTTCAGTTAACATCGTCCTATTTTTAGCCGTTATAGCAATCACACCGCAAACACACTTCTTCGACATCATCATCATCATCATTACAGCCCTTCTCAAGTCCACTGCTGAACCTACACCCTATGTGTCTTGTGAAGTCAGCAGTGGACTTGTGAAGGGCTATGCCTCCACCAAGAAATGCCACAAAGCACGATCCTGAGCCACCTGCATCCATCGACTTCCTGAATGTCTGTAGCAGGTCGTCACTCCAACTAATGGGGGGCGTCCCCCAAATAGATTACAAAACAAAAATGAAATAATTTTAATATAATACGTATATAAAAAGCAGTAAAATACACACAGTCGATTTGAAAGCCCAACGTTTTTTAAGACAATTAAAAAGAAATTTTATATTGATATCAGAAGCGTTGGGTGATTACTTTGTCCTTTACTTTGTGCGACTTGTGGTAGCTTTGTAATGAGCCTCCATAAAAGATTTTCCAGGCGTTGCTATTTTACTGCCTCACATAAAATGTTTCTATGGAAGGATTTTTTACATCACAATACAAGTATTTTAAATTGATAGTCAATTTACTCTCAACGTAAAAGGTAATAAAATGTACCCACTTGACTTTCTATCGTTTTAAATCCTGTCCGTTTGAAGGCTGTCTGAAAGAACTGCCTTTGTACTTTTTTTTAATTTTCATTCTTTTAATATTCTGTACCTTTGTTCTTATTTTCTATTTTCTATCTAAAATCATAGCGGTAAATTATAAATTAAATTAAATTTTAAATTTAAGTATTAGTGACGATTTTACAGCAAGCGAAAAACGAAGCCCTGGTAGACAATAAAATACCTTACAAAACACGCGGTCAAACCAGGTTCAATCCAAATCCAATCAATTGATAATAATATTAAGAAAATAAGTAAACACTTGAGGTTTCATTTAACAATATCAAATCACTGTATTTTATGTAGCATTTCTAAATTTACAGCATTGTGCAGTTGGTGGCATGTTGAGAGATGCAATTTAAAATGGAAATTTAAAAACGAAGTTACTCGCGAGCTTGACGAACGGTATCGTTTTCAATGCAATTTGCGAAGGTAAAAAATATATCATGTTGTAGAGTTTATTTTTCAACAATTTTGATTAGTTGTTTTCTTTATATTCGTTTATTCATTACAGCGGACAATAATCCATTACTGAATATACGCCTCCCCTATGGATTACGTCAGTCCTCCATTTGAGCACAAAATAAGGAGAATACTATGAGCTTGTATAACATATGAGAAGATGCGCTTGGGCTTCAGATTTCGGACGTGTCGGTCGAGTTCACTCTCTTAGATCATACGCAAAATTAGAATTGTTTTTCGTTATACACTACCTTACTCGGTCCTCTGTGACTGGTTACTGCCTTGGTGTTCTCACTGTGGTACACGAAGTACGCTGCCCCGGTAGACGGTCTCACTGTGTTGTTGTGAAGTGTATCGGACGCTTGTTGTGGTGCAAAGAGTGTTTGTGCGTAACTCTCCTTCCTGGCTTCCTGGCACTGGTATCAGCAACCGTAAATAGAGTGCAACATACCCGCCGCCTCAGAGGCGACCATCGTTTTTAATTTTTGTGTTGCATGTTGCATTAGGCAACAACTAGGTATACCCTAGCGTATCAACGCGCTAGGCGTATGGGTGTTCGTTTTAGGCACATATAGCTTGGTACACATCTGGGCATGTTAGCATAGGCGATGAAATGGCGTCCATAACACGAACGACGAACTCGCCGACTTCTTTAATCGAGCCTGCCCCGACATTTGGGCTGTGTTCTTTACACAGCGCAATGCCCGCCCCACACCCGAGCCCGCGCTCGAATATGCGCTCGAGTCCACGCCTCTAGAAGGTCCCTCTACCCAGCGTGTCTGTCCTCCCTGGCCCCCTCTGGCCGTCCGACCATGCGGATCGACGACTTTCTGTCGCCGAGCACCGAACCTACAAACCCTGTCTCCTTAGACAAAATTTACCGCAAAAAGCGCAAACGCGCAAGCCCAAAAAAGGCAACCGTGCCTAACTCGGCCCCCTCGTCCCCCACCACCACTTAGGCAAAAAAGCCTGCCCCCGCGACGCGTGCTCAAGCCCCAAAGCCCGCAGCTTATGGGTTCCATGCTGAATGTAGTGTCAAGCCGCCACCTCCAATCATAATCCAAAACAAACCAAAATCGAGCAACCTATCATAATGGTTGGACTCCAAAAAAATCTACTACCCAAAGGTGCAAAACGCCGGTCAGTTTATTCGTATGTTCGTAAACTCGTCCGAGGAATTCCGCAGTGTAATAAATCAGCTGCGCACCCAACATATAAGCTTTCACACGTACGCCCTCCCAGAGGAGCGCAACCTTCGTGTAGTTATCCGCGGGCTCCCCAAGGAGCTCGAAACGGAACATATCTTAAATGACCTCAAAGGTCAAAATCTCCCGGTCCGAGAGGTGCACAGAATGCACCATCAAACTGATAAAAACGATTTTCAGATCAGTGCCTTATCATTTTAGACCTGTCTCCGGAAGGCAAGGAGATTTTTAACATTTAGCGCATCTGCACCCTAACGGGGATTGCGGTTGAAGCCTCTCGAAATAAGTAGATCGTTGGCCAGTGCCACCGATGCCAATTGTATGGGCACTCGGCCAAAAGTTATTACGCCAGCACTAGGTGCGTCAAGTGCCCAGGTAACCACGGCACCATTGACTGCCCCGCATACTCGAGATGGTTGAAATCCTGACCTGCGCTAAAACCCAACGCTTGGGTGAAACTGACGGCACTCGTCGCTGCATAGACAGCGCCGTCTTCCTAGGCCCCAAAATCGAAGTCCGTCCCACAAGGCTAGTCATCTTTCGCCACTGAGTTCTCCCTAGTCTGCGGCTTCATCAGTAGCATTAACATTGCTGAATTATCCTCTTTGTCCCGCAAACTCTGCGGAGCCACCACCCCACAGCATAAACTCAACGCCAGGATTGAGCACATAGGGCTAATCGACGCGATCTGGTATTTCCAGTGCACCTAAATACCTAATTAAAAATCAAAATACCAATACAACTTTAGGAAGAACTAAACCACGCTCTCTTACTGTCGCTTTATTTAACGCGAACAGTCTTAGAGATCAAAAAGACGAGATCGCGCTTTTTCTGCATAAACACGATGTAAACGTCATGCTAGTGCAAGACCTTCTTGAAGCCTAGCCATCGCGACCCTAAGATCACAAATACACCTTAGAAATGATAGGTCGACCAGCCCTAAAGGCGGCACCTTAATCTATTACAAAATGTCTTTGCACTGCATACCAATCGTCGCTCCCCCGGTAACCAACATAAAAGTTTCTATATGTAAGGAGATGACGCAGATGGCCTGAGAGAACTACCTTACATAACATGTAAGGTAGCTCTTTAAGGCCATCCGCCACTCTCCATCGTATCGGCTTTCTAAATGCCACTCAAAAGCATAGTTGAATCAGACCTTGCTGAATTATTTAAACTAGGCTCCAGTGTTATAATATCTAGAAAATAATTCCTCCTGGAATTCGCGTACAAGAAACCCAATGGTATGATATTGTTTGACCTCATGGAGCGACTAAACTTCGATGTTATCACGCCTGAGATTCCAATTCGCTACCCATTCGCAATCAACAACCAACTAGAAGGCCTTGACGTAACAATAATCAAAGACGTCCGTTTGTCGATATCGTCGATTGAAAAAATATTAGAACTCAACTCGGACCACAAACCAGTCGAAAGCAGCTGGGCCAGCCCGCACGTGAGGTCCTTCAGACCAAAACCATCGTGGACTGGCGTAAGCTCCAGCTAAACTCTAGTCTACTACCTCCCAGCACTTAGACAAAATCTCCGATAAAATAGACTCGCCAGAGGAGGCCATCGAGACAATTAGCGCCCTATCGGCCCACCTAACCAATAGCTTAAAAATGCTCTCGTAAGGTTCGTGTGTCGAGCAATCGACACTTGAAAATTCCGAGTGACATCCGACAACTGATCAGAGCAAAGAACGCGGCTCTTACACAATATGATCACTATTGCACTATAGTCAATAAACTTCGACTACGCAACCTTCAAAACGATATGAAACAGCGCATTAAAGAGTTGAGACAAGATAAGTAGGATAATCTGCTAACGGACATCGAGCTATCACAAGCTGCCTTCAGGTAGTTGACCCGAGCTCTAAAAGCAGTCTAATCCTCACTTATGCCGGCTCATTAGGCCAGGAAACCCCGATCTCGCCTTTGTCGACTCCAAGAAGGCCGAATTCCATGCGGACAGCTTAGAGAGCTAATGTACTCCCTCTAGCGAACCTACAAATCCCGCTCACAGTGAAGCGCTGGTCGAGTGTAAGTCCGCACTACCACCTGCGGGCGACCCCTTAGAGCCTGTGACAGTCGATGAAGTCACAGAAGCAATAAAAAACCTCAAAAAGTATTCAGCACAGAGTCTGATGGCATTAGCAACAGGGTACTGAAATCACCTTCCGCGCCACTTGTATGCCTCCTAGTGAGCATATTCAACGCTCTTCTTTCCAGCTGCTCTTTCCCGGATGCCTGGAAAGAGACAGATGTGATAGGAATCCCGAAACCAGGGAAACCGCGCAACTTTGCCTCTAGTTACAGACCAATCAGTCTCCCCAGCCCACTAGGTAGTTTACGAGCGACTCATATTTAAACGACTTCATAAATATATGTTTGCTAATAAAATTCTTCCCGACGAGCAATTCGGCTTCAGATCCGAATACTCCTATACCGACCAGCTACATCACCTCCCAAGAAGAATTCTCCCACTTCGATTGGTGCACTTTTCTTCGATGTCGCAAAAGCGTTTAACAAAGTCTGGCACGACGGCTTGCTTTACAAGCTGTATAAACTAAGCGTGACTGATAGGTTCACCCACATTATCAGAGCCTTTCTTGCCAATCGCTACTTTCGCTATCTAAATGAGGGTAATCGCTCCAGAAAACGTCCCATTAAGGCTGGAGTTCCACAGGGCTCAGTCTTATGCCCACTCCTCTTCGCACTCTTCACGAGTGACATGCCGAAGGACCCAGTAGTGAATACTGCTCTTTTCGTCGATGACACGGCACTTTACGTCATCTATCTTAATACAAGAATCCTCACCGAGATGCTCTAAGCAGCAGTCAACCGCTTAGGCAATTGGTTCCGCTTATGGAAAATCGAAGTGAATCCTGAAAAAAGTGTAGCAATACACTTTTTCAGGATCAAACCATGCCCACTTTCAATCTACAATACAAAAATCCCAAGAAATCGTTAGGTATGATAACTCTGTATGACTGCCAGATTCTCTGGCAATCAACGACCAAATACCAAGGGGTTACATTTGACCACCGTATGACATTCGCGAAACACCAAAATCGTCACCAGTACCCTCCACCCGCTAGTTATCAGTAAGAGCAAACTGTCCTTAAGACACAAGCTCTATCTTTACTTTTTATTATTATAAAGTATTTATTATTATTTATTTAAAGCACCAGACCTGTCATGTATTATGCAAGCATATTTTTCGCTCACGCGGCCCACAGACATTTGTACGACCTCCAAGTCATCCAAAACAGATTTATTCGCATCGCCACTGGAGCTCGATAGTACCAGCGAAATTCCGACCTACACAGAAACTGTCAACTTCCGATGATTTCTGAGTACTTCAAGGAAATGTCTCGGCGCTATTTCAAGAGGGCCGAGACACATCTCACCCCGCTAGTGGTAAACGCAGCCACATACGCTCAAACTCCGAACTTTACGGAAGGCATTCGGAGGCCCCGTAAGGTTCTAATTGCACTACCCGTTCCGCTACACACACACACACACACACACAAACACACACGCGCGCACGCACGCACGCACGCACGCACACACGCACGCACACACGCACGCAGGCACCCACGCACTCACATGCACACGCACACGCACACGCACACGCACACGCACACGCACACGCACATGCACACGAACACGCACACACACACGCACACGCACAAGGACACGCACACGCACACGCACACTCACACGCACACGCACACGCACTCGCACTTGCACACGCACATGCACACGCTCACGCACACGCACACGCACAAGCACTCGCACACATACACGCACACGCACACGCACACACACACACAGTCACACTCACACTCACACTCACGCATACACACATACACCTAGTGTCACAAACACTGTTAGACTGCAGACGGGCACGCCGGCACACTCATACACACCGTACACCCGCGTCCCTGAGCGGTCCTCGCCATCTAGAACAAAAAACGATACGAGTTAGTCATCAGAGCCGGGGTTCGCTACCCCCTGTTCGGAAAGCCATCCGACAGAATTATAAAAATTCACCACTTTTTTTGGCCTGAAAAGCCTTAAGCCCTGAATCCGATAAATTTCTAGGAGCCGCATAGGCTAACAGCACTAACATCATCAGAAACCAGAGAGAGTTGTATGATGTATGAGTCATATCTGTAAATATTGATTTATTCAATGTATGAGTTTCAATCTATTCTCCACGAGCGTCTCTTTATTATTTCTCATGGACCTCAAAAACTTTCAAACATATTTTTCCCTACAGAATCAAAAACTGCTTTTACGTCCGAAAACTTTAAATACAATTACTGAAAAACGAACAGACGGTCCGCCTTATGGAAAGTAAATCAAGTGATTTATACGAGTATTCTCTTTGACGTGAAGTGGTCCAATAGACAACTTTTTTACGCAGGTACAGAATAGAATAATTTTTATTTAACATACATAGATTACAATACTCATTAAAAATCATTTATAAAAGCGTTCGCTGGTTCGGAAAAAAATTTACCCTAGGAAGAATCAGCGAGCACCCCAGCGGAATAATAATTTAATGTAGTAAAATTTAATTAAACATTAAAAACAGCATGATAGCGATCACCTAATTCCCCTGGGGTTATTATCAGTAATTTACTCTATAATATAATTATAACCCTTTTTCTACTAAAGATTTAAACTTATGTTTACTAAATATTTTTAACTTTTTGATAGATTTGTCCCGCATATTTTCATTGCTTCCATGCTGGGAACAGGCCTCATCTTATTTCTTCTAGTGCAGATTGGTTAACATAACTTTGAAAGATTTTTTTCAAAATTGTGTAGTACCTGCTGTCTCGTAACCCACATATGGTTCATTTCTATAATCTTACTATTCTGTCTGAAAATGAATTAAGTTACCAAAAGAATTTAAATAGAAACTGAAAAAAAACTAAGCTAAAATGCAAATATCTTTACAGAGTAATACTGTCGCTTTGACGAAACACAAACTGGTCCCATAAACGTTCGCCCGCTGATTTGATTTGCTCGTTCCGGGGACATAATATGTTGTACAAACAAATATTTGAGTATGTCTCGTTATATTTATTTTTTATACACCATAATTTTTATTTCAGCCTCTTTGACGTATAACTGTATTTACGTAGTTGATATGGTAACCTATTTTTTTATAGAATAACAGTGACGACACGAACAAAGTCCACCAGATGGTAAGTTGATGCTGTGTCCCATAGACATCTACAATTATTCTAAAAATCTAAATGCAGATGCTTCACTCCTGAGGACTGAAATGGAATGTTAATGCCTCTTTTCCAGTTAAAATTGTCTCCGGTTCCCTACATTCACCATATTAAACACGGCAGTATTAAGCTGCTATTTTACGCTGGTATTCTGTGACAGCGTGGTTGCGTTGCACAGCGTTCTTGGTCAAGCCCACCCATTCGTGCTACAACAAAAAAGCTTAGAAATTTTATTGAATTTTCCTCATTATTTTCGGAAATATTTAACAAAATTAATATGTCGTATTAATGCGTCGGCAATTACTGCAAGCGACCTTGACTCACCTTTAGACAAATTATTTTACTCTAAATCTGATTATATCACTTATTTTTTGTGAGTTCATTCTAAGAGCTAATATGTTCAGTCATGCCTTCTTTTAAATTAAAAAGTTTAATTAAAAATTAAGCTAAAGTCGGTGTTATAAGAAATAGTGTATTGAAAAAAAAAGTGATTGTCTTTATTCACCCTTGGAGACTAAATTGAAATGCCTCGCTAACAGTACAAAGGTACTTCGGTCCTCGTCACTCATCAAACAAAACACATTATATAAATGCTGCTATTTCACTCTGGTATCCTTGGCGAACGTGGTTGTAATACAGTCGAGTCAACCGATTCATGCTGCAGCCATAATTCTAAAATATAAAAGCTAACATAACAGTCACAATAATTTTACTCAACTGTACTTTTACTTTTGATAAAAGATATAATAACATTTATTTGTATTGTTTCAGGTACGTAAAGGAGAAGACAACAAGAGTCCCATTCATTGTGTTCCAAAATTAATTGTGCGAGTTATTCATCTGGTAAGAGTACGAGGATTGGGAGGAAATGCCAAGGTATAGTTTTAGTCAGAAGAAAGATAACGGAATCGACACAAATATTGCCAAGTCTGACAGCCGACTAATCGCGGAAATGTTGATGATGAGCAGCATTATTAGCCCTGCGCTCATTAACTCATCTTCCCAGCGTAATGAGTAAGGATAGATTTTTCAAGAAATATATGCCAACCGGAGTTTGAATACACCTAAGAGTAATAATTGTAGTGAAAATTTATAACGCTCCCAATTTATAAAAGTAAAGACAGAGGGTGTGTTAATTATAACTGAACGATTTTTATTCTATCAAACCTGTTCAAAATCTAATAAGTTAGTTAAATACTTAGAAAAACAAAATTTGTGATCTCAAATACATTTTGGAATAATATAAAAATATCCATCTGAGATGTGGTGCTTTAATTTACTAATCTCGTTACAAACATTGAATCACAAAAGAAAACAATCAATTTATTTTCAGATTTAGTTAAGGCATTTGACACTGCCTCTGAATAATAAAGAAGTTGAACGGCTCGGTATCACGCACATGCAGTTTAAATTGTTCAAAAGCTAACGAGCACACAATCCACCTGATGGTAAGTGAATGCTGTAACTCATAGATGATATCTTCATCTATCTCCAATTTAGAATTAAAATTTAGATACGTTATCACCCCTAACGATTAAGATGGAATGCCTCATTTCCAGTAAAAAGGATTATCTAAACTCTCCGGTTCTCTTAACTCACCATACAAACACAGCAGCATTAAGCAGCTATTTTACGCCGGTCTCTTGTGAGAATGTGGTCCTTCACCGGTAGCCAACTCACTCATGCTACAGCCATAATTAATATAGTTGTAGAAGAATGTAGTATCAAATAAATACGATTTTCTTGAAGTAAGGATTGATAGAAATTTAAATTCTAAAACCCATATTGATCTGCCGACTACGAAAGCTCGTGGTAAAATTTAAAATCATCATAAATTATAAATCGCAAATTTTCCCTAGTTTGTAATATTTTATCATCTTATTATTTTTGACAGAAGTTTTAATGATAAGTAAACTTCTAATAAAAAGTACAAACAGATTTAAAAACTAAAATAAAATAATATAATACGTACATAAAAACAGTTTAAAACATACAGTCGTATTGAAACGCCCTCTCCACTGTTTTAAGTCAGCTAAAAAGAAATCTTAAGTTGCTATTAGAAGCGTTTAGTGATTGCTTTGTCCCTTACTTCGCACGTCTTGTGGTAGCTTTGTAATGAGCCTCCATAAAAGCTTTTCCAGGCGTTGCTATTTTACTGTCTCATTCTTCTTTTATTGCCACTTAAATCTTTCTATTGAAGGATTTTTAACATCACAATACGAGTATTTTAAATTGATAGTCAATTTACTCTCAAAATAAAAAGTAATAAAATCGACTCCACTTTCTATCGATTTACAAACCTGTCCGAAGGCTGTCTGAAAAAATCACCTTATTAATTTTTTTCATTTGCAATATTTTAAAATTTTGTACCTTTGTTCTTATTTTGTATTTTCTAAATAAAATGAGAGCGGTAATTTATAAAATTTATTTAATTTTTGAATTTAAGTATTTTGTTACGATTTTAAATCAAGCGAACAACAAAGCTTAGAGGTAGTTTAGAGGTTAAATGATTGCTGAAAATCACGAGTATACGCGGTCAACCCAGGTTCAATTTCCGCCAACAACAATAAAATATATAAAACATATTTAAACGCAATAAAGTGATGACTTTCCGCGCACTCAGCGGTGAAGGAAAAAGTTGTGAGGAAACCTGCATACCTCAAACACATTTTTTTTCGCTACGAAGTCCGCTAAAATGTCCCAAAACAACTGGAGCAGATTTGTGGATTAATTACTTCTTAAACCATTTAGAAATAAGATGGTGCCTGTGTCCAATAGTGGGATATATTAAGGCTATATAACTTTACCAATGAACGTACCTACTAGTTGCTCAAAGATTGAGCTTCCACCTCAAATACCATAATTCGCGAGCAACTAGATCTCGATCCTTGCTAATACTATTGAAGTTTCTTATCGCATATTTAAATTTCTTAGCGTGGTTTTGTAAACTATTATGTAAAAACATATTTATAATATGTAATTATTTAATACAAAAGTATAAAAATCTATTAATAATAATATGAAACACCCTTCACCCCTCAGGGTTTGAATTTTCCAAAATCCTTTTTAATGGGTGTCTACGTCAAGTAATGTTTTTTTATAGGATAGGGTGACAAACGAGCACACAGTCTACCTGATGGTAAGTGGTTGCTGTGGCTCATAGACATCTACATCTATCCTCATTTGCAAATCAAAATGCAGATGCGTTGTCACCCTTGAGGACTAAGATAGAATGCCTCTTTTCCACTAAAAAGGGTCTCCGGTTCTCTACACTCACCATACGAAACACTGCAGCGTTAAGCTGCTATTTTACGCTGGTATTCTGTGAGAGCGTGGTCCTACCCTGGTCGAGCCGACCCATTCGTGCTACAACTATACTACTAATATAGCTGCAGCATGGCTCTACCACGTAATATGTATATGTGCCACATTTCAAATTAATCGGAGGTATAGTTTTAAATATCTCTTGATGAGTTAGTAAGTCAGTGGTATTACGCTTATATACCAAATAACTACGAGAGCAAATTGAGTTGAGCTAATGTCTTTACAGGTAACTTATTAAAGATCAGATTTGATTCCAACCTCATTATTCCGGATTGAAAGAAAAATTCTTGCAATATATTTGCTAAGAATATCGTCTGGAATTGAATTGCCTTCATTTCTGACGCGAGCGATGAAATCAATTTCCTTTGCATCGATATTTCCTATTCGATAATTATACATTTTCTTCATATTTTATCACTGCATAAACCTTTTTTTTATTCGTGGGTCCATTAACGTCGTTTTTTTTATTCCTCGGTTCATTAACTTTGAATATTTACACTAAGCAACATTTTTGTCATCATAATTGATTTGTAAATAATCACTTGTAACATAGACTCGGTATAGGCCTTTCCCACATTGACTCAAAGGACGGTCTGAATTCTACGGTAGGTTACTCCGGACTATGCCAAACTCTCAGAAGACTTTTGTTTTGCCGTGGACTACTGACTGACAGATTATAATGATGTTTTTATGGATGAAAGTTCTTAAAGTAAGGATAACCAACGGGTACTTAATCCACCTAATGGACAGTGGATGCTTGTGGTCTATCTATAACTAATTCAATCCTCGATTTAGTATCAAAACGCAAATGCTTCGTCTTCCCTTAAGACTGATATGAAATACCTCGCTCTCAACACCAGTAAGAGGGTTTAAAGACCTCGTCACTCACCATACAAAACACAAGAGCATTATGTTTCTATTTCACGCTGGTATTCTGTGCCGACGCCGAAGCGTGGTACCACGGATGAGAAAGATTATGAGAATTATGTATGTACGTACATCATTCCTTCATCATTTTTTCATCAATACAGCCTTTCATAAGTCCTCTGCTGAACATAGGCCTCCCCCAAGGAATGCCACAAAGCACGGTCCTGAGCCACCTGTATCCATCGACTTCCTACATGCCTTACCAGGTCGTCACTCCATCTCGTGGGGGTCACCCTACCGGTACGAGGCTGCCACTCGAGAACCTTTCTTCCCCATCGGTTGTCGGTTCTTCGAGCTATATGGCCGGCCCACTGCCACTTCAGCTTATTAATCAGTTGGGCTATGTTGGTTACTCTAGTTCTACTGCGGATATCCTCGTTTCTAAGTTCATCACGCAGCGAAACTCCGAGCATAGCCCTCTCCATAACTCGCTGAGCGACCTTGAGCTTCCTCATACGGCCAGCTGTGAAGGACCACGTCTCAGTTCCGTAAGTCATCACTGGCAACACGCACTGGTTGTACAATTTCGTTTTAAGGTTTTGAGGTATGTCTGACGAGAAAATGTGTCGTAGCTTCCCGAACGCTGCCCAGCCGAGTTGAATCCGTCGATTGACCTCTCGGTCGAAGTTGGACTTACCTAGTCGGACTATTTGTCCCAGGTAAACATATTCGTCAACATCTTCGAGCTTAGTGTTCCCAACAACTACCGGCATAGGTGTGACATGATCTTTATTTTGTCCATGTTCATCTTAAGACCTATCCGTTGGGAAACACTATTGAGGTCATTGAGCATAGTGCTTAGGTCCTCCAGCGATTCTGCCATAAGGACTATATCGTCGGCAAATCAAAGGTGAGCGATGTACTCGCCATTGATGTTGATACCGTATCCTTTCCAGTCCAGAAGCTTGAAAACGTCTTCCAATGCAACGGTGAAGAGTTTCGGGGATATGACGTCACCCTGTCTTACACCTCTCTGCAATTGGATAGGTTTCGTACTCTGGTTCTGTACTCGGATAGCCATCGTAGCTCTACTGTACAAACACTTCAGCACTTCGATATACCGACAGTCAACTTGGCACCGCTGAAGGGACTGCAGCACCGCCCAAATTTCGACGGAATCAAAGGCTTTCTCATAGTCCACATACGCCAGACATAGTGGCAAATTGTACTCTTCGGACTTCTGTACAATTTGCCGAAGGGTATGTATGTGGTCTATGGTGCTAAAGCCCTTTCGGAAACCGGCTTGTTCGGGAGGCTGGAAGTCGTCAAGTAGACGCGGCTCAGAAGGGAAATCGGTCTGTAGTTCTTCAAGAGAGCGTTGTCACCTTTTCTGAAGAAAAAGACCACTGCACTTCTGCTCCACGCCTCCGGTGTAATGCCACCATGGAGGACGGAATTAAAGAGCTTCTGAAGGACTTCAAGTACCGGTCTTCCACCTGCTTTCAGAAGCTCCGCTGTAATTCCATCCTCGCCAGGGGCCTCACCGTTTTTAAGATGCTGGAGAGCCATTCTAATCTCGCTCAGACTGACGTCCGGGATATCTTCGGAATAGTGCCATAATTCCTTAGCAGCCTATAAAAGTCAACTGCTGAACATGTGCCATTTACATAGATAGCCCCATATAAATGATTTTGCCATAGTTGCCACAATTGATAGGCGGGTTGGTTGTCGCAGTTTTTTAATATTTTGAATTATTTTCAGGAAGATGCTGCTGCCCATCTTCTGTTTTAGTTTCTCTCTGTCGCCTCTCATGACACCCACGAGGTGATATAGGGTTGTGCATATTCTTACACCGCCACTACGCGGTCACGTACATAATTACTCCCAAACAATTTCATAACATTTGAAAATTATTACTATTATTAAAAATTTATATTACCCCTGGGAATTAATGGTTATTATAATAATATAAAATACATATGAGGTTGAAAATAAACCCTGGGAATGATATGGTCGCTTCCTAGCTGTGTCTGTAAGTAGTTTGTTCAACGTGTGTGTTATTAATGTTTAATTTACTTTGAAAAAAAAGTCTCGTTGTGTTCCTTGCAGTTTCTTCCCAGAACAGGGACGTTTTCGGATACAGCGGTGAAAGTAAAAACTTTCAGTAAGAATTACTTCTAATCAATATCGAATAAACACAATTTTATTCTATTTTAAAAGGAGAAACTGATAAGGATATATATAAAAGACTATTATAAATGTAAGTGTGTACCTTATGATAAACAATAAAGTCCTTTGAATAAGATAAACTATTTCCCAATGTATGCTATACTCTGTCCCTTTTGTTAAACAACACTGCATTGAAGGTTAAGTGTCTAAGTGGCGTGAACACGTAGCACCGGAACGTGACTAAAAATGCTTTAAAAGTTCATGAACGACCATATCACATCGACAATGTAAAGATATTTGCAAAATAAAGATTTTTAAAACGTAATTTTTATAGCTCTTAAAAATTAAACGAGCTTTCGCTGTAAGTATATATGATGCATAAAGATAATAACAATGCCTGGTACAAAACCTCTTTCTTCCAAGTATTTATCATATTTTCCTATTTCTTCTTTTTTTGGAGACTTGATTTTTTTCAATTTTTTTTCTTATTAACTTTTAATTTGGTCATCGTTGCTGGTGACAAGAGAATCTATTCTCTTGTTGTTCTTTTCTCGCTGAAAGGCTAAGTATAGCTATTCAGCGAGGAGACGCAGTCAGCGTTCTTGGCACTATACCAGTGGGAATAGAACTGAATTATAATTTTAGTTTTTAGTTTTAGTTTTTTCATTATAATTTTTTAATATTGTATCTTTTTACTTTTTTGTATTTTCTTATGTGCATTATTACATTACATAATATGCATCAAAATATTCTATTTAACTTTTAGTCAAGAGTTTATGTCAGACAACAGTTCATCCCGTTGTTATTTATTAGAACCAGGAGTGTGAGGTAGATATCAAATGACAAACATGAAAATATACATGCAAAATATCAAGTAAATGATTGATAAAATATAGTGTACCAGTGCAGCGTAACAGAGATAATAAGAAAAGAAATCCAAATTTCAACATATCTCTAGGTTTTGAGATCCATAGAAATGGTCGTAACTAAGAAAGGGCACGGGGGCATAGTGGTCTGAGGAAATCTTGTGATCCCCTTGCCTCCATAACTTGGTGTCTCCAAATACCCTCGCAGAGAGCGTTGCAATAGCTCTCTAGCAGTAATCAACTATGGTAGGGTTTGTGGCCCTTCTGGCCCACCTCGGAAAATATGTTAGTTGCGTCCATTGCCAGTCTCATTTTACTGATTTTAAAAGAATATTTCACGTACAGTATGTCCTCACGCACGTTAATTAAGAAGAAATAATGATATCGTCTCCAAACTAAGTTAATTTAACACTGGACTAAGCTGAACTTATTTTTTAAGTACTCAGTTACACACTGTCATTATAATTGAAAAGTAGTGTTTTTGTGTGATATTCTTACATACTTTTAAACTGCTTTTTTAATTCTTCTACTTCAATGAATACTAGTAGTATAGTTTATCGATTTATAATCTAATTTATGTAAAATATAACTTACATTTCAACAATAATCATTAATCTCTACCCTTTTCTATCAAATTACCTTCCGCCGCTATTAAATTTATCAAATATTTCACCTCATTCTCAAGTGATGTCACCCTGGTGGCAGAAAAAGTCGTGAATACCCTCATTCCCCTCGTAATGCAGTTGATTATAGACGGCGGTAGTCACCTCTTATATAAAAAAGGCAAGTGTGTTATGAAATTATAAGCCAAGATGAGAAGTGTAGTGCTAAGAGGTCACCTGTCAGCGCTTCACTTGCTTTCAGCTACGGCAAATTAATTGATAATAAATTTTAGTGAATCAATTTAAATTACTAAAAACGACTGCGCCGAAGAGGCCGTTTTTAATAATGTATTGTACCATTAATTATATTTAAGGCAGTAATCAAGATTTTACACTTACAATATGACAGAATAAAAACATTAAAATAGTTTCTGAGTGTTGTTAGATTATCAAGTATAAGTATTTATTTTTATGTCAAGTTTCTAAACGGTTAAGTATCATTGTCATGTTCTTTCTCATAAACATTATGCTATTTCCTCTATGAAAGTAACTGAGACTCAGTTTTAATTCCTAACGTTTAAGAATTAAGAAGACAAAATCTTTACTTTTAAAATGTTTGAATATTAAACTAAAAATTTGTGTAATTATTTTATTGAGTGATTAATTATATTCACGTAATTAATCTACATCTAAACTACTATTATAAAGAGGAAAGATTTGTTTGTTTGAATTGAATAGGCTCCGAAACTACTGGAACGATTTGAAAAATCCTTTTACCATTAGAATCCTACATTATCCCTGATAAACATAGGTTATATAACATTCTCAAAAGTTAGGGATCCGTATGAAAATTTCGTTAATGTAACCTAAGGTGTGAAAAAATACCAAAAAGAATCCTTATATCGCGTACGCTGCGGAAACTATTGATAATAGAGCAAAGTAATGTACTTCCGTTTTACGAGTATAGAGGGTATCAATATCTACAAAAAAGTCTACGATACCATATGTTTAACTCAAAGATATTTAAGTATACCTATATATTTAAATCTCTTTGGTTTAACTATTACAGTTATGTCACAATAACTACTTTTTCATGTTAAAATGTGAAATAGTAACGCCGGTACAAACTAGGTCACATTATTCGTATCAGTACCTATATCATGCATTACCACCAATTACGTTAACCATGTAATTTTAGTAACAATTTTCACTTTTTAAATCTTTGTTAATTCAGCAACCGTCCGTCGTGATGTCTCTCACGAAGTTCGCATATCGCAAGGCGCAGACGCGTGATATACGCGGGTGAAATCGCGGGGCACAGCCAGTCACTCAATAAAAAAGTACTTATTTCAAATGATATTATAACGATAACAAGCTAGCCAATATGGCGGTATTAGACTGTATTAAGCGACCAAGACTGATTTGTTAAAATTGAATAAATAAGTAAAAATGATCTAGGTTTTTTAATTTTACATGATTATGAGTAAATTTCATCATCATCTCATTAAAGCCTATCAACGTCCACTGGTGAATGTGGGAGGCCTACATTCAACAGATTGACTCATAGGGGATATATGTGTTATAGTTATCATGCTTGTTAACTGCAATTTTTATTGTTAGCAACCACAGTTTTATATTGCTTGATTTGTTATTAGGAAAACGCTTCCGCCCATCTCATGGCAAAAATATATCTATATTTACGCTATTGTAAAAATCGTATCCGTTTCTTTAAACTCACCATATTAAAAATAGGCAACATTAAGCTGCTATTTGAAGCTGGTATTCTGCGAAAACGTGGTTGTTTCCCTGGTTGAGTTGACGTATTCGTGCTACAACTATAATATAGCTGTAGCATGGCTCTACCACGTAACAAAAATATTTTATTTGTTTTGCTCTGGTGTCTCTTACCACCATCACTCAACGATATGGAGAGGTGTATGTTGTTATAAATTATCATTTAATTTAATTTTATAAAGAAACCAGCTGATGTTAAGTGCAAACTGGGTTCTAAATGGTAAGGACTTTTGCCCTAATAATGCCATTGATTCTTACCTTAGAGAGTCCCAAATTGAAGTTTGTTATATGTATAGGTATCTTGATCGAGGATAGAAGTAGATGTCTATAGGCAACAGCATCCACTTACCATCAGGTGGACTGTGTGCTCGTTATATATCATACTCGATAAATAAGTAAAACTGTAAATTTTCCGATGAGATATCAAAACATTAATCCGCTTTCTCAGGACCACCTCAGGAGTTCTTCCAGCGGCACCATTTCTAATATCCGGGCGGCGAGAACCGTTAAGTCAACGTAGATTCACTCAGAGAACAACATAGACTGAGTGAACATTTTATTCACGACTTTCATTAAGGTACAAAGTCGCAGTTATGAATGTTTAATTAGTTTGCTGTGAGACATCGTGAAATAAGAGATATATCTCTGTCCATTTTGTAGAGTGAGCTGATGTTTATATTGATTAGTTGATATATTACAGCCTATAAAAACTCTACTACTGAATATAAGCTTCCTCCATAGATTGCCTCATAGGCAAGCGGAGTTTTTTTTTTTCATTATTTTCACTTATTATCAGGATGATGTCTATTCGCTGTCGCACCTCAAAACACCCACGGGATGCTATAAGTGGCAGATATTCTTACGCCGCCCCAACACAGCAAACATTGTCTTTAAATCTACACACGTATTTACGTAAATACTAAATAGGCCACTACTGGGCACAGGCCTCCTCTCATTTCTGAGAGGGTTTTAGGGCAAGGAATGTCCGCCGCGTCGCCCCAATGCGTGTTGACAAACTTCACATGTCTTAAAATTGCAATTAACAATTTCATTGGTGCCGGCTGGGATCGAACCCGGGTTGCTCGCGTACTGTGAAGCTTACAGCGAGCGCTAAACATTTGAGCTACCACGGCTACGGCTACGGAGTATTATAAGTTGCAAGATATTTTTTGTTCACAGTTATAATATGCAATTAGATATGATTTCTCCTCCGCCGTTGCTAGAAATCATAGAAGAATTATCATAATTCAGCCTTAGCTTCACGCACTTATTACAAGTTCTCATCAAAAAAAAAATTCTTACGCATCATTTGGTTACGTCGAAAAAGGACCATAAGAATTTCTTTATTTCTGTAAAGATAAAAAGGTGAATACATTTAATGAGCGACTGGAAGCATTTGTGACAATCCCAATGTTCCTTTTACTCGCTTACATCTAACATGTACGTAATGTATGTAGACATGAATGTAATGGAGATTTATAATTCAGTTGTCTCCTGTAGATATAAAAAGGTGAATAAATTAGATGAGCGAATGGAAGCATTTGTGACAATTCCAATGTTCTTTTTGCTTGCTTACATCTGACGCGTACGTAATGTATATGCAGGTATGAATGTAATGAAGTTTTAGACCAAAACCATCGTGGACTGGCGTAAGCTCGAGCTAAACTTTAGTCTACTACCTCCCAGCACTTAGATTAAATCCCCGATATAATAAATTCGCCAGAGGAAGCCAATGAGACGAATAGTGCCCTATCTGCTCACCTAACCTCTACATTTGAAGAATGCTCTCTTAAGGGGCTACTCCATGCGAACGACCTTGAGCATTTGGTGTGCCGCGCCGACTCGCTACAATATAATATCACGTAAGAAATATGTAAGACGCCACCTACTGTAAGAACGTAGTATTTTTTCAACATCAATAAACTATTTTATGGAAATACACACAGCGTACAACGATAAATGTAAAAAAAATCAAATTTTTTATTCGGTATATTAGTTGCATTATATTAGAGTTATGTATTCTCATATAATATTATCTAATTATGAAATTTTATAACTAATTATATATTAAAAATGAAGCATTGAAAATTGTGAGTTTAAAAGATACCTACTCACTATAGGTAAATAGATAGATAGCTCGCCTTTTGTACAAATATTTGGTGCAATAAAGAATAAATAAATAAATAGGATGTTTCGCAGAGTGAGAGTAATATAGAATGAGAGTCGTGGAGGCAGTTTACAAACATAAATTGCACAAGGACAAACATCCAGACCCGGAACAATTATTTGTAGGCCATACAAATACTTGTTCCGTGCGGGATTCGAACCCGCGGCCCCCAGTGCAGCAACTGATTGCTAAGCCAGTGCGCCACGGAGCCGTCGCCGGTTTATAGCTAAAGTGACCATACGTCCCGTTTTGAACGGGACTGTCCCTTTTCTCAGTCACCTGTCCCATTGTCCCCAAACAAAGCTCCGGGACACAAAATTGTCCCGTAACTCGTTGGATGGAAGTATTCAAAGTCAACAATCTTCAACATAATTTTTTTATATATTTTTATATATTATAAATATTTTATATTTTATGTCTCCCTGGTACAAATGCTCCAGTAGAAAGAATATTTTTTTTATTTTGAACAAATTGTGGACGTCTGAAAGAAACACTTACGGTTCCAGTTCTAAAGGCGATGTTGATAAAAAACTTAAGCAGAATTTTATTCTTATTTAAAATTATCACCAACTTTATTAAAGCAAAGGACATTGCTCTGCGCCCATACATTGTTCGCCCTGGAACCAAGAGCATCGGAAAATTGTGTATTTTATTGTTGATCATTAGTAAATTCCTATTTGATCTTATTTTTATAGCGGACTAGCTGCATAATAGATATATTTCAAAAAAAGTATCAGATTTTGAGGTTATAAACCAAGAATATTACGGTTTTTCATAGATCCGAGTGATTTATAACAAACTGAAAAACGATGTCCTAAAACATTTAGCTATTTCTAGTACCTATCTACATAATTAGGTATGCAATTTTTGTTCTAAAGCCTAAGTGTATGTAATTGCAACGTATAAATGCATAGAATGTAGTTAACAAACCTGCTTTCTGAGTATTGGTTTTGAAATGAGAGATAATGTTTGTGTGTATTATTGTAAAAATAAAAATATATGTATATAATGGTTGTTAGCATTTAGATGTTGTCATTAGCATATACGGTACGGTAAGATACCTAGAACCTAAATGTATAAGGATTTAGGCTGCCAGTCACGCCGCTAGACATGCCGTCGAACAGCGAGTGTATAAACCACGGTTTCAACCAAGTTTCAACAGCGCGCCATGAACAGCGTGAATATTATAGACTACTGTCTAGTACATTTGCAAGAGTGTGCGTCTGGACGGCGCTGTTCAAACGCGTGACTATGAAACCAGCCTTACCGACTTAGTACCTAATTGGTAGTATAAGTTGTTTTTACACGTACATTAAATTATTACGTTTGAATTAGAAATAAAACACAGATTAATTTCATGTTTATTGTTCTTTTTCTAAATTGGAAATAAGAATATTGTCTAAAAACTGTGCAGGGATGTCGATATTATTTTGATGTCTCGTAAAGCTCAAGTATCAAATAATGTTCATAACATGGGCGCAGCCACCGATGGTTCTGCGTACAACGATGCAATTACAGCAATATTGCACGATTGCTTCTCTGTTCATCTTTAAAAAATATTGTACCACGAGCAGAGCCGCTATTTACACATAACACATTGCATTGCGGATGCGTAAGTCCGTTTATGAATGCTAGGTTATCGTTTGAGCGGTACACAGTTCCAAAAATCACAGCAAGGTAAGTCGTTCTTGAAAGCAATCAGAGTCCGTTAAAATAGCCAAGTCGTAATGTTCAATATATAGTCCAGAAAGTCACCACAACACCGATACAATTATGTACAAAGACAATTAAAATTGCAAACGACGTCAATCAATGTAACTTTGACAGAATTAGAGATGACGGTACAAAGTAGGCATTTCCATTTGAAATCGTTTAATCGATTGTTTATAGTAACAGAATCAATTTTCCAGATTGATATAGATCTGAAGAATCCTTCTCCGATGTCGATACAGAAACCTCTCGAATCGGACTTATTCAAGAACTAGCTATATTTCAAACGATTCAAGAAATACTTTTGCATAGTTGGAACATCTGTTCCTTGTGATAGACAGAAAAATTGTTCTGTTCTGGGTTCGATCCCAGGGTCGGGCAAATTATTATTGGGTTTTTATAACTTGAAGTTCCCAGTAGTAGCACGGAGTCTGGATTTGTGTCCGGTGTTTGGCAATACGCGCATCACCTATTACATAGGATGTATAACATAACAGTACTTATACACCTCTACCTACTCCTTCTGGAAAATACTGGCGTAATGTTATGTTTATTAATTTAATGATTTTTCTATACAGTTACTTGTATTTACGGTAAGTTATCGTCAATAATGTTCTGTGTCTATATTAGGCATGTTTGAAAATGTCGCGATTGATCAAAAATAGATCTGTTAATGCTTGATTTAATCGAGAATCGATTCTAGTATGTTCGATTTGCATCGATTTGGAGATCGTATTTTTTCATGAGAGACTGACAAGTGACCATTTAGTGACATCAAAAATAGGAGCGCCAAATACGATACGACTTATGAATATTTCCTAAGATTTAGTATAGCCGTACGTTACAAACAGTATACCATCTATATAGTATATATCATCTTTTGTCATACGGTAATATTAATACCATAACACTGTCCTACTTTACTTATAATAACACGTACGTCTCTACTTCTTCCATACTTGTAACAATATTAATAATAATATATGTATCTAGTCTGCAATATTGCACTTTAAAAAAAAAACACATTTATAATTAATGCAGTAACGATAACAGTTTTTTTTTTAAATTAATTGTCGTAAACTCGTAAGTTATCGTTTAGTAAGACGTAAAATATACTCCTGTCTAAACGATAATTAGAAAATCCTGAATAATTAAAAATTCAAAATCGAGTATGACATTCAATAGGTATAGTAGGTTTTTAAAATTATAATAATATAAAATAATATAAAGAAATGGTAATATAATATTTTTATTGTAGTTTCTAAAAATATACAACAGTTCATTAAAAATTCAATAATCGATTACAATCGATTGGGCATCCCTAATCATTTTTCGACACCACATGATGTTTGGCGAAGATGGCGGCGATTAATGTTATTAGTCGAATATAATACTTTTTAATGTTCATTTTTGCATGCAGCTAGTCCGTGTTATAAAAGTATTTGCAACTAATATAATAAAATAGAAAATTAATTATCGTGTATGTCCGATGCTTTTATTACACAGGGCGGTTTTGGACATTGTCCTTTAATCTACTGACAAATGTAATTAATAATTAAAGAAAATATGTTGCATTTAATAATTACCGTCTATACCGAATATAATTTTATATTGAACACTAATTGTGTAAAGTTATAGTTTTTAGAGTGTAAATAAACCCATGTCCTGTTTTGAGTTAAAAAATAAATGGTCACTTTAGTTTTTATTTAGTTAAATTTAGTTTAAAAAAATTTAGTTTATAGTAAAAAGTAGGTATATTAATACCTACTTAGATACTTTTTACCGAATTAGGGAAGAAGCCCCTAATACCAGTCATGCCCCTAATTGCAGTCTTTTCGCCTTTTTGCTCCATAAATAAGATTTCTAGTAGTCTTAACTACAAATATTTTCATCTAAAAAATTCTTTGTACCTAGAGGAAACTATGTTTATTCAAATATTACCTCGCAGTTTTAAACCTAACAGTGTTAAAATCAAAACAGGTACGCAACGAAAAACGATCATTTTCCTAATTATTTGACAAGTTATGATCCCGGTAAAATTATGCTTACTTTACATTATCTCATATATAGGCTTTTTGATTTGTATGAATATGACTATAGACATAGTAATGCAGTTATTTTTGTTTGAATTTACAACTTATTTATTTTCTTTTAGTGGAAATTAATGGGACTGTAATTAGATAATATAAGAAATGTATGGAGTGCATAATGCCAGCCGCCCGGCTGTTATTTGGTTTGACGTACCTAATAAGATGTACCTAATTTCAGCCACGTAATATAAATCAGAGCTGCCATAAACTGGAATAAATACCATTAATTAGATCATAACTTATTTTATAGCTAAGGGAGTTATGATCAATTCGTCTGTTTTAAAATTGGTTTTAGATTTTAAAGTTTAGCAAAAGATGTACTAGCTTTTCTCTCTGACATTCGGCGTATAGAACATCTTATGTACTCAAGTATTTTTTTTTAAAAGAAGAAAAAACAAGCAATAAATAAAAACAAAAACGGGGCAAAAACTCATAACTGACTTTTTGACAAGACCCAGGATTCGAAACCGAGACCTCATGATCAGCACTCGCACTACTACAACCACTAGACCAACGAGGCGGTACTATACCTAATAAGATATTGTGGTTGGGTGATAATATTGAATTAGCCTTTTATAGTGTAAATTATAATATTTGTCGAAATTTTAATTATGGATTCGAACCTTACATGCTAATGGTGCTCCATTTTTAATTTGCATTTACTTCAAAGAAAATACACGCAAAAAGCTTCATCGCGCAGTAAAAAACACAACAAATATATGTATAACTAATACGAAAAATTATACCCAAAACAAACAAATAATACTACCTATAAATAACCTAATAAGTAATATTATTATCGACTAATATGACGTGAGTGTATGTGCTGGTCGACGCTCTAACGACACGGGCTTCGCGTCGAAGAGCTCAGGGCTCACTGACTTCAGCAAGCCCGTGAGTAGTGAATATGCCCAGATTTTAAAATAAATTCTTAATAAAATCAAATTTTGGTCTTTTGAAAAAAAAATTACTATAGAAATGTTCATTAATAAATTGCCTATCCATTGGTGTAAATCGCAAAATAAAATAATACTTACTTTACGAGGAGATGCATGTTATCAATAATAATTTCACATTTATGTGGTTTCGTTGTAAGGAGATTATATTAATATTTATTCGTTTAAAAAAAATTGGATATAGCTTTTATAGAATCAAGATTATGTAGAAATATAATGTGTTTTTTATTTGTTGATATATCTTTTAAATAAAAAGTAGATAGCTCCTAAAAACAGTACAAATAACGACTAGCGCGACATTTTGCTCAACCTGCGCCTTAAGGTTTGTGTGTCGTGCAATTGATACTTGAAACTTCCGAGTGACATTCGACAACTGATCAGAGCAAAGAACACGGCTCTTAAACAATACGATCACTATCGCACTATAGACAATAAACTTCGACTGCGCAACCTCCAAAATGAGGTGAAACAGCGCATTAAAGATTTGAGACAAGATAAGGGGGATACGAGTAATTTGCTGACGGACATCAAGCCATTAGAAACTACCTTCTAGCATTTGACCCGAGCTCTGAAAGTAGATCTATGCCGCCTCTCATTAGGCCGGGAAACCCCGATCTCTCTTTGTCGACTCCAAGAAGGCCGAACGCCAGGCGGACAGTTTAGAGAGCCAATGTACTCCCTCTAGCGGACCTACAGATCCCGCTCACCTATTGCAGAAGTTGAAGCGGAGATCGAGAATAAGTCTGCACTACTACCTGCGGGCGACTCCTTAGAGACTGTTACAGTCACAGAAGTCACGGAAGATATAAAAAACCTCAAGAAGAAATCAGCACCCGGCCTCGAAGGCATTAGCAACAGGATGCTGAAATCTCTCTCCGCGCCTCTTGTATGCCTCCTAGTGGGCATATTCAACGCTCCTTTTACCAGCTGCTCCTTCCCGGATGCCTGGAAAAAGGCAGATGTGATAAGAATCCCGAAACCAAAGAAACCGCGCAACTTAGCCTCTAGTTACAGACCAATAAATCTCCTCAGCACACTGTGGCAAGTTAACGAATGACGTATATTGAATCGCCTTCGTAAATATATCTTCGCTCATAAACTTCTTCCAGACGAGCAATTCGGCTTCAGACCCAAACACTCGTGCACCAACCAGCTACATCGCCTTACAGAATACATTCTGAAAGTGAAAGTTCCAAGAAGAAGACGTAGAATTACTTTGACCGGTGCCCTCTTCTTCGATGTCGCAAAAGCGTTTGACAAAGTCTGGCACGACGGCTTCCTTTACAAGTTGTATAAACTCAACGTGACTGATAGGCTCACCTACATCATCAGAGCCTTTTTTGCCAATCGCCACTTTGGCTATCGAATAGAGGGTACTTGCTCCATAAAACATCCCATCAAGGCTGGAGTCCCACAGGGCTCCGTCCTCTCCCCAATCCTCTTCACAAAATTCACGAGTGAAATCCCAAAGAACCCAGTAGTGAATACTGCCATTTTCGTCGACGACACGGCACTTTACGTCGACTGAGATGCTCCAATCAGGAGTTAACGGTTTAGGCGATTAGTTCCGTTTATGGAGAATCGAAGTGAATCCTCAAAAAAGTGTAGCAAAACACTCAAACCATGCCCACTCTCAATCGACAATACAAAAATCCCTAGAAATCGTTAGGTACGATTACCTTGTATGGCCGCCAGATGCCTTGGCAATCAACGACCAAATACCTAAGGGTCAAATTTGACCACGGTATGATATTGGCGAAAGATATTCACAATGTCTGTAATCGTGCCAAAATCGTCACTAATCACATCCACCCGCTAGTTAACAGTAAGAGCAAACTATCCTTAAGATATAAGTTCCATTTTTACAAAGCACGCATAAGACCTATTAAGTCTTACGCAAGCGTAGTTTTCGCACACGCGGCCCGCAGACACTTGTACGTCCTCGAAGTCGTCCAAAACAGATTCATTGGCATCGCCACTGGAGCTCCATGGTACCAGCGAAATTCCGACCTACACTGTAACTGTCGACTTCCGACAATCTCTGAGTATTTCAAGGAAATGTCTCCGCGCTATTTCGAGAGGGCCGAGACACACCAAAACCCACTAGTGGTAAACGCAGCCACACACGGTCTAACTCCGAACATTACGAAAAGCCTCCGGAGGCCCCGTAACGTTCTGATTGAACCCCCGTTCCGCTAGATACCGACGACCGTAATGTCGCCGGTCAGTCACATATAAACACTACACACTCACCTAGTGCCACAAACACTGTTAGCCGCACCACAGACCCATCCACTCCGCGTACACACCGTACACCTGCGTTCCAGGGTAGTTCTCACCACCCAGAACAACAAACGATACGAGTTAGCCATCAGAGCCGGGGTTTGCTACCCCCTGTTTGGACGGCCGTCAGACAACTCATCTACGTGCACTGTAAACTGTCCCAGGATGCATCGTTACGCAAGTAAAATAAATAAATAAAGGGGTGAGTTATAAAAATTCACCCCTTTTTTAGGTCTGAAAGGCCGCGAGCCGTGAGTCTGATAAAGCTGTAGGAGTCGCATAGGCTGACAGCACTAACATCATCAGAAACTAGAGAGAGATTGTGTGATGTATGAGTCATATCCGTAAATATGTTTTATTCAATGTATAAGTTTTAATCTATTCTCCACGAGCGTCTCTACATTATTTTTCATGCACCCCAAAAAATTTCCAACATTTTTTCCCTACAAAATCAAAAACCGCTTTTACGTCCAAAAACTTTAAATACAATTACTGAAAAACGAGCAGACAGTCCGCTTTGTGGAAAGTAAATCAAGCGATTTATATTCTCTTTGACGTGAAGTGGTTCAATAGACAACGTTTTTAACGCAGGTACAGAATAGAATAATTTTTATTCATCATCGATTACAATACTCATTAAAAATAATTTTTGAAAGCGTTCCCTGCTTCGGAAAAAAATTATCCTAGAAAGAACCATCGAGCAAGCCAGCGGAATAATAATTTAATACAGTAAAATTTTATTACACATTAAAAACAGTATTGTAACGATCACCTAATTTTCCAGTGGTTATTATCAAAAATTTATTGTATAATATAATAATAACCTTTTTCTACTAAAGATTTAATGTTATGTTTACTAAATATTTTTAACTTTTAAAAAAATTGTCCTGCATATTTTCTTTGATTTTGTTTTAAAAGCGTATACATTGACCGCATGAAAGAATTAATGACCCTTCGGAATGAAAGACTAGTATTACTAGCTTGTATTTTCTGGTATTTATAGAATTAACATCACTATTTATTATTCTATTCGAATAGAGACTAAATATATACGATTTCATAGCACGTTTAGCGAGTTACCAAGCGAAAATAATCTGATAAATTAAAATAAAGATTCTATGATACATATAATTCTACAAAAATAAAATAACAGCCTTCATCGTCCCTATGCTGGGAACAGGCCTCATCTTATTTCTGGTTGGGTTCTATTCCAGTGCGGATTGGTTAACGTAGCCATGAAAGATTTGTCTAAATTGTGTAGTATTCCCTGTCTCGTAACCCACATATGGTTCATTTCGAAAGTATTAATATTGTGTCTGAAAATGAATTAAGTTACCAAAAGAATTTAAATAGAAACTGAAAAAAAACTAAGCTAAAATGCATTAGATTATATAAAATGTCAAAATGCTAATATCTTTATAGAGTAAGACTGTCACTTTGACGAAACACAAACTGGTCCCATAAACTTTCGCCCGCTGATTTGATTTGCTCGTTCCGGAGACATTATATGTTGTACAAACAAATATTTGAGTGTATCTCGTTAAATTTATATTTTATATACCATAATTTTTATTTCAGTCCCTTTGACGTATAACTGTCTATACCTAATTGTTATTGTAACCTATTTTTTATAGAATAACAGTGACGACACGAGCACATAGTCAACCAGATTGTAAGTTGATGCTATGGCCCATAGACATCTACGTTTATCCTAAGAACCTAAATGCAGATGCGTTGACACCCCTGAGGACTAAATGGGAATGTTAATGCCTCGTTTTCAGTTAAAAGCTTCTCATGATTTATGTTAACCTCTGGGTATGAACGATTATTATAATATAAATGACTATCTGGTAGAAAATAAACCCTGGAAATGAGATGGTCGCTTCCAAGCTGTTTCCGTAAGTAGTTTGTTCAACATGTGTATTGTTAATGTTTAATTTACTTTGAAAAAAAATCCCGCTGGGTTTTTTGCTATTTCTTCCCTGGACAGAGGCTTTTTCGGAAACAGTGGTGAAAGTAAAAAATAACTTTCAATAAGAATTCTTTGTAATCAATGTTGAATAAAAAACTATTTTATTCTATTTTAAAAGGAGAAACTGGTTTGGATATATACAATAGAATATTATAAATGTAAGTGTGTACCTTATGATAAATAATAAAGTCCTTTTAATATGATAATCAATTTCCCAATTTATGCTATACTCTGTCCCTTTTGTTAAACAACACTGCATTGAAGGTTAAGTGTGGAAGTGGCGTGAACACGTAGCACCGGAACGTGACTTAAAAATGGTTTAAAAGTTCATGAACAACGGTATGACATCAACAATGTAAAAACATTTGCAAAATAAAGATTTTTCAAACGTAACTTTTATTTTTCTTAAAAGTTAAACGAGCTTCCGCTGTAAGTATATATGATGCATAAAGAATACTGTGTTGCTAATAACAATCCCTGAGCTAAACCTCGTTCTTCCAAGTATTTATCATATTTTCTTTCTACTTCTTTTTTTAGAGACTTGATTTTTCTAAAATTCAATCTTAACTGTTTATTATTAACTTTTAGTTTTGTCGTAGAAGTTGATGATAAGAGGGCTGATTCTTTTCTCGCCAGGCTAAGTATATCTTCATCGAGGAAACACAGTTAGCGTTCTTGGCACTATACCGCGGGGAGTAGGACTGTATAATAATTATAATAATTTTAGTTTTTAGTTTTAGTTTTTTCATTATGTATTATTATTGTATATTTTTAAAGAGTAAATAAATTAATATTATATTAGGAATTTGTTGAGGAATCCGATATTTAAAAGAAAGTAAGAAAATATATTTATTTGCTCCAACCAATATCAAACACAAACAAGACGTGAAACCATACTTCCCACCTGTACCATATAATGGTTAACATAATATGCACCAAAATAGTCTACTCAGCTTTTAGTCATAAGTTGATGTCAGACAACAGTTCGTCCCGTTGAATTTTAGTAGAACCAGAAGTATGAGGTAGATGTCAAATGAGAAACATGAACATATACATACAAAATATCAAGTAAATGATATGATGAAATATAGTGTACTAGTGCAGCGTAACAGAAATAATAAGAAAAGAAATCCAAATTTCAACATATCTGTTCAATATATTTGTTTTGAGATCCATAGAAATGGACGTAACTAAGAAAAGGCACGATGGCACAGTGGTCCGAGGAAATCTTGTGATCCCCTTGATTCCATAATTTGGTGTCTCCAAATACCCTCGAAGAGAGCGTTGTAATAGCTCTCTAGCAGTGCTAAATATGGCAGGGTTTGTGTCCCTTGTGACTCACCTCGGAAAATATGTTAGCTACGTCCATTACCATAGTCTAATTTTACTGATTTTAAAAGAATATCTCACATGCGTTATTATATTAGTATATCCTCACGTACGTTAATTAACTTTTCCCCGAGCTCATCTTCAGAAGAAATAATGATATCGTCTCAAAACTAAGTTCATTCACGCTAGGTTATATAATGAATTGATGAAAATCTAATAAGTTTTCCGTTATTTTTCCAACGAAAGGGTTTTTTTTTCTAATTCTCTCAGTAATAAGAAGAGACATGTGCTCATCATTGGGACGTATATAGGCTACTTTACTTATACTTTACTTTACTTTTCCCACTGGTTCCAAAAAAGGATCTATCTTAGTAGCAACTGGAAGTAACACAGTGACATTTTTTGACAATGAATAAATTGGGGATACCATATGAAGAATTGCCTTTCTCGTCGTGCTTGTCAGGTGGATTGCGACCATACTCATACTTAAAACGCTACCCCTCATCACGGGTCTAATATTTTGACCTGCAATATTCCAGATGGGTACTCCCCAACTGTGTGAAGTAAATATCCATTTATCGACTTACGACACGAACAAAATCCATTCCCTTGCGAAGACACGAACAAGTTGAATTCGATTACGGTTACTCATGACTTCAGTTGTATGTAAGTATGACTTCAGTAATTTTCTCAATAGTATTTTTAAACTGAAAAAAGGATAAGATTGGTTTTCTTCCTATCACAAGTTCCTTGTGGAATCTACTACCAAAAGCGAATTTCTGGACAGATAGAACTTAGGTACATACAAGAAAAAAGTCTATTCTTTTTTTAAAGGCTGGCAATACACCTGCAAGACCTAATAATTTTACGTTCACCAGATGTCGCTAGTGTGGACTAAGCTGAACTTATTTGTTAAGTAGAAGGTTACACAGTGTCATCATCATTGAAAAGTAGTGTTTTAAATAAAAGGTTTTCGGTTTCTAGAATTTCTGTGAGTTATTGTTACATATTTTTAAATTCTTTTATTAATTCTCCTACTTTAAGGAATACCCGTAGTTTGGTTTATCGATTTATAATATACTTTATATAAAATTTAACTTACATTTAAGAAATAATCATTAATCTCCACCCTTTTCTAACAAATTACCTTCCGCCACTATTAAATCTGTCAAATGTTTCTCCTCGTTCCTAAGTGGTGTCACCCTGGTGGCAGAAAAAGTCGTGGGTACCGTCATTCCCCTCGTGTTGCAGTTGATCGTGGGCGGCGGTAGTCACCTCTTATATAAAAAGGCAGGTGTGTTATAAATGATAAGCCAAGACCTTTGAGCTACGGCAAATGAATTGATAATAAATTTTAGTCTATCAACTTTAAACGGAGCAACATTATTCATTTAATTCTATTATTCCATCGCCGTTTAATAAATAATTAATTACTAAAAACGACTGCGCTGGGGAGGCCGTCTTTAATAATTTATTGTACCATTAATTATATTTAAGGCAGTAATCAAGATTTTATACTTACAATACGACAGAATAAAAACATTTAAATCTCAAATTCCAAGAAAATCTATTGTTATCAAGAGGAAAGTAGTTGCTGAGTGTTAGATTATCAAGTATAAGTATTTATTTTTATGTCAAGTTTCTAAAGCATCTCCCACACACAAGCGGCTTGCGGTGGCGGCTAAACGCGGGCCGCGGCTGCAGCCGCTGTAACAACACACCACCGCGGCCGGAATGGCGGCCTGAAGCGCCATTCGCTGTGGTGTCTGTGCTACGATCGGACGTCAGTAAACATGACAAACCGTGGCGAAGTTTTATTATATTCAGCAATATTATCATATATTTTGTTTTTAATCCTAATGCTTTTGTGATCACGATGCGAATTATCATAAAGTACAGGATAATTTTGCACTGTTTCTATTAAAACCTCTGAATTTAGCACCATTTTTCACGCGGTACACGCGGCCTGTTGTAAAAATTTACAACTGACCGCGCTGCGGCCATTGACTGACCGCGTACTCGCTAACACACACGCGTTGGCAAATGGGGCGGAGCATGCGGCCGCGGCCAGCCGCTGGCAGGCCGCGCGATGGCCGCACGAGTTTACAGACTCACTTACATTGCAAGCGAATACAACTGGCCGCCACCGCGGCCGCTACCGCAAGCCGCGTCTGTGTGGGAGACGCTTTAACGATTAATTATCTTTGTCATGTTCTTTTTCATAAACATTATGCTATTTCCTGTATGAATGAAACTGAGAATCAGTCTTAATTCCTAACGTTTAAGAATTATAAAGACAAATCCTTTACTTTTAAAATGTTTTAATATTAAACTAAAGATATAAGTAATTATTTTATTGAGTGATTATTAATGTGAATATAAAGTACAAAAGTACATCTTTCAAATGTTATTATAACGAGAAAAAGCTAGCCAATATGGCGGCATTAGACTGTATTAAGTGACCAGTGACAAGTGATTTGTCAAAATTTAATAAATAAGTAAAAGACATACAGATCAATAGATCTGGATTACTTTTACTTATTTAGACATCACTAAATTTTGATGAAATGATGTTTGATGAATCACTAAATTTTGATGAGATGATGATGAAATTTACTCAAAAAACAAAAACACACAACATTACAACATTACAACCTATCAACGTCCACTGTTGAATATAGGCCGCCCCCACAGATTGACTCATAGGGGAGATATATGTTATAGTTGCCATTCTAGTCAACCGCAATTGTTATTGTTAGCAACCGCAACTTTATATTGCTTGATTTGTTATTACGAAGACGCTGCCGCCCATCTCATGGCAAAAATATATCTATATTTAGGCTATTGTAAAAAGGGTTTCCGTTTCTCTACACTCACCATATGAAAACTAGGCAACATTATGTTGCTATTTAAAGCTGGTATTCTGTGAGAACGTGGTTCTTCCCCGGTCAAGTTGACGCATTCACTCTATAACTATAATATAGCTACAGCATGGGTCTACCACGTAAAAAAATTGTTTTATTTGTTTCACTCTGCTGTCTCTTAGGACAACCACTGAACGATATGGAGTGATTTATGTTGTTATAAATTATCATTTAATTTAATTTTATTAAGAAACCAGCTCATGTTGCAGCAGCTGATGTAAAGTGCTAACTGGGTAATGGTAAATACGTTAGCCCTAAAAATGCCACTGATTCTTGCCTTAGAAAGTCCCAAAGTGAAGATTGTTATATGTATAGGTATCTTAATCGAGGATAAAAGTAGATGTCTATCGGCCACAGCATCCACTTACCATCAGGTGGTCTATGTGCTCATTATATATCATACTCGATAAAAAAGTAAACTGTAAATTTTCCGCTGTAATATCAAAACATCAGTCCGCTTACTCAGGACCGCCTAAGGAGTTCTTCCAGCGGCACCATTTCTAATATCCGGGCGGCGCGAAGCGTTAAGTCAACGTAGATTCACTCAGATAACGACATAGATCGAATGAAAATTTTATTCACGACTTTCATTAAGGTACAAAGTCGAAGTTATGAATGTTTAATTAGTTTGCTGTGAGGCATAGTGAAATAAGAGATATATGTCTACTTTTTAGAGTGAGCTGATCTTTATATATGTTTATGTATGTCCTGAATATAAGCTTCCTCCATAGATTGATTCATATGCCTATTTGCAGTTTTTTTTTTCATTATTGTAACTTATTTTCAGGATGATGCCTATTCGCTGTCGCACCTCAAAACACTCACGGGATGCTATATGTACCAGATATTCTTACACCGCCGCTACACAGCAAACATTTTCTCTTAATCTATTTTCACCGATCATTATGCCATCGTCTTAGTGAACGTAATCACTAATCATTATGGCTGCCACGAGAGACGCCACAAGTCCCCATCTCCCGTCTAAGAGGCTTGGCAGATCAGCATTGTGCCGATTGCTGTTGCACAGGCGGTCGCTCGATGTCTGGGGAGACTGGTCTTTAAATGCCATCGAAGGCGCAGGGCCACGACCACCAAGGGCTCGGCATCAGCCCAGGAGTCCACAGGACCCCGGGCACTCAACTGGGCCACCAATCCCAGTCCCGGTCATCTGATTGAACCTTGTCCAGTTCATGTGCGAACCGCGCAATACCACCACCGGTATAGCTTTGAACAGACTCTCCTTCAGCCCTAGAAGTCTCTTCAACTCCTTATAGGAGGAGTGACTCCAAACACCTCGCCAGGAGATCGTACAAGAGGTCGCGCGGACACAATCCTTGCTAGGTAGTCCTAGTATACCTGCGACCTTCTCGACTAGCTCCTCGTGAGTCCCGTATTTACTACGTTTCTCACGGTGAGCATCATCGAGAGGCCGCTGGCCCGAGACTACCTGCACGTCCACGATCACTCCGACGCCCCCTTTAGCGGCTACTATGTCGGGCTTCCGAAGGCCTTTCGAGGTCTTGACATGAGGTTCCGTCACCACCGACCATTGGTCTGAAGCCATCGCGTCTGCTACTAACTTCACTACACGGTCGTGGCGCATTATCCGGCCCCCGTGCGTCCGCCAACATTGCTGGATGGTGTGAGCCGTCGTCTCCCTAACCACGCACCCGGCGCGGCAGTTCAACTCCGCCTCACGACCAATCCTGCGCCCTCTGGATGTCCGAACCCGTGACGGGAGGGCATTAATGTGTGTTTGGACGAACTGCACGAAGTCCCGACCAGAGACATGTGAAGACTCCTCCCGAATCAACTTCGTGGACGCGGGAGTGCGGGCGGATTCGCGTAACTCGAACCCGTCCACTGAGCTCCACAGCCTCTCGCGCCAAAACCGTGAGACGGACCTAAGGCCCGTGACCGGATCCTCTCTGGTGAACTTTCGGAATTGCTTATCGGCCCAGCTCAACTTCTTACGGATCCTTTCGGATCTGGCGGCGGCCTTTGCCACTGACCAACTCGACGAGCCGAGCCGCCCGAACCTCTTTAGTATGAGGTCCGGGATGCTCGCTCGAAGCGATGGGATCGCTAGGCCGCCATCCTTGATGTTGGCATGAAAGTACCCGATAGGCACGTCCTTCGGGAGCCTCAGCCAAGTCCTAACCGCACCCCGGATCTGGACGTCGAGCATGCACAACCTATCATCCGAGATATTACCCAGCACAAGGCCATGCAAAAATCTCGGAATAAGGTGTCCCCTCACAATTTCGAGCCGCTGCTGCGGCTTGAGGGGTGCCTTTGTGATGTTGGTCAAGGCAACTTTGATATCATGCTCTAACGTGACGCATCCAGACGCATGGAAGTCGATGCCAAGATAGCGCCAGCGTTCCACGCAAGAGGTTTGTGGCAGCCACTTCCGACCTATCCGGAAATTCCTTCCGGTCAGATAGTGGTGTTTCTTGCGCTTCCCGTCAGGCACCATCGACAAGACGGAGCTCTTGGTATGATTGACCGTGAGGCCCATCGACGACGCCACCTCGAACACACAGTCAATGGACTCCTGCATCCCTACCTTTGAGCCTGCAAGCAGGACTAGGTCATCGGCATAGGCCAGAGCCGAGACTCGCTCCATTTCCAGCCTATAGCCTACCTCTTTCGGTAGAGAAGCAAGAATTACGTCCATCGCCATGTTGAACAAGATGGGTGACAACGGGTCTCCCTGACGCACACCTCGGCCCAATCTAACAGGTGCACTCGACTGCCCGCCGACGTCCAACTTGGTGGTCGCCGCGTCGTACAGCCGGTGGATGTAATCACAGAATGCCACGGGCAACCCTCGAGCCCGAAGAAGCTCGACCAGCGCACTATGAGATACTGTATCGAACGCCTTCGCGAAATCGAGGATCGCCACATGACACTCTCTTAACTTTTTCCTGCTATCCCCTAGCACCGCGTCCAGCACGGCGGAGTTCTCCAACGTGCCGTCGGCGCGGACGAATCCACGCTGTCGTGCATCGGGGGGGCAGCAATCCAGGAGTCTCCTCGCCAGGATCGAGTGCATGTGCCTAAGCGGTATCGAGGCGATCGAAATCGGTCGATAGTCGCCCGGCCCAGCAGAATCGTCCTTCTTCGGCACGAAGATCGTCCTGCATTGCTGCAGGGGCTCTGGTATAACGCCAGTGGTCAACCAAGAGTTGAAAATTTCCGCTTTCCGGGCCGCAGGAACTACACGCCACTCATCCGGACGGATACCGTCCGGACCAGGCGCTGTCTGCCAGTCGAACTTGGACGCCTTCACTTCGTCGGTCGTGAAAGGCACCCACAGCCGAGAGTAATCGCGTGCGCCCCCATACTGCTCTTCCCGCCTTAAGGCGTTTAGAGCAGACGGTGTAGGCCCTGAGGCATCAGACACCCTCTCTAGGACCGGTCGCCAATAGGCTTCCAAGTCTTCGAGAGAGTGCCGGACGCTCCTGTGCACTCCATCGATCACCTCGGCTGCTGCTCGACTGCGACACTTCTGAAATAGCTCTTGTACCCTGGCGTACTCTAATCTCCTCCGCTTGCGGCTCGACAAACCAGCCAGTGCGGTGTCGGCCCGAGTCATGTTCGATATGCGGTGCCGCCTCGCACTACGGGAACCCAGGCCGTGTCGCGACCTCTTCACCGCGGCCCTCTCAAGAAGATCCGCGACAATTTGGTCTACACACGTATTATCTGGGACACCACCTAAGTGCGGTGATGGGTCATCAGCGACAGGCGGTGCGTCTTCAGCTGGCATAGGCTGGACCGGCATCTCGATACTTTCGGATTCCGGCCGTGTCGAACCCCTGCTTTCAGGCGCTTGGCTGCTCATTGGTGGGGATCTGTACTCATCCCGGCACGCTTGTACCAGGAGTTTGTACTCCCCACAGCGCCTTTTTCCCTTAATAGCCTCTAGGGTCTGCTTACGAGCGGTACGCCCCGACAGGCAATTTAGCAGGTCTACGTTCGTGCAACGACCGGTTTCCTCGAGTAATCGCGCCTCTGTACGCGCCATCAATGCCAGCTCCTCATCGCGCCACCTACGCTTCACCATATTAGGAGCGGCCTCCGCATTTGCTATTTCGGGGTGGGCCCTACTGTAGTGCCCTGTAGACACCCCTTTAACTCCGACAATATACATTTAAGATATTAGTATTAAGTATAGAATAGCGACAGTATAATTAAAGTTCTTGTACAAGCAACAGGTCTCCTTCATTCAGCACCTTCCGAGTTCCGACATTACACTACGCTTGTGGACCCCCAACCCCGTTTTGGTGGTGAACGCACGTTCACACACCGGACAAGTCCAGTCAGCGACCGCGAAAACTGTGGCTGGAGCCCCAGTTTGGGCGGCCGAGGATTGGGCCAAGCTCCCCGGCTCCTGTGGGAGGCCAGGGTGGCAAAATAAATTATTTCCATTCTTTATCTTGACCATTGCTTGTGAGTATGCCCAATGTGGCTGGGGTGCAATACATACATGTACATACTTACGTAAATACTCCCGCCCATCACTCAGAGCGGTAGGCAGCGACTACCGACTTCAATTTGGCACGATCCTGACACATCTCTCTCGCCTTCTTTATATCCATTAAAATAATCATTAAACTCCACCCTACCTACGAATACATACTCGGTGATTAAGGTTCACTTAATTTGGCCCATTTTCAATATTTCGCCAATTTGGTAGATAAACTTTCGTCTAGGAAGTCCCTTGCCGGTTAGGCAATTCACTTCTGCAACATTATTTGCTTTGTCACTCTTTGCTCTTTCATATTTCCTACATGACCAAATCACCGAAACATTCATTTCTTAAACTTGATCACAACATCATCTTTCTTTTTCTTTTCCTTTTTCTTTTTTTTTAAGATTACCCCACACTAGGATTTTCTCTTGTATCGTGGAGGTAGTTTACAAACATATATTGCACAAGGACAAATATCCAGACCCGGAACAATTATTTGCAGGCCATACAAATACTTGTTCCGTGCGGGATTCGAATTTTGAAACCGCGGCCGCAAACGTTGCAACTCATTGTTAAGCCACTACGCCACGGAGCCGTCAAAAAAATCTTACAAACCACACTTTTCTCTTATCACACAATTTTTTACCCTGATTCAGATTCAGCTCTAACATCCTCTTAACGACCGCATTATTACAGCATTTATTCTACTTTCCATTTCCTTAATGCCCTGCGTTCACCCTTCGCTCTATATCCTTGTCATGTCTACCATTCCCCCTAAACACACATCCTAAATACACAAACTCATCTAATTGCTTAACCGACCCCCTTCTATTCTTATTTTACATATTGTTTTATTTATTTTTTAACATCCATATAGAAGTTAAAAATATATATCTATAGTGAACACATGCAAATTAAAGCAGATATATTTTTACGTACACAAATAAATATATTTAAATAAACATTAAAAAATGGCGGATTACTTTACATCTCAGTAAGTTCAATCTCACAGAATACCACCGTAAAATAGTAGCTTAATTCTGTTGAGCATCGTATGGTGCCTGTAAAGAACTGGAGACCCATTTTACTGGAAACGAGGCATTTCTTATATCAGTCCTCAGGGGTGACAACTAGTAACCCTAATTCCAGTAAAACAGGTAAATCTCTTTACAGCACGTAGGCGTAGTTCTTACATAAAATATCATTGATACCAAGATAAACAATAGAGAATTGTTAAGTTGCACGGCTGAGTGCAATCTGACCTGCGGTTGAAGGTACAACAAAGACCACGCAGGACAGGAACAAATTGCGTGCTCTCGTGTCGGAGGCTAGACAGGAGTTTCCTTGTATATATTGTGGTCTTTTGAGGGCATAGAGTAATTAAGCAAAATAAGTAATAGCGTACTAGCCATTACGAATACAAACATTTAAAAAACTTTTCTTCTTTTTTTTAAATTATGGCTTCTATTGATAGGAAAAAAGTTACTGTGAGCTGTCAAAATGAAATTAATCATGTCATTTGGCTATGTCCTCCATAGAGCAACACAGGTAACCAGCGACTTTCTTTAAAAAAAAAAAACGTTGCCACCACACTACGAGGATTTACTGTATCGTGGGGGCATTTTCCATACATAAATTTCACATGGACAAATTACTTGCAATCCATACAAGTACTTGTTCGGATTCGAAGCCGCGGTCCATAGCGCTGCAACTGGAGCAGTGGCTTAGTAATGAGTTGTTTGCATTACGGTTGCATTACGGAGTCGTCAAATACCATAATTGTATAAGTATAAAAACTAAAACTAAAAAAGTGTGTTCAACTCTACATTTTTTGTTTTAGTTCCATATAATTTGGAGAAAAAACTCCATCAACATCCACATCACTCCACAAGGATGGTTTAACGTAAATATTCAAGCTTGCGATATTACTTAGTCAATGGGTTAAAAAATACTTTTAGTAAAAATAAAATGCGGTTTCAAATAACTATTTTTTTAAATAATTTTACATTCTGAATTCGAGGCCTTAATTCTTCAATACATTACGTCTTAGCACCTATTTGCCCGTATCAAACAATTATTTGTAGACCGTACAAACACTGTGACTTATTTTTGCAAACATATATTTATCTAAAAAGAGTTTTCATTTTTTTACATTAGCATAGGACAAGCTTATTAATTTTAAATTTGCTAGATCAAAGGCAGGTTGAAATAATTCATATTTAAATAGTTTTCATCCTAGTAAAAGACTGAACTGAAATAAGTTTAAATATTTTAATATAGATTATGAAATTATAATGCAATATACAAAAACATGTTTTTATTAAAGTATGTAAAAATATACTTTGCGTACATCTGCTCGATAAAATTATTATATTTTTATAAATTATATTATCGAGCGGATACGGTACGCAAAGTAATTTTTACCAACTTTAATATAATGTATTTCCACGAAGTAACGCCTGATTCTATTAATTATGTTTTTATTTTCAATCGGCTTTTGTCCATATTAGATTATAGGTACATAATTTATTTGGATAATTTCTCCTTGTGTTAATTGGATGTTATTACTACTCCAAGTTAATCCGAAATGGAGTCTGCATGACTTAATCTGAAAATGTTATATAATATTATACACTTGTAATTGATTTGCATAATAGAGAGTGTAAAAATGTGTATGTTTTTGTTATAATGTCATATATGAGTATACAGTACTAGTAGTGTACTTGTTAAATAAATAAATACACATTAAAAAATTGCTGTCGCTTTAGATCAAGTTCGCACAAAATCTTCACCTTTGTTGCTGTTTAAGAACATAAATCATTTTATGTAACAATTATTGCGGAAACTTGAATGGCTATTGAGAACTGAAAGAGTTCTGGGTATTTTCAACGACGGCCCGATAGTACAGGTGCTAAGCGTTCTTTTGCGACGATGAGGGCCGCGAGTTCTAAAACGTAACTTTTATAAAATCACACCACTCTGCTACGACTTGGAAATATTTCCTTTATCGTAAATCTTTGAAGTAAATGATCCTTTGCAGTTAGTCTATTCATTTCATATCGAGCTCAAAAAAGGGTTATCAACGGGGCTGTAATATTTTGTATGTATGTTACGCGAATCGTGTAGTGGCGGTGTAATTATATCCACTATCCCATAATATCGTCCCGCGGATGTTGTGAGAGGCAACATAGGAAAACTGAAACAGGACATAGACAGAAGCATCTTCTTGATAACAACTGAATATAATTTAAAAAATCTGTGGTTGCCAACCCGCCTGCCGAACGTGGCAACCTATTACATAGTGGCAATCTATGCATGTATGTTGGAGTTGTAGCACGAATGGGTCGGCTCGTTCGGGGAAGGACCACGCTCTCATAGAATACCAGCGTAAAATAGCATTTTAATGCTGCTGTGTTTGGTATGGTAAGTGTAGAGAACCGGATGTCACCTTATTCTATAAAAAAACATATATATTAAGCAAGGACATAGAATAGATTGGAATGCATATATTAATGATTATTATAAGTTGTAAGATATTTTTTGTTCACACTTATAACTTGCAATTAGGTAACATTATGAATTCTCCTCCACCGTTGCTATAAATCATAGAAATATCCTCATAATTGAGCTTTAGTTTCGCGCACTTATCATTATACAGAATCTCATCAAAAATAATTTGATACGCATCATTCGGTTACGTCGACAAAGGACCATTAGAATTTATTTATTTCTGTAGAGATAAAAAGACGAACAAGTTTTAAGAGCGAGTGGAAGCATTTGTGACAATTCCAAGGTTCTTTCTACTTGCTTACATCTGACGTGTATGTAATGTATGTAGGCATGTATGTAATGGAATTTTATAATTCAGTTGTCTCCTGTAGAGATAAAAAGGTGAATAAATTTGATGAGCGAGTGAAAGCATTTGTACAATTACGGCTTCATTTGACGTGTATGTAATGTATATGTCTCCCATTTGCAGACATCGGAGCTGTCAAAAGTTTTACAAACGTATTAAGAACCGATCGCTATACAATAATTTAATGAATGACCTAGTATTCCCACTGGGATGATCACAGTTCATGATCAATGCGTGTTGTTTAAGTTTTTTTTTTCAACTTTAATATTACATAAGATATTAGTCTTAATAAGATATTAGTTATAATAGTGAGTTTTCTTATTGACAACTGAATAAATGATTTTACGTGACTTTTGAAATAAAAGAAACAATTTCGATTTTATTCAAAAGTTAAAACATTTTTATAAACCGAGGAATTAAAGCCCCGACTTTAGTTTGTGAAGTTATAATATATAATTGTTAGTTTTTTTTTAAAGGATAGGGTGACAAACAAGCACACAGTCCACCTGATGGTAAGTAGATGCTGTGGCCCAGTGACATCTTCATTTATCCTCAATAAAGAATAGTTATCGACCAGATCGGCGATACATTGAAAATGGGCCAGATTAGGAGTACCCTTAACCGACGAGCGTGTATGCGTAGATATATGGATGTGAAAGAGGCGAGAGAGGTGTGTCAGGATCGCGCCAAATGGAAGTCCGTAGTCTCTGCCTACCCCTCTGGGTGACAGGCGTGAGTGTTTATGTTTATGTTTTAAAGAATCAAAATGCAGATGCGTCGTCACCCGTGTGAACTAAGATGGAATGCCTCTTTTGCAGTAAAATGGGTCTCTGGTTCTCTACACTCACCATATGAAACACAGCAGTGTCGAGCTGCCATTTTACGCTGGTATTCTGTGAGAGCGTGGTTCTTCCAATCGTGGTACAACTATACTACTAATATAGCTGCAGCATGGCTCTACCACGTTTAAAAGTATATACTTCAAGCAACTATATAGTTGCTTGAAGTCAGTTTCTACCCTTTGAATGGAAAAAGGAATATAACAATCTCAATATCGTCTAAATAGTTAGATTAAAGGTTACATCCCCTATTCAAGGGTGAAATTTTTTCTTGAAATTTATATGGGATCTACCCTGAATTATTACCCATTTATTAAAAGAATAATCATCAAAATCTATTCACAATTAATATCCCGTAACATACGTACAAAATAAACAAACAGTCTAATTTTTATTGTCTTCCATTTTAGGGTTCCGTACCCAAAGGGTAACTAACCATCCGTTCGTCTATCGGTCGGCGGGCTGTATCTCCTGATCCGTATTTGATAGACAGTTGAAATTTTCACAGAATGTGTATTTCTGTTGCCGCTATAACAACAAATAATAAAAATAAAAATAAATTAAAAATTAAAGGGGGCTCCCCTACTAGAAACGTGTTTCACGATGGTACGGAACCCTTCATGCGCGAGTCGGACTCGCATTTGGGCGGCTTTTTTGAAGTTCATTAAATAATTAGTGAACTAGTTATCTATAATCTGCTTATTTTTAACAATATAAGAGTGAAAACGTGCTTGAGCGTGGCAACAGTGAATAGGCTTTTGTTACGCTAAAACAGTGCGGTTTACCATTTAAGGCTTCATCGCCACTTACGATCAGGTGGGATTGTAATCAAGCACTGACTTATAATAAGTTAAAAAAAAACAAATAGCCGTAATATTAAGCTAATGTGTCACATTTGCTACCAACTTCAAACAAAGTGGCTGCAGAAACATTATTTGCCACTGACGGCTAAGATGAACTACCTCACAGCCTGCAAAGTTACAGCATGTATCCGCACCACAAGTGGGTACAAGCCTTTGCTCACTTCTGAGAGGATTGTTTAATAATAAATCCGCCGCGCTACTTCAGTACGTGTTGACGGACTTCACATCTTGGCTCTTACAATTTTATACTCCTCTGATGTTTCCTCGTGAGTAATGTTTTCCTTAACCGCCAATCATGTGATAAATTAGCACTTATTATCAGCGCTTATTATAAATCACGCTTTTAAAGTTTTCAAACTACTCCGGTGCGGATGAACAGCTCCGTACCGATAGTACGGAGCTGTTCATACGGTAGCTCCGTACTACTACAAGTTTATACCTTCCAGTTTCGACTGTTGTAAATGCTCGGAGATGTCGTGGCCTCCGACAAATAGTGATATAGCCATCCAGTTCCAGATGAGAAGTAACTTAAGGCTGTCGGTGAGATTAAAGGCGCGAGATGTCTAATACTGTGATCGCTTACCTATCTGCCTATGACAAGCGTAGCACGGAACGCATTAAAGAGCTCTTTATCCTTAATTAAGTAATATGTACTGCGCACTAGATCTGACACAGGGACAAAAATCAGTACGGCAGTGTGAGGCGCGATGTCGGAGGCACGTAGCACCTTTTTATGGCACAGAGTCACACTAAGTAAGTTTGAGCCCGTGGGCTTTAACGTGTATTGGAAACAACCAAGTCTCGGCGATTCATCTACTTGTACTACGTAGTACTACTTCATTTTTATCCTACAAAATTTTGATATTCACCGGTTTTCAGGCAATAATATCAAGGAATAAAATTTTATAGTGTTTACAAAAAATTGTTCCAAGTCTGTATGACAGTCCGTGTTCGTATCTTTTTTTATTTTCGAATATTTTATTGTTTTTATTTTCTGACGGCTCAGTGACGCAGTGGGTTAGCATTGAGCTACGACGCTATAGGCCGCGAGTTTGAATCCCGCACGAAACAAGAAATTATATGGCCTGCAAATTATTTATTTATTTATTTATTTTATTTTTTTATTATTGGACAACACAACATATTACATCATGACTTAAAGCTATAACTTACAATAATAATAGTGTAATACAAGACATAATCCTTATACGTGTTATCACGGCATGCCAAGATTGAGAAACAAACATTTTGAATAAAATTGCTTAAACTAACAGGCTCATAAATCCAACAAATTAAGAACTATAATTTTAGTGAATATCAATATTGTTCCGTGTCTGGTGCAATTTATGTATGTAAACTGCCTACACGAACATACTACGCGAGAAAATCCTAGTGTGGGTGGGCCACGTTATAAACAAGTGTTGTGTGGTACAGCCTATTAAAGTCCACTGCTGAACATTTGCCATAGTTGCCTCGCTTGGCAAGCGGGTTGGCAAACGCAGTTTTTATGGTTTATTTTAGTCTTTATTAGGAAGACGCTACTGCCCTTCTCATTATTTGTCTTCCTCTGTCGCCGACTACGACACCCACGGGATGATATAGGGCAGCAGATATTCTTTAATTGCCACTACACGGTACTCAGTGTTTTAAACATTACATTAATAAATTACAAACCTTTATTTCAAAATAAATCATTTAATAAAACTTATTAATTACAAATCTAAGAAACAAAACTCAAACTCTTCTTAATAACTTTACGCATTTAATGACTAACAAACGGAAAACAAACTGAGTTTATATTCATTGCTCACCGGATTAATTAATTTACTTGGGGAATTTGTTAACTTTAAAACATGTTACAGTTTCATGACGATAAGTTTAATTATAACATACAGACGTTATAATTAAACTGAAGTAACAAACGAACTTACATTTAACCAGATGGTACTGCTACTGCAGTCCTTAGCCACCTGAGGCCTACTTCAAACAAAGAAGGCTGCAGATGCGTTTGCACGTTCTCAGGACTAGGATGGAATGCCTCGTTTCCAGTTAAAATGAGTCTCCGGTTCTCTACACTCATAATACGAAACACAGCAGCATTAAGCTACTATTTCACACTGATATACTGTGAGAGCGTGGTCCTTCCCCGGTTGAGTTGAGTAGCTGAAGCTAATCAATGTGGTGTTTAGTGCTCAAAAAAAAAACGAAAAGTCGGAAAAATATTATATAAAATATAACAAGAAATAATGATCAATTGTAAATTTTTAAATGTTTATATAAAGAGCTACTGTTCAATAATTATAATTAACTAAACATTTAAAATACATAAGTAAACTTCTATAAAAATTCTAATTCCTAAAATCAAGGTAGTAGAACTTCTTCTTTGCGCAGGAGACCATCTCAGTGGAGATCACTCTCTTACCTATTTCTGAAACCAACTAGCAGTGCTTGCGCTGCTGCTCTCCGGTCTGCAGGGTATAGAGAACCAGTACAACTACAGGCTGTGAGGCAAACCATCTTATTCCTCAGAGGTGATAACGCATCTCTAACCTACCTTGTTTGAAGTTAGTGGCAGGTGTCAATGGACTACAGTAGCCACTTACCTCCAGGTAGGCTGTAAGTTCATTTGTCACTTTAGTTTAATAAAAAAAAAAAGAATTCTCAACCTCATATCTATTAGGGTAGACGAACATCATAACAATTGAAAAGATTCTAAAGAGACAGACGGATAGACAGACATAGAGGCCACCTCTGATCTGATCTCTATATCTCGGATTCTGACTGTCTGTCTGTACATAAATGTTCCGTTTGCCGTATTTGGCGCTGTAAGCTCAAGACACAATAACCTTAAAAACACGCCCTACCGCTGTTCAAATATTATTACTGAGCGAGACAGCTGCTCGCAACTTGCTCATTAAAACTGAGCCAAATTAGCTCACTTCGACGTTCTTGTGAGTTAACACAATGATACTTTGTAGGCTTTGTTAGAATTCCTAGAAATGAGGTCACCTTTTTAAAACACGGGTAAATTGTATGCCTTCGATTTAACTCATATTAAAACTTTTTTAGAAAACCTAATATAAAGTGTAGGTGATAGGACCTCATAATCATAATCATAATCTTAATCTTTATTGCAATCAAATGGTTATCAATAGATGTGATGTTTCAAAAATAGTCCGCATTTGAACCCGGTTTGGGCGTAGCAATCATAAAAAATTGAATTTACATTATTGAGTACTATTATTAAATTACATTATTAGATTTACGTTATTAACTTACATTATTAAATTACATTTTTAAATAAGTTATACAACATTAGATAAATTATTGAATATTTTAAAAATTTAATTCAATTGATAATCACAATGTTTAGTAAACAAAAACAATAGTAATAAATTAAAAAAAAAACCTCTTCTGTCTAGCAATCCGTTTCATGCTTATTTGCGCGAACACAGGCGTGTGCGTTTCTGAAGGATATATGGTCATGCAGCATAGTTGCAGACTATGAAGTATTACATTTTTTTGTATAGCATAGTCTTGGCCTTGAACTGTTAGGATGCTGTAACTGTTTTTGTGATAAATAAATAAATTAATAAAATAAATCTTAATCCTCAGAAATGAAAACGCATTAGCAGTCTTCTTTGTTAAGTTTTTTTTTATAGAGTAAGGGTGACAAACTAGCATATAGTTCACCTGATATTGCCCATAGACATCTACATTTATCTTCAATTAACAATCAAAATTCAGATGCGTGGTCACCCCTGAGAACTGACGTGGAATACCTCGTTTCCAATAAAAAAGAATCTCCGGTTCTCTACACTCACCACACGAAATACAGTATAAGAAATACGATCTGGAGAACATTATTATTATTATTGTGACCTTAACGTATCTTGGTATCGTTCAATAAAAATTGCGTTATGCTGTGTAAAACTTAATAAGCAAAGTGACAAAGTTGAATCTCTTGTTGTATTCTACGAATGTCTTATATAACATTTCTTTAATATTCAAGTTACCGTAAACGTTACGGTAAGAGTATATTAAAATTCTAAAGTTGAACATAGGCCTCTATGGATTGCATCATAGGAAAAACTTATTATTACGTCGTACCTGAACGTTAGAAAACAAATTACTAAAAAAAATTTCTGTTCGCGTTCTAATATTGAACTAACATACCTTTCGCAACAAAAGCAAACAACCTACGGTGTGCCGCAAGGAAGTGTACTCGCTCCTTTACTATTCCTAGTCTATATAAATGATTTACCGGAAGTGACTCAGTACCCTATGACCTTATTTACTGATGATAGCACAGTCTTATTCACTGGACAAGACAAAGTCTCATTTGAAACGAACATAAATCAAAATTTATGCAGGATAATAAGCTGGCTAAATGACAATAATCTTAAAATTAATCTAGATAAAACGCACATTACGTCATTCAAACAAAGGTCGCAACAACAAAAACTTAATATTCAAAATAAAACTAAAATTATAAATGAAAAAGAACATACGAAATTTCTGGGACTTTGGCTAGATAAAAATTACATAGAGAAAACATATTGAACACATGATAAAAAAGATAAATCAATACCACTATGCACTACATAACCTTTTAAAAATAACAAATCGTGAAACAGTCATAACCGCCTACCATGCATACGTCTCTTCAACATTGAGATATGGTATAATATTTTGGGGAAACTCCACAGGACGCGAATTAGTTTTTATAGCGCAAAAGAAATGCTTACGAGCAGTATGCCGGTTGCAGGATACCGATAGTTGCAAATCGCATTTCATTGACCTTAACATACTAACCCTGCCATCTTTATATATATTTGAAGTAGCAATGTTTGTTAGGAAACATTTTAGCATATTTGAAACCACTAATAATAAACGTCTCAGAAACACATTGCGTATTAAATCTCACAAAACAGCGCTATATTCAAAAAGTTTCCTGGGTATGGCTCCTAAAATTTTTAATAAACTCCCAAAAAACATCAAAGAGACAGATAACATAGACGAATTTAAGAAATTGCTTTCGGGTTTTTTAATAGAAAAAGCATAGAGTAGTAATATTTTGATGACAAAATGAATAGTTTTTAGCACCTACAATTAATGTCCGATTTATTTATTATATTTTTATATATTATATTTTTATCATTATGTTATTAAGAATTAGGTAATAGATAATAAAAACAATAATTTATGTAATTTTTCTTAAACATACTAATTATTATTGAAATTGTAATGTTAATCAATATTTATATTAGTAATTCATGATCATGTTAACCAAATATTTGTATGCCTTCTAAGGCGAAACATAGTGATACTTACAATACATTTTCCACCAAGCTTGTAACTTTTTTACCTATGTTTTACAAATAAATTATTTTGAATTTTGATTTGTCTAAGTTGCCACGTTTGGCAGAGGGTAGTTGTAATTTTAAAAAAGATGTCTCGTCTGTCGCTTCTTACTTTACCCACGGGACGATAAAAAATAGTGAATATTCTTACACCTCCAGTAGCACAGAACACTAATACCCTTAGTCCAGTAGTCAGTCAACATTAACATTAAAGTGATGTTATACGCAAGCGTACAATAACGCGAGTACTTATTTATTACAAAGCGGCTGAATCTCAAAGAGCTTTATACACCTTGAATTTCACGGTCGGCTTACCTTTTTATTATGCATACTATGCTCATTTCGCTTCCATAATTTAACGATATTTACCTAATAGAAGCATATTCAAAATCTTTTTTTTTTATTTATTAAGTTTATTTATTACAACCTAGCAATGGTCATAAGCTGAGCATAGACCTCCATATAAACCACACAAAGGGGGTTCTCTACACTCACTATACGAAATACAGCAGTGTCAAGCTACCATTTTACGCTGGTATTCTGTGAGTGCGCGGTCCTTTCCCGGTCGAGCCGACCCATTCGTGCTACAACTATACTACTAATATAGCTGCAGCATGGCTCTACCACGTAAAAAAACTGTTTTATTATCGACGGTGATTTATCTTCCCTAGTGTAGTGGTATTGGGAGTAGTGGTATTAGCATTAGTACTGACGCGGACAGTGCACATCATTTTATTTTTTTACGCGGATATAAGCTAATTAACTGTTACCATCTTAAATTTATTGAATGAATATTTCTTTTTTTTTGCGTCAAAATCCTTTCAAAAAATCCAGCCAAATTACTTATTTCGTTCGTGACAACACAATATAAAAAAAATCATTATTTTGCGAGACAAAGTAAGAAATTATTTTTAATCAAAACTATTCATTCGTGTTCGCTCTGTTTTTAGAGTAGATTTGTTGCGAGACATAAAGGCTAAAGTTGAAGTTCGTCATATGTAAACCCTTTTATGAGCCTCTAAAAGCAAGGGTGCGTCATTAATCTGTGCAACTAAGGTAATAGAAACATGTTGAGTAAATACATTAGTCATGTAGATATATTTATTTATTTTATTTGTGTTTTATTTTTATTTCATTGTAAGTGATAATTTACCACTTGCTCGGTGGTGAGTGAAAACATCTTGAAGAAATCTGAAAGGCTAAGAAAATGGTGGACATATGCATTCCGTCAACAAGCTCTATCTCCATCACGACCAATGAAAATGTTTGTTGCAGTTTTTAGTGTTGATTAACCACGTGCACGTGGCTGAAATAAAACATTTTCCTACTCCAGAACCTAGAGTCTTATAGGGGCACCGTAGTATCAGCTCTTTCACTTGACCGTATTCAACGGAGACCAGCCCGAATCGTCGACAACCAAGTTCTTTCCGATAGCCTTGACTAGCGAAGAGACATTGCATCTCTGTGTATCTTGAAATAGCAGTTTAATACTACTGCTTTTTTATGGCTTCTGACGAGAACCTATAAATCTTTACTGAAAACGAGAAATAACGTAGTCCTCAGAACAAAGCATTTGCGTTGTGATTCTTAATCAAGGATAATTTTTTTTATTATTATTTCACCCTTCTACTCCTCCCTATCTAAAGGAGAAGTTTAATTTTGTGGGGCTTCCGGGGGAACCTTTACGCTCTTCTAGAAAATTCATTTTAAGTGTGCCAACTCACAATACATCATTTTTCAATAAATCTTTTACTGTCCAGTCTATTAAGCTCTAGAATGCCCTACCTTTGCATATACGTGAGGCACAAACTATTGTTATCTTTAAGCGATTACTTAAAGAGCATTACTTGTCTCAATCGTTCGGACACCGTTAGGATAGATTGTGTGATTATGTATTTATTGTATCTATCAGCTTTATATTATTGTTTGAGGAATTTTGTATATATATATATTGATATATACGTGTTGTGTGTATATTTAGGTATATATGTTTATATATATATATATATATATATATATATATGTGTATGTATATATGTATGTATGTATATATATATATGTATGTATATATATATATATATAATATGTGTGTATGTATATATGTATGTATGTATATATATATATATGTATGTATATGTATATATTATATGTGTTACCTTATCTTTTATTATTATGTGTTAGTAATTTATATTATTTCATGTATTACTTAGTTATTTATATCTTTTTTTTTGCATTTATTATTTGTATATTTATATTTCACCACCTACCACCTACCTATTCATTGTTTGTATTAATTTACACCTTTGGTTGCCTGGAAGAGATCGTTATGTAGCGATAAGGCCGCCAAATTGTACATATTATAATCTGATTTTGTTATGACATTTGTATATTTGTTCGTGGTGTACAATAAAAGTATATTCATTCATTCATTCATAAATATAGATGTTTATAGGCTGTAGCATCTATTTACCATCACATGAGCTATTTGTACTTCCCATATCTTCGTTCTATATACGTCTCTCTATTTAATTAAACGTTTAATAAGAAAGTTATTTTTGCGAAACATGATACCTTATCTCATTTATATTCATCATTCATGAAAATTTTCAATCGTGGCAAAGATCTGAAATTTTGTATGTGGCCTTGTTCCATTAATTTAACAGCAGATTTGAAAAAATAGTTTCCTTGGGAAGCAATTTAGGCGGTACTTAGGGCATCTACGACGTGCCTAAGTAGATCGTTTTACATTAAAATTTCTGGCAACTTAGGCTGTATTAATAAAGTAGCCTCAACTTTGAATTCATTATTTGACGGCTCCGTGGCGCAGTGGCTTAGCAATGAGTCGCAGCGTTTGGGGCTGCGGGTTCGAATCCCGCACGGAACAAGTATTTGTATGGCCTACAAATAATTGTTCCGGATCTGGATGTTTGTCCTTGTGCAATTTATGTTTGTAAACTGCCTCCACGATACAGGAGAAAATCCTAGTGTGGGGGTAACGTTTTTAAAAAAAGAAAATAAAAAAAATTATATACCTTCAACTTCTGCCCAATAGTTCATTACTTTTTTATAAAAACGAAGTGACAAACGACGGAGACGGATTGACGACCTTGTAAGACATGCAGGAAGTCGATGGATGCAGGTGGTTCAGGAGCGTGCTTTGTGGCATTCCTTGGGTGAGGCCTATGTTCAGCAGTGAACTTGTGAAGTTACTACTGTCTGGCATTAACGAGTTGCTGTTACCGCAACAACTTTCCATCTGTGTGATCCATCTTTCATCTATCGAAACTCTTAAGATCTTTCTGGTGTTACCTATAGTTACCCAATACGTCACTCACGGAACGAAATGAGGTTTTGTATTACCCCACGACACAGCACAATGTTAATTATCCTTAGGTATTAATTAAGAAGCTCTTGCTGCAAATTTTACATTAAGCGAGCAACCCGGGTTCGATCCCCGCCAGCACAAATGAAAATATTATTTGTGCTAATTTGATTGTTTATTGCTGATTTACCACGCGCTTGGCGGTGAAAGAAAACCTCGTGAGGAAACCAGCATGTGTGAGAAATAAAATAAAATACATATGTTATATACTGGCGTTTCGCCCCGGCTTCGCACTGGTTATTTCTAGATCTCAACAACAGCGCCACCTACCGGATCCAATTGTGAATTTAAACCATTCTTGAATCCACTTATTCACACACTAAAATTTCATCAAAATCGGTACTGCCGTTAAGGAGGAGTTCCGTCACATATACACGGAGAGAATAAATAATAATTCTAAAGAGCCGTTTATATTTCGGGGCAGCGTGATGGACATTACCTTACCCTAAAACCCTCTCAGAAACGAGAGAAGGCCAGTGCCCAGGCGTTGGATGTATATAGGCTATATTTATTGGTGTTTATAACGGTGATGTACAAATAGATGATGCCTCTAAACTAACAAGTTTGAATCCCCAGGCAATAATTAATTATTTGTTTTAGCATTCGTATCCCTGAGGTGTAATTCTCAGGATCCATAAGAGATCATTAAGACATACTAATAGGTATAATGTAGTCTTAATTATCTTAATACTTAATACACAGTTTCTTGTTTGATAATAATAAACACCTTTGCAAGCTCATGAAACTAAATTGGGTAGTTCATACCACACTTAATGGATTACTACATCATATAATTTGAATTTGCTACTTTTAGCAGCAACTTTAAACTCTGTCTGTATTTTGTTTTAAGTAGAATTGCATCAACCTGCTCCGGCTCGCCTGGGTTGGATCCAATACGATAATCGTTATAGACCATTTATTTTAAAGTCACTATCATCAGATAACTTGTCTGTGGCGATTCTGTTCGTCGTGACCATTTCGCTAGTCATTCAATTGGTCATGTCGTATTTGTTGATTTGTTGTATTTACCTCTAATTGCTTTCTTTAGGCAATGTCACTTAATTGCCATCGATAACTGTATGTTTTAATAAAATACTAGCGCTCCGCCCCGGCTTCGCACAGATAATTTGTGGATCTCGACCACAGCGCCACCTACCGGGTCCAATTGTGAATTTAAACCATCCAGGGACCTGCTCAAACGCACACATTTTTTTATTAAAATCGTTTGTGCCGTTTTCGAGTTTTACCGAAACTAAAGGACAGCAATAGATTTTTATATATAGAGAAAAATGCGAATAATTTCAAAAATGTATAACAATAATTTCAATCGGATTTATAAGTCTTCACAAGTAAGAGAATGACAAAAGCATAGATACTATAGAGTGACGGCTCCGTGGGGCAGTGGCTTAGCAATGAGTTGCAGCTCTAAGGACCGTGGGTTCGATTCCCGCACCGAACATATATATCGTTTCCTTTATATTAACACTTCAAAAGATATTTTTATTCATGATAAGGTCAGTATTAAGACACTTTTAAGAAATGGGTCAGATATTATGATAATTTTATTCATTATGGTAAAATTTATTTATTTAATAAATGCATTATTTATTTTTGTCTTTTACCCCACCTTCTTAGTTCACCAATGTAAACTCCCGCTATACCGGAGAAAATCCTAGTGTGGAGGTAACGTTTAAAAAAATGGTGTTGTCTGTTGAACTACTGTTTCCTGCTTTATAACGTGAAATCGTGACGCAAGTATGCATATTGCATTTATTTTAATAATTTTAAAAGTAAACTTCAGACATTTACAAATGTTACGTTCTAGAGCCACGCTGCAGCTATATTATACTCGTAGCTGCATGGATCGGCTCGACCGAAAAAATATCACATTCTCTTGCAGAATACCAGCGTGAAATAGCAGCACACTGCTGCCATGTATCTTAAGGTGAGTGACGAAAGCCAGAAACCCATTATACAACAGCCTATATGCGTCTCAACACGAGCATCGTCCTCCTCTCATATCTGAGAGTGTTAATAATAATAAAATAAAACATCATACGCTCGAAAATATTTGATGATGCTAAACTTGAACGACTACGGCGTGAGGCTATTCCCTCATCGAATGAACCGGCTATAGCTGGGGATGCGACTCCTCAGAACACACCAGCAGCCACATATAAAGGGCACCATGGATCTCCCCGCTCTGGTTGATTCAGGCGATGATGAAATGGTCACCCAAGATCTAGATCAGATGAGAAGTAAATTGGAGGAGGCGATTGTGGAAACGCGCAGTACGCCTCTCAAAAATCGACCGCGACTCCCGCGCCTACCCCTAAGCAAGCGCAATCGGGCTGTCGTGAGGGCTTTCAACCCAATGCTGGTGACCTATTTGGAAGCCAGCCGGGATCTTTGCGAGACGGACTCAATTCTTTTTGGCGCCGCACTGGCAGTTTGCCGTATTGTTGGCGCCAAACTTCCCACGGCTGAACGCGCTACTAGACAAAGTAGCGCCATCCCAGCCTGGAGAAGAAGGATTAAGGACCGTATCGTAAAGGCAAGGGCCCTGATCGGCAGGCTGATAAGTTTCAGGTCGGGAAATAACAGGCCGAGAATTGTGCGCACCGTCAGGATGGCGTTTGCTGGGACAAATGTCAGTTTGTCCCAGTCGGATATAACGCAAAAACTGACGGAGCGCATAGACGACCTGAAGCAGAGAATCGCTGCTTGGGGGAAACGGATTCGGCGATATACCGAGAGGTCGACACGGTTCAACCAGAATCGTCTCTTTCAGAGTGATCAGAAGAGGCTCTATGAATCATTGGAGCGGCCAATGGTACGTGGAACGGGCCCAGCACTGAATCAAGCCGACACTATCGCATTCTGGCGCGGCCTGTGGTCAGAGCCCGTAAACCACAGCGAGGGCCCTTGGACGGAGTTGTAGCGAGTCAGTGTGCGAATGTTACGCCCATGGACCCCGTCATCATATCATCATAACGTCCGTAGGGTCTCGAACTGGAAAAGTCCGGGGCTCGACGGCCTGCATCACTACTGGCTGAAGGGGTTCGTCTTTGATGATTTTTATTCATTATGGATTATTACATAATACTTATTGAAAGTCATTATTTTATTTACCACTGTGCTCGCCCGACAGTTTCAAGAGGCTCTCGACCAGAAGTAGCTTCCGAGCCTCTTCACTACTGGGATCACTCATTTGGTTCCTAAAGATCAGGATACCACAGACCCGAGCAAATACCACCCCATCACGTGTCTACCCACGATATACAAGACACTAACATCCATTTTGAGTACGAGAATCAGTCGTCACCTGAACTCAAATCAGGTGATGTTGCGCGCTCAGAATGGATATAGGGGCGGTGCTCGTGGAACCAAGGAACCACTCCTCATTGACGCGGTCATTGGCAAGGTGGTTAAACACAACCGTCGGAACCTCTCCGCCGCCTGGATAGACTACAAAAAGGCATTCGACTCGATGCCTCATGCATGGCTTAAGAGGGTCCTCGAGCTGTACAAGATTGACTGTACAGGTAGAGACTTCGTCGGGCAGTGTATGGGTCAGTGGAGTACGATCCTTTGTCATCTAGGCGAGCGGATGACGGCTGAGGAGAACCACATAAAGATAAGAAGGGGTATCTTCCAGGGCGATTGTTTGAGTCCAATCTGGTTCTGCCTCTCTCTGAACCCTCGCAGTACCTTACTTGAGGGCTCCGGGAGGGGTTTCAGCTTCGGAAGGGAGGTACAAAAGTGACCCACCTTTTCTATATGGATGATCTCAAGTTATTCGCCTCCAGTCGCTCTCATCTTATGGAATTGCTAAACATCACTTGTGATTTTAGCAATTCTATTAGAATGGAGCTGGGGACGGATAAGTGTGCGGTCCTCCATGTCGAAAGGGGTAGGGTTGCTAACTCTGAGGGCATAGACTTATCTATGCCCATCAACATAAGGACCCTTGCCGAGGCTGAAACATACCGATACCTGGGTATGTCACAGAACATCGGTGTAGATGAGGCGGGTATGAAACAATCAGTTTGCGATGTGTTTTATGCACGCTTGACCAAAGTGCTTAACAGCCTTTTGTCCGGTGTGAATAAGACACACGCATATAACGGTTGGATCATGCCTGTTCTCATGTATATCTTTGGCATACTCAGGTGGACTCAGACCGAACTAAACGCTCTGGACAGAAAAGTCCGAACTATAATGACGCTCCACAGGATGCATCATCCGAGATCGTCAGTAATGAGGCTGTACTTGCCGCGGAAGCATGGTGGGTGTGGCTTTTTAAGCGCGCTTACCATGCATAATCGCGAAGTGTGCAGCCTCCGTAATTACTTTCTGACGAGAGCGGATGATCCATACTATAGGGACGTTATTTCTTGTGATAAAGGACTTACCCCTCTATCCTTAGCCAACGAGCAATGGCAGGACCCGGCAGTACAGAGCATTCCCGACCGAGAGACCGAATGGAAGGAGAAGGTGCTCCACAGGAGTTTCTACAAGGCTCTACACGAGACTTTCGTAGACACAGTCGCCTACCTCCACTGGCTACGTTTCGGTGACCTCTTTGGAGAAACCGAGGGTTTGTCTGTGCGATACAGGATCATGTTATTAAGACCAACAATTATCGGAGATACATCCTAAAGGATGGCACCGTCGACGTCTGTCGAGCTTGTCGCCATCCCGGTGAGTCACTTAGGCATGTCATCTCCGGTTGTTCGGCGCTTTCTAACTCTGCGTATTTGCATAGGCACAACTTAGTAGACAGGATTCTACACCAGGAGCTCGCTCTGAAATACGGTCTCGTGGATCGGAAACCGCCGTATTATAAATACTTGCCGGAAGCCGTACTCGAAAATGACGCGCTGGGACCGGGCCATCATCACAGACAGGACTATTCTTGCGAATAAGCCTGATATTGTGCTGATGGACCGGGCACAGTCAAGGATATTTTTGGTCGACATTACCATTCCTTATGACGAGAACCTCGTGAAAGCCGAAACAGATAAGATGACAAAATATCTGGACCTGGCTCACGAGGTGACCGACATGTGGGGTGGACTGCCGGCTGAAATTATACCTGTAGTCGTCTCTATTATCTAAGGCGACTGGTACTCCGTGACAGACCGCTCCAAGCTCAAATGCAGAAGGCGGTGATCCTCGATACCGCCCGCATCGTCCGCCGGTTTCTTTCCCTTTCCTCCTAACCCTCAGTCTCCCCTGCCGAGAGCTTCCATTTGGTTGGGTTTTTATATATTTATGTATTTTTATGTATTTATTTTATTTTATTGATATTTATGTACATTTACCATGATTATTTACAATTATATATTTATATTTCCCAACCAGATGAGAAAACTATATAGATACCCCTATAAAAAAAAATATGAGCCCCTGCGCTCCCGTGTGTGTTGGCAGACTTAACATCACGTTTACAGAATATTTTATTTCTTAGACATATAGGGTTTGTGGTAAATCAGCAATTAAATTTTCAATTAACAATTTCAATGGAGGTGGATGGAGTGGAGTTCGATCTCGAGCGCACGTTGAAATTTATGACGCTTAGCTAGTGCGGCTCATCATGTGTACGATAGTTTTTGTAAATGCTTGTGACATACTCATAATCACACACTTATAAACAAAATAAAATTTTAGTGACAAAATAATTACTGGTAATATAATCGGTTTATGAATTTAAAAAATGCATTAGAGGAAATTCAATGGTTTAATCAGTTAATACAGATAACATTTCAATTTAAAATTAACTAAGGACTTCCAGGTATAGCTGAGGAACAAAAGACAACTTAATTTTAAAAAAAAACTATTTTACTACAGGGCGCTATGAAATAAATGAGACTGTAAAATAGAAAAAGCGAAAAAAAATAAAAGTAAAGCTCTTTCTTCGCGCGCAACAAACGACCAACAACACGTAGTCGAGCTTAAAAGCTCCCAAGCTTGTTACTCTGTAGAAATATGTATTTTGGATAGATGTATAACTATGTATCCCATCAATATTGCCGAACAGCCTTTACATAAATTCAAAGCACATGTAAAATGTAATGAAGGAAACGTTGTCATTAATTAGATGATTATTTAAATGAAACTGATTTCTCATGTTTACGCGAACACTTGACGATGACATTTAGATGAAAAAACATCCTAATTTCACTGGAGAAGATGGCTGAGCGCTCCCATCTCCTTTGGACGCTATAATTAATTAATCAAATCCCAACCCAATCCTAAAACTGCAAGACTTCAAGATAATATAAACTCATTCATTAGATCGAACCAAAAATTTATAATTTTTAACTAAATGTAGCCGTGGTTAACCTTGATATTGGGTGTGGATCTAATTGTGTACTGCGGGCTGTATATGAAAATTGATTCTAAAAGAGTAAACTTCAATAAAATCTGTTCAAGGCATTGGCGCATATTATGTTATTACAATATTTACCTAATAAGTTAAAACAAATAAAATAATTAAAAGTGCATTAATATAAATACTTGCCACTACACACGTAAATTATTTATTTTCTTACAAAATGCCTAAAATGTCGCAAAAATAATTTTGCCTTTTAGCCACTGGTATGTACAAGCATGGAAGTCATATTATATTTAGTCCTTTTCATTCAATGTGAATTTCATGACGGGTTTATTTGTTATTACGGGCACTTCGAATACAAAAGATTATTTGAGCGTGAAGTTTTAACCTTTGTTCACTGTTGGTTTATGGAAAAGTCTGAATAAAATGCAAAAGGGAAGCGAAGTTATACTTCCGTAATTAATAAGTTATTTTAAACTTACATTTGTTTTCTGAAAAGTTAGAGTGATAATAGGGAACACCGTTCACCTAATCGTATTTGTAAGACGTTGCGTGGCGTTCCATAGACATCTACATTTACTATCGAATAAAAATCAAAAATAAGGCGCACTGTCAATCGTGAGGACTACGATAAAATGTCTCGTTACCATTTAAAAGGCATTTCCGGTACACTCGCCATACGAGCAGCAGCCCTAAGCTGCTATTTTACGCCCGTATTCTGTGAGAGTGTGGTCCTTCCTCGATCAAGCCGACCCATTAGTACTACTACTAAAATATAGCATGAACAACTATAATATACCACATATATACCTATGAAACAGCATATCTCTACCACGTATAGTATTTCTTCCTTACAAATTTATAGGATATCTGGTCGGCAAGACATTTGAAAAACAGGTTTTTAAAAGATGTATTACAGTCGCACTGCGTCCAAATGACCGAGCTACAACTGAAAGGGACAATAAGAGCTTCGTCTGATTATCCGTAAGAAAAATGACGAAACCATCTTCTCCCTATTTGCTCATCTAAAACTGGACCGATTATATTTTTTTATAAGAATGGTAACGACGATGACATTATATTTTATTTTACATTTTTTACGTTCATTAAAGTAATTAATTTGTTTTGTGGATGTCTAATAACGTCGGAATAACTGAAAGTTGTGTAATTCTAAAAGTTTACTAGTTTTTAAAATAAAACGTATATAGCATTTGTAGATATGACGGCTCCGTGGCGCAGTGGCTTAGCAATCAGTTGTTGCGCTGGGGGCCGCGGGTTCGAATCCCGCACGGAACAAGTATTTGTATGGCCTACAAATAATTGTTCCGGGTCTGGATGTTTGTCCTTGTGCAATTTATGTTGGTAAACTGCCTCCACGACACAGGAGAAAATCCTAGTGTGGGGGTAACGTTTTTTAATAAAAAAAAAGATATAGATGGTTTTGTAACAAATCTTGGCGCTTTTGTCATTACCCAAGGACACAACTTAATTTTAAAATGTTACAAACTCCTGAAATGAAAAGAGTTGATGATCTTCAAATGGCTAAACAGATTTTCTTGAAATATAGCTATGAATACTCTCAACTAAGATACCTTACAAAAGAAATAAACTTAATCAATATCGGTTCAACCGTTCAGGAGCTATGATGCAACAGACAGACACAAAGGTGCACAAATACACGTATACACCCCAAATATATAACACCCCTCGTTTTCGTCGGTGTTTAAAAACAGCGGCATACGTATTTTCATCTGTAAGAAAGGGCAAACTAGCATGCGAACAACAAGGAAATTGTATGGACTAAACACTGCCCGGTTTACTAATCTTGAACATGTTGAGCCCGGACTGCGGTCAGTGTGCTGCATTGAATTAACGTCAGGCCAATGTTGGCTAGCTGCCAGACAAGCATTAATGACTGTAGGATTGCAGTGGTCAGTCGTTTTGTCAGAATACGCTAAAAGCATTTTTATTTATTTTATTGTTCTGTTATCATAAAGAAATAATTTTGTACAACTGCATATCTACGTTAAACACTTCTGATGTTCTTGAATGAATTAAACTTATATGTGTACTTATTTTTAAATATGATATTATGCTTTTAAAATTACTAATATTTCCGTTAGCCAATCCAAGTAAGCTTTCAATGTTTGTGTTAGAAGTGGTTCACGGCAGTCGGATAGCAGATTAGAAACCACAACCTTTGAGTTCGCGGTCCTCAACCTACCATTAGGCTACTGGCGCTTAATGTAACATTAGGGCTATATTCCTCCAAATTTGGTTATAAAAATTAAGTCTTAGTAGAGAACGGCCTTCATACTTGTAATCGTTGAATTTTGCTTACTTCAATTCAATATTGATTACCTGTTTTTTTTTTATATTGCCCATAGATTAATGATAAATCAGAGCGCGCGATGACTTATCATTATACGACATAAAAAGTCTTGGGATCAGCGTTAAGCCACTGAGCAGAGTTGGTAGTTACATATACAACTACATGGAGGTTATATGTGTATGTAGGTAATGAATTTTTATGATTTACATATAAATATTTATTTTATTTATTTTATTATATAAATGAGACGAGATGTTTTTGTACTGATTGCGAGCAAATTTAGTCTTGGTGTAATTTAGTGTGGCGACTCTATCTTTTCTTCTTTTAGTTGAAATATTGGTGTCAATATTAAAGGACATATGTTTTTTCAGAACTACGTGCAATATGTAAAGTTTACGAACTGTCAATAAATCTGCATATAAATACAATGAATTTGTTGAAAACTGACGTGTTTTGACATACTTCATTTTTAACAATCCCCTTTGAGCTCGTTCTAATTGTATAAAATACGTTTTCACAGCACCACCCCATATCGTTATACAATAAATCAAAACAGATTGTGCCAACGCAATATCAAGTAACTTTTTATTTGCAACGTGTCTTAGTGTTTTAAATATCCACATTAATTTACGTAATCTGCCAGAAACTAATTCGACATGAATCATCCATGAAAGTCTCTGGTCTATTAAGACACCAAGGTACTTCGTAGATGTTAGTCTAGTTATAGTGGGGCCCCGTGTGGAGTTGCCAGAACTCCCATCGGGCGCGTCCCCAGGTGGCGGATAGGGGAACGCCACTCAGATATGAGTGGTAGCGGGAAACCGTCGCGGACCAAAACTGGTTGGCTGAGGGCTTGTTGGGATAATGAAGGGCCTTCTAGTTGCTTCCTGTATCCTCTCCGTTGAGAGGAACAGAGAATGTGACATGCGCGGTGAGGTGCCAGGTGCACTCGGCTTTTGCCGACGCCGGGCAACCCGTAATTGCGGGATTTTCAGGGACCACACCCTGTAAAAGAAAAGGAAATTGAATGGGCTCAGTGTTCCCTCACCCGGTCTCTGGGCAGGCATGGGAAGATTCCATATCGACTCTGCCACCATTCGAACCTCGGAATCCCTCTGGCGTGTCGTGGATCACGTCTCGCGGCGCCTTAGGGGCCGAGGGCTCTTGGCTTAACCGCCTGGAGTCGCGAGGATGATAACCTCTTTAAAAAATCACCCGAAGCTCAAGCGTGGCACGCCGTGAGGAGCTGCATGGCTGATGGGTAAATGTTCAGTCGTTAGCGTTGCCCCCGTCGGGGTACCGGCCGACACCCTTGACGGGTTACGCATAGGCTTATCCGGGCACAGGAGGCACTGCTCGGATGGACTGCTATTTCCTCCACACTCGTGGGATAAAACATGGATAAATATAAAAATATTAAAAACGTAGAGGTTGAAAAGGAGGCAGTATCAGATACTGGAAGCGGTGGAAATCGGTCGCGTGGGACGTCTTCCGCTAGGAAACGTCCAGTGTGCCGGTCTTCAGAAGAGGAAGGCCTGCCGGCTCCCAAGTTGCCGACTTCGGGGAGGGGTCGGCAGGCATCGAGAGGGGCGAGTGCTTCGCAGCCGCGGAGGGATAAGCACGGACGATTCGTGTGCTCCAATACCTCGGCGGCTAGTGAAGCAGAGAGTGACATGGGGTTCACTACGGAGGACCCTGGCGATGGCGGTGAAAGCTGTGCCTCGCTGGGGAGCTCAAAGGCGGAGCTCAATGCCGCCAAGAGGGAGCAGCGTAAAGCCGTCGCGGCCGACGAAGTGTCGGAAATGGCCCGACGTGCTCGCGAGCGACGAGCTGCTCTTGCGGCGGAAGGGGGAGAGCCATCTGCGGTGGCCTTAAGCCAGCTGGCTCTGGATGGGGTGGACTTAGTCCTGAAGGTTGCCACCAAGTCTGGCAGCCTGAAGGGCACGTTCACCCGTGGCTTAAAGGAGGCTGCCGCGGATATTAGGGAGGCGGTTGGCATCCTCCTCAACAGGACGGCCTCTGACGAGGTCGCAAAGTTACAGGAGGAAAACAGCCGCCTCAGAAATGACTTGGAGGACCTCCGACGGCAAGTCGCTGCGCTGAGCGAAGAGCAGCAGCGACGCACGTCCACCGATGCCGCACCTGTAGTGGCCCCGACTCCCGCACCGCGACCGGCAAGCCCTCGTACCGACGAAGAGGTCGAGCGCATTGTCCGGATCTGCATGCTCCAGTGCGGGAGTATGGTTAACGCTCGGCTGGAGGCGATTTCACGGCGTCTCCCGGTGGAAATCCTCCGTCCGCCTTTGGCGGCGGACACTCGGAGAACTGAGGAGCCGCCGAGACTTGCGCCTCAAAAGAGGAAGCCCGCGGAGGGTAACAAAAAGCCCGCGGAGGGAGCTCCTTCGAGCGAGCAGCCCACGACTGTCGGCTCTAAGGGTGAGACCTGGGCAAAAGTCGTGGGCCGCAAAAAGGTCCGCAAAGCCGCCAAGAAGGCCGCAGCAGCTGCATGCGCCCCAGGCGGAACCGCAAATACGGCTCCTCAACCTGCGCGGCGGGCTGCCAAAGGCGGTCGCAAGAGACCGACTGTGCACGTTCCGCGGTCCAATGCCGTGACGCTTACGTTGCAGCCCGGAGCTGTGGAGCGTGGCGTGACGTACCAGTCGGTCATCGCTGAGGCCAAGGCCAAGATCAAATTATCAGATCTTGGCCTTCAGTCCGTCACCCTCAGGCAGGCTGCCACGGGTGCACGGCTGTTCGAGGTGGCTGGCACTGTGAGCAGCAGTGCCGAAAAGGCGGACGCACTGGCCGCCAAAATGAGGGAGGTCCTCAACCCTGAGGACGTCCGGGTCTCCAGACCAATGAAAACCGCAGAGGTGCGGATTGCTGGCCTGGACGACTCCGTGACCTCTGAGGAGGTGGTGGCGGCCGTTGCCAGAAGCGGAGAGTGTCCACCGGACAAGGTGCGGGCTGGCGATATACGCACCGACGCCTCCGGACTCGGCATGGTCTGGGTTCGGTGCCCTGTGGCGTCGGCGAAAAAGATCGCTGATAGCGGCAGATTGCTGGTAGGCTGGGTGGCGGCAAAAACCAAGCTTCTACAGCCCCGGGCTTTGCAGTGCTTCCGGTGCCTGGAAAAAGGGCACGTCCGGGCGAAGTGCACCGCTGAGGTTGACCGTAGTGACCTCTGTTTTCGCTGCGGCCAGCCTGGCCACAAGGCGGCCCTGTGCACCGCGGCGTTCAACTGCAGCCTTTGTTCTGCTGCGGGAAGGCCTGCAGAGCACAGAGTAGGCGGAGGGGCCTGTGGGGCGCCTGCCAGCAAGGCCAAAAAGAAAAAAGAAAAGAAGAGGAGCACTAAGCCTGCCGGGTTAACCTCGCTGCCCCTGCAGGCTAGCAGCTCCGCGGCCGACTCCCGGCCCAGGACCGTTGCCGAGGGGATGGAATGTCAATAATGGCACAATTCCATTCTCTCCATTTTCTCCAGGGCAACATCAACCACTGTGCCAGAGCTCAGGATCTCCTACTCCAGAGCATGGCAGAGTGGTCGATTCACGTGGCTGTGGTCGCCGAACCGTACTTCATTCCCGCCCGTGACAACTGGTTGGGATGCGCTGACGGTTTGGTGGCCATTATTGGCGAGACTCTGATCGACCCGTCTCGGGGCCGCGGCTGGGTTGCTGCGGTCTCGGGCGACATCGTTATTGTAGGGGCGTATTTCTCCCCCAACAAGAGTCTCGCCGACTTTGAGGGTTTCCTTGTCGAGTTGGGCGCCGTCGTAGGCCGCTATCACCCTCGTCCCGTTCTGGTGCTCGGGGATCTCAACGCCAAGTCATCGGCGTGGGGATCTCCGGTCACTGACCCTCGGGGCGAGGTGCTAGAAGAGTGGACGGTGACGACTGGTCTGGTCGTCCTGAATCGGGGTTCGGAATACACGTGCGTGCGGCAGCGGGGTGGGTCGATAGTAGACGTCTCGTTTGCTAGCCCCTCTGTCGCCAGCCGAGTCCGCGACTGGCGTGTCGCCGCAGAGGTGGAGACGCTGTCGGACCATCGATATATCCGGTTCGACGTCTCTGCCCAGACTGCGAGCGGCCGCCATCCTACAACCCCGATTAACGACGGCCCGCGTTGGGCGCTTAAGCGCATCGACAGGGAACTACTCGAGGAAGCTGCCCTAGTTCAGTCCTGGATCTGGGAGTCGACGACGGACGGCCCCGTCGACGTCGAAGCGGTGGCGCTATGGTTTCGCGGGGCGATGACGCAGATCTGCGACGCGTCAATGCCCCGTGTCCGCCAACGGTCCGCAAAGCGCCAGGTGTACTGGTGGACCGCCGAGATCGCGCAATTGCGCATAGCGTGCGTTGCGGCTCGTCGCCGGTACACCCGATACCGGAGGCGGCGTCAACGGGATTCCGCCGAGGAGGACGCGCTGTATGAGGTGTACCGCGCGTCTAAGGAGACTCTGTGGCTGGCCATCGGCGACTCAAAGTCGCGTGCCAGGGAGGAGCTACTGGGGTCCCTAGATCGGGATCCGTGGGGGCGCCCCTACCGTTGGATTCGGGGCAAGTTGCGTCCCTGGGCGCCTCCACTAACACAAAGGATGCAACCCCAGTTGCTAGAGTCGGTGTTATCGACTCTCTTCCCTGAGAGAGTGGGACACGTTCCCCCGGCGATGGCTTCGCCCTCAGCCACAGACTCTCCAGAAGAGGAGAGCACCGATGTCCCCGAGGTGACGCAAGCAGAGACGAGAGTGGCCGTGTCGCGACTCCGGGCTAAGAACACAGCGCCCGGACCCGACGGAGTTCCTGGTCGAGCTCTCGTCCTGGCTCTGAAGGAGCTAGAGCCCCAGCTGAGAGGGCTCTTCACGGCATGTCTCGAGCAGGGTCAGTTTCCCAGTGTGTGGAAGGAGGGGAGGCTGGTCCTGCTCAGGAAGGAGGGGCGCCCCGCGGACTCACCGTCCGCGTACCGGCCCATAGTGCTGCTCGACGAGGCGGGCAAACTTCTTGAGCGTATCAACGCAGATCGCCTCGTCGGCCACTTGTGCAGAGAGGGGCCGGACCTGGACGAGAACCAGTTTGGTTTTCGTCGCGGGCGCTCCACCATAGACGCTATTACGCGCGTGAGGGCCCTGGCGGAGGAGACAGTATCCCGGGGTGGGGTGGTGCTGGCGGTGTCTTTAGACATCTCCAACGCCTTCAACACCCTACCCTGGAGTTGTATTCGGGAGGCACTGAATTACCATCGCGTGCCTCCCTACCTCCGCCGCATAATAGGGGCTTACCTTGAGGAGAGATGCGTTACCTATTGGGGACGTGACGGTGCTGGTCGGCGCGTCATGTCGTGCGGTGTTCCGCAGGGATCGGTCTTGGGACCGCTCCTGTGGAACATCGGCTACGACTGGGTGCTGAGAGGTGAACTCCCGTCGGGCGCCGACTTGACGTGTTATGCGGATGACACGCTCGTCACTGCCCGGGGGAGTTCGCACAGGGAAGCAGCGTTGGTTGCCACGGCTGCGGTGTCACAAGTGGTGAACCGCATCCGGCGCCTGGGCCTGGAGGTGGCCCTAAGTAAGTCGGAGGCCATGGTGTTCCATGGCCCTCGACGCGCGCCGCCGCCGGGTTCACACATCGTGGTCAGCGGGGCCCGGATAGCTGTCGAGTCCACCATGAAGTATCTGGGATTGGTGCTCGACAGCCGATGGGAATTCGGACCCCACTTCCGGCGGCTGGCGCCCAAGCTGATGGGTGCAGCGGGCGCGCTATCAACGTTGCTTCCCAACTTGGGGGGCCCGAGCGCCGCCTGTAGGCGGTTGTACGTGGGAATCGTGCGGTCCATGGCCCTGTATGGGGCCCCTGTGTGGGCGATGGACATGACGGCCAGCACTCTCGCCATTCTGCGTAAACCGCAGAGGGCGATGGCCGTCAGAGTCGTCCGCGGGTATCGCACGATTTCCTACGAGGCGGCTTGCGTCCTGGCCGGATCCCCGCCCTGGGACCTAGAGGCGAAAGTACTCATTCAAACAGTCATTATATCGATGGCGCGAGGAAGAGCGGGCACGGGGCTCGAGACCGGTGCAGCGGCAGATCGCGCTGCGCCGAGAGGAGCTCCGTCAGGTCTTGGTGGCGGAATGGCGGCAAAGGCTTCTGCGCCCTACCGCCGGCCTCGCTACCGTCGAGGCGATCCGGCCAGTACTCGACGACTGGCTCGGGAGAAGGCACGGCTCCCTGTCGTTTAGGGTGACGCAAGTGCTGTCGGGGCATGGCTGCTTCGGCAAGTACCTGCGCCGCATAGACAGGGAGCCGGACGCTCGGTGCCACCACTGCGTCCATTGCGGGGAGGACACGGCGCAACACATGCTCGCCGAGTGTGTAGCTTGGGAGGAGCAGCGCCGTGTCCTCACAAATAAAGTAGGAGGCGATCTGTCGCTGCCGGCATTAGTGCGGAAGATGGTCGGTAGCGCAGAGTCGTGGGATGCAGTGGTGTCCTTCTGCGAGGACGTGATGTCGCAGAAGGAAACTGCGGAACGGGAAAGGGAGATCTCGACTCCCTTCCCTGGCCGCAGAAGGCGTACCGGGCGCAGGAGAAGGGCGGACAACGCCCTTTTCCGGCCCCCATAAATGGGTCCAGGGGCGAGGGACTTGGGGAAGCCCCCGCCACCCCTACTCGATGGACCCGAGGCGGAGGCGCGCGCGGGTGTCGGCGCGCGCCCCTGAGGCGATACACGGGGTAGTTTAACACCTCACTACCCCGTGCAGGAGACGAGGCCCGGACAGACCGGGCCAGCACTAGTGTGGGGCTGCGGAAGAATTTGGATTCCCGCGGCCCCACGCGCACGTGTGAGGAGACACCGGGGTGGTTTTAGCCGGTAAGAGTCCGGCACGCCCCTCCGCCTTTCCCCAGGCGGAGGTAGTCCATGAGGATTTCCCCCCGTAAAAAAAAAAAAAAAAAAAAAAGTTATAGTGGGGCAGTTGCAATTCGTGTTAACTAGCGGCTGACAGCAATGAATCTTTATATCACTGGGAAAGTTAGGCAGACTGTTTTTTATGGAAAACAAAATATAGTTTGTTTTGTTGGTATTTAACGTTAGTAAGTTAAGACTTACCCATTGTGAAATCACAGCCAAACCGTACTCTGTATTTATTTTTAAATTGTTCAAGGAGTCGCCTGTAAACACAATGGCAGTGTCGTCAGCATATGAGAATGTGAAGGGTTTTAATTTGTTTGCGCCGAACCCTAATTCTTTTTATAAAAGAGAAGTATGCTAAGTTAATCCTTATAATATCAGCTATTTGTCAGTGAAAGTCTCGTCAAAATCGGTCCAGCCATTTGGAATGACCGCTATGCCGGAATCACCAATAAATTAAAATTTTATGTTAAAAATGACTCCAGACTTTTGAGAGACTGTATTAACGAAATAAAAACAGTAAATCTGACTAGATTAAGTTTATCTTTAATTTACGAATTGTTTTATCTCTAAATATGTTTCAGGAGTGAAAAGGTCCATAAATTTTCTACGTATACAGTCTTGTTGTGTAGTTGATAAGTTGGGTGTCGGCTGGAAGCAATTTAGACGGTGCACTAAGCACCTGCGACGTTTTAGAATATCAAATTAGAGGGAGATTTTATAAACCTTAGTTTATAAGGTAGATATATTGCCTTTTATAGTTAGAAAGAAATACGCAACAAACAGATAGACAGACAAAAAGTTATAAAAATTGTTTTTTTTGTTATTAGTACCTTATACACTTTGATATGCATTTAGTTAAAAGCTGTTATTTTAACATCATAAACAGACACTTAAATTTTATTTATTTGTACAGATATAGATAAATCATTCAATCTGATAATATACTCTTTGACTGTATCATCGCCTCAAAACTTACTCAACACTTTGAAGTCCGCCGCTGAACACGGATCTCTTCCGTTGGTTGAGTTGGCTTTAACAGCCGCGCTTGGAATGTGGATTGGCGTTAACAGTCCAGAACTCTAGCACCTTTGATGCTGCTTCAAGCCGCCAGTATGGGTATTTTATATTTTACAAAAGAGCTGGTTATTCCAGCGTCTATCCAAATGCCATGATATTTTCTGGTGCTTCTCATAGCCACCTTTTACCTACGATACAATATAGTTTGATGAATTCCCTTATGACCCCACTACATCGTAAATAATTATTCAAATTTAGCTCTTACTGACTTAGACGATAGTACGTCTTGTGTGTATAAGTTTGTACCATCCTCTTAAGTAGTTCTATTATTAGAAAAAAATGCCTCTAAAAAAACCGGCCAAGTGCCAAATACTATGTATGCAAAAAAACAAGAAAGCACTTTTCTAGTAGATGAGCACTCTTTAATTTTTAGTTAATGTATTATTTTTATTATAGTGGCAATAGAAATACACATTCTGTAAAAATTTCAACTCTACCTATTACGGATCATGAGATACAGCCCACTGACATACAAATGGACGGACAGCGGAGGCTTAGTAATAGGCTCCCGTTGATTATCCTTCGGGTACGGAATCCTAAAAAAGGAAAAACTGATTGAAAAAAAAAACTAAAAAGAATAAATTAATTTCCACATAATACCTTCTGAAATCGATATGCCACTAGGTGAACGGTAAGCTCGTTTGTTACTAAAATATTATAAAAAAATAATCTTAAAATTCATTCATCATTGTCAACACGATCAATAAACCCTCATATCACTGCCTCATAGCACATGTCTCCCTCAGGGGGATAACTGACATAGTTGCCACGCTCGGCAGGTGGGTTCTCTATCTGGAAGCTGCTGCTGCTCATATCCAGTTTAATTGCCTTCTTAAATCAGAGATCAGAATTTGTCGCCTCTTACAACACCCAAGGGCTAGAGAACTCTCCTACACCCTAACTACACGGTGGAGTCCTGTCAATATAATCAAAACATAAAATGACGATCCAATAAAAGCGTTCGATCAACTATAAAAACATTCCAAAACGAAAAGAAGCGTTTAATCTAAACCTCTCGAAAAAGTGTATTTACAAAATATCATCCCCAGTGACAACGAAATTGATCACATTACAGTTGCCAATTCAAGAAGGAAAACAAGGTTAAACATGATACCAAGATCCGGGTAACAGGATAAAACCACTTGAGTAATATCATTGTGAGCTTATCCACATTGTTTCTTTAGGGTTTTTGGATAGAAGCTATTTCTTTAACAGTTAAGTCGTAACAGGATCGTGTAATACTTGGAACACAGTTTGCAATTTCCGATCGTTCTTTGTTTTATTCCTTTTAGGTTAGTACATTTTTATTTTCCAATTCCGAAGTTTTGTATAATGGGTTTTCTCGCGTTTTGGAGACAATAGAGTCTAATTCAACTTTTAATGTGATATTTTTTGTTGTGAAAACTTATAATGTGTTTTATTTTTCGGCGTAAGAAGTTAGAATTTCGTTTGATGAACTTTAATATGTTATTTATTTTAGTGTTTATATAGTATTGTCTTGAGATGCTAAGTACAAAATATTATTTTATAGAATAAGTGCGACAAACGAGCACACAGTCTACCCGGTGGTAAGTGGATGCTGTGAAAGATATAATCTCATCCTCGTTGACATCCCGGTGACGGCGGCGGTGGAGAGGCAGCTATTGCTGTGTCGCTAACTCGCTACCTCGGCGCCGTCATCTCGTTCTTGTTGACGTGACGGCAGTAGTGGACAATCACCATTACTCCATAAAAAACAGTACGGAAGATATTTACTATTGAAAACACAATTATTATTTAAAGTAAATTCAGAGAGGGTCCTTTTAGATCAATGCCAATGTAAGTATTTCTTTAAATTTAATAATGAAATTTTATTCGGCAACCAAAATAAATTTTGGTATGAAAATAACGTTCAGGATATTAACCTTGAACATGGCTATTTATGCTCTTAAATGCAAACTTTCAGAGGATCTTGTTGGATACAGGCTTATAGTTATTTACGCTTGAAATTAGTGGACTACTAAATATTTTAATACATTTATGGAACATTTTGTATGAAGTACTGAAGTATACCAAACCTATAGCGACCCGCTCTGGATTCGTGTCATTTAGATTTAAAATATTATAGTTTTTTTCGATTTCACAAAAAAAATCCAAGTTTTTGTGATAGCATATAGCATTACTCTCTATCTTTTGGCAAAGTTTCATTACAATCGATTCAGGAATTTCGAAGATAAGTCCGAACAGAAACATATAGACAGATTAAAAAAATGGTTATTCATGCCTTAATGGCATGAAAATAACCCTCCCACCTCAATAAAAGGCTGTTATTTCGTTACACATAGACACTTTAATTATATTTATATTTATAAACATGTCTACAGACAATGCTTTTCATCTCTGTAGTCTTGGTATTTTAAGTCTGGTATAAACGAAATGGTTTTACCGCCACCTAGAGTAAACTACATCTATAGACTGTACAACCAGTGCGTGTTGCCAGTGATGACTTATGGAACTGAGACGTGGTTATTCACTGCTGGCCGTATGAGGAAGCTCAAGGTCGCTCAACGATCTATGGAGAGGGCTATGCTCGGGGTTCCTCTGCGTGATAAACTTAGAAATGAGGATATCTACAGTAGAACCAGAGTGACCGACATAGCCCAACGGATTAGTTATCTGAAGTGAACCGACAACCGATGCGTAAAAAAGGTTCTTGAGTGGCAGCCTCGTACCTTTATTTATTTGTTTACTTTATTGGAGACAAAACAGAAACAAAAGATATGAAAGAAAAACATACAAAGTAAAATAAGACAATGGTAATTATAATTGTTTCCCACAAACTGCCTCACTAAGAACATACATATCTATATTATGAAGCAGATCGTAATTGGTATCGTCCACACAACAAGCAGGGTAACAACTTCATACTTAAATAAAAAGAAAACAATCATTTGAAAACAATCATCTAAAATGTACAATACTAAATATTAGTTTTGGAAGCTGAACGGGAGATAGAGAACACATCGATGTCTTTAAGCATTTTATTGTGGAGGACACATATTCGGTGTACTGGTGCTCTTTTACCAATATTGGTCCTAATTTGGGTATATGAAATAAATTTTTGATCGTGTGTTTTTGGGTGGTATTCTAAACCTTACCTCGGACAATAATTGTGAACTCTTAATCTCACCAACATAGACATTCCTAAAAGTGGTGGCGTCGATTAAAGAGCGTCGGTCTTTTAATGATAGCCTTTGATATTTTGTTAAGAGATTTTCATACGAATCGCGAGATGAAAAAACAGGAAGATTTGTCAGTGTAGACCTGCCATTAACAAAGCCATGTTATACTTATACTCATCTTCACGCACAATCCCTGACGGGGTAGCCAGAGAGAACAGATCGCTAAGTGTCACGATCCTTACATACCTCTTTCGCTTCTTTCAGATTCATTATCTTCTTCATACATGCACGTCTAGGTATCCGAGTACTCTTGACCCTCCCGTCTTCGAGCAGTTTGCTCAGCGAAAGTTAGTCTCGGTCTACCTCGACACCTTTTAATATTTACTTTCGCGCTATATATTTTCTTCACCCTTCGGTCTTCACTCATTCGCTCAACGTGCCCAAACCACCGAAGCACGCCCTTATCAATTTTTGTGATAAGGTCATCTTTCAAACCTGCCATATTGCGAATCTCTTCGTTTCGCTTTCGGTCAGCCATGATAACGCCGCACATTTTACGAAGAAATCGCATCTCCACTGCATTCTACTTGCTTTTATGCTTCTTCTGGCATACCCAGGTTTCGCTGCCATATAACAAAGTCTGTACCAACACTGCGTTATGTATTGCAATGCGTGCACTTTTCACTACGCCTTGCCTTTTGACTAACGCAGTCAGGGCACCATTGACTTTGTTCCCGGCAGCGACACGCCTGTCCACATCTAAATCACATCTTCCGTCCCGGCTAAAAGCACCTCCCCAAGTATACAATTTCATTTACCTGTTCTAGACATTCTAGACATCTGATTTACCCATATTTCACACTTCGTTCTCTCTTCGTCCCTTTCAAATACCAGAACCTTAGTTTTATTAGCATTCAAACGGAGACCTTTAATTTCACATTCTTCTTTCATACACGTGACTAATGCCTGCAGTTCAGCCTCTGATGGTGCAATAAGCACTGCATCATCAGCATACAGCAGACAATTTACTTTTATGTCACCCAATTTCACACCCAAACAGCTCTTGTATCTTTCAGCTTTTGTAAACAGCTGTCGAGATACAGTATGAACAGCCAGGAAGACATGACACAACCCTGTTTTACGTGCGTTTGGACGCTAAACATGGGTGACAGGTCATGCCCTACCCGCACACAGGCTTTACAGTCACAGTAAAGTGACTGCACAGCCCTTAGCAATCGACCATCCACACCATACCATACCCCGGCAACAGTTCCTACAACCTTATCAAATGCTTTCTCAAGATCCACAAAAGCACAGAAAATCTCCTGGTTAGCACCCAGAAGCTTCTCCGCGATCATGCGGAGAGAAAACATTTGAACCGTGCATCCTCCTCCAGGTCTAAATCCGCATTGTGCCTCCCATAGAAATCTTTCCGATTTCTCTTGCATCCTACGTGTCAAAACTTTCGAGTAAACTTTACTTGCTAAACTGGTCAAGCTGATCGCCTGATAGCACCCGCAGTCAAAATGTGAACCTTTACCTTTATATAAAGGCACAATGACTACGGATCGCCAATCATCCGGGACATCCCCCGTCCGCCAGCACAAATTGCACAGCAGATTAAAGCTGTCCCAGACGCGAGGCCCACCATGCTTGACCATTTCAGCAGTAACTCTGTCTAGTCCCGCAGCCTTACCACATTTCAAACTTCGAATCGCACGTTCAATCTCTTTCATACTGATGACCTCAGTGTCATCGAGGTCCGAGTCTGGCGTACCAGTCACGGCGTCATCCCCGGATCCCTCATTAAGATCATCACACGCATACATTTCTCTATAAAATTCACTCCATCGCTGCATGACGTCCGATTTTTCTGAGAGGACGTCATTAGTTCTTGAAAGCACTTTGTTCATTCTTAAGGCCGTCGCACCACTTCGGGTCCTTCCAACCTCTTTCCAGAAGAGTTTGGAGTTCTCCTTGAAGTTGTGCGACAACCTTTCGTCCGCTTCCATTCTACACCTTTCACGCACTTCCTCAATCAATGCTTTCGTGTGAACTTTCTGCAGCCTATATCTTTCTTTCATCTTCTCTCTCATATCCTTATCATTACTAGAGGCCAAGTAGTCTAACCATGCTTTCTTCTTCTTCTTTACAGCTTCTTTCACTTCATCATTCCACCGTGCATCTCTTCTTTTACTACTGCCTCTTTTTATTGTTCCACACACTTCTTCTGCTGCACTTACCATTCCATCCCTAAGGTTCTGCCATGTTCTTTCCACACATTCTTTTCTGCCATCGATGGTGTCAAGCTTTTCGGCTACCCTCGCATGATATTTGTCCCTAGTATCCGCTTCCTGAAGCTTCCAGCTTCGGATGCGACAGACCGACTGTGGTTCTGTTACTGCCGTCCGGTAGCGCCAACCCGCGAACAGACCCCTAAATCTAGTAATCACTAGATAGTGATCCGTTCCCAGGTCAGCACCCCTAAACACTTGCGTATCCATCACCTGTTTTCGCAGTGGGTCATCCACCAGGAACAAATCGATCATACTTCTCTCATTCTTTCTTTCTCTAGTATACATATGGATTTTCTTGCGATTAAACATAGTGTTTGTCACAAGAAGATCCTTTTCCTTGCATACCGCCAGTATAAGTTTGCCAGCATCATTAATCCTTTTATCGACAAACTTTCCAAGTACCGACTCGTACCCTGGTCGAGCGGTACCAACCCATCCATTCAAATCACCACATATAATAATTCTTTCGTTTCCCCTAGCCAAATCTAGAACTTCTCTTACATTCTCCCAAAACCTCCAGCTCAGCCCTGGACGACGAAGCTACCGGCGCATAAACAGCCAAAAGCACCACCCCCACTCCCCGACAAGCGTTCTCGCTCTCCGGGACTCCGGACCATAGAGCTAACGCCCCTCCAGGGAGCTCTTCAGTACCACTGCCCTTCCGTTTGGTCTCTGACATACACACGACATCTAATTCTCTTTCTTTCATTATTTCGATCAACTCATTCGTCTTATCTCTCATGCCTCCTCTAACATTCCACGTGCCAACTCTGCACTCTGTCCTCCACCTTCCGCCGTGTCGGGCTGTGCGTGACGGGTGGTGGTCCCCATCGCCGCTTTGCGCGCTGCATTCCACACCAACGGGGACGAGCTGGTGTGCGTCGCCTTGGGGGGACGCCCTAACCCTCGTTGGGATGGGTGCGCAGCTGTGTAGAATTGCAGCCCTGCAAAGGGCTGGCAGGGGTCACGACGAGCACGCTTCTACAATGACATATGAATACAAGCCGTGTTGTTCTTCTAATAATGTATTTTTTAAAATTTAATATATATGATCGTGAATAAGTTTCTCACATATTTTAGGAATAGCCGAAAGAATTGATATTGGACGGTAATTTTCTACGTTGTTCTTAAAACCTGATTTGTGAATAGGTGTTTTTTTTTTTTATAAGATTAGGGTGACAAACGAGCACACAGTCCACCTGATGGTAAGTGGCTGCTGCGGCCCATAGACATCTACATCTATCCTCTGTTACAAATCAAAATGTAGATGCGTTGTCACCCGTGAGGACTAAGATGGAATGCCTCATTTCCAGTAAAAAGGGCCTCCGGCCACCTGCACTCACCAAGCGAAACGCAGAGGTAAACCTCTACTTCACGCTGGTTTTCTGTGAGGTCGTGGTACTACCCCGGTTCGAGCCGGCCCATCCGTGCGACAGCAAAAGCTGCCGCGTGGCTCTACCACGTAATGAACTGAGTTGTAAATGTTCCAGTTTCCAAACATTTGTTAAAAATTATACCGAGCGGCATGCAAATTGTATTACAAGTGTGTTTTAAAAACACTGACTTTATTTTGTCAGGCTGTGCAAACTTCCAACTGTGTGAAACTTTGTCATGTAAGTTTATTCCAGTGAAATTATCCTCTCAGTGTTGAGCTAATGTATATGCATTGTCTGACAACGGTTCAAATACGGATTTAAAATGACGTGAAAATATTTCAGAAATCAAAATTATGATGGAGTGATGAACTGGTAAGACATGCAGGAAGCCAATAGATGCAGGTGATTCAGGACCGTGCATTGTGACATTCCTTGGGGGAGGCCTATGTTCAGCTGTGGACTTGTTAAGGGCTGTAATGATGATGATGATGATGTTGGTAAGCTATAATTTTTTCTGGATTCTAAAAACAAACCTACAGTCGAATTAAGGACTTTTTGTTTAAGTCGGCTAAAACGTAACTGCAGCTACACTTACACTCGGGGTTTCTCTTGAATAGTGAATGCGTTTCCTATACACACGAGTATGGTATTATTGCAATAATTACATCTATCTTTACAGGTTATCCTGTGAGTAATACGATAGTGTATATATTGTTACTATTATACTATACGATATTACGCTACATTATAATGCGTATAATCTTCTAAACATCTAATATCTTTTAATTTAATTACGTAACAAATTATGTATTATGCTATTATGCTAGCTTTAGATATATTATTACATGTATTGACAAATATCAAATATTAAAATATATTAATGATGATGATGATGAGATATGTTAATAATTGACAAATATATCTTCTAGAACCGGAACAAGTTCATTTACGTGGTAGAGCCACGCTGCAGCTTTATTATGGTTGTAGCACGAATGGGTCGGCTTAATCAGGGTAGGTCCACGCTCTCGCAGAATACCAGCGTCAAACAGCAGCTTAATGCTGCTGCGTTTCTTATGGTGAGTGTAGAGAACAGGAGACCCTTTTTACTGGAAACGAGGCATTCCATCTTAGACCTCAGGGGTGACGACGTATCTGCGTTTTGATTCTTAATCGAGAATAAATGTAGATGTCTATGGGCCACAGAAACTACTTACCATCGGGTGGACTGTGTGCTCGTTTGTCACTCTAATTCTATAAAAAAATATATTTTTAAAAACATTTATCTTGCGCGGGTTTAAAACCATTGCCCTCTCAGCCCAAGACTTATTCACAGTCCTACCGAATCTACGAATTGCATCCACAACCAATTTTACATTGAATTTGTTCTAATTATAATTAATTATTTGGAAACAATAAAACCACGAAAAATTTGAATGTGCCTACAAATTCATTCGTGAAAATCCGTTCATTGTAATTTTATTTGCAGAATAACTGGGGGCACACGTCAGGTCACTTTGACTGATATCGTTAAAACAAAGCAATGACGCCGTAATGTGAATGGATTATATAAATGACGTCACTGGCTTTGATTATTTTTGATCAAAGCGATAGGTACTGACTCCACTGACGCAAATTATTGGTCCGTCCATTTAAATCTCTCCTTTGTGTAATTAATATTGTGTGTAAAGAGGGCCTCTCTTATAATAAACGAGCTGTAATACCCTATTTCTCCTCAGGTATTGAATTTTCCAAAATCCTTTGTTATTGAGTGCCTACTTTAATAAACGAGTGTATGTGTACGCCAAATTTCTAGTCCATGGGGCGTATAGTTTTGGAGATCTTGAGAAGGAAGGTGATGAATGAATGAGTCAGTGGTATTTCGCTTAAATATAATAAATCGAATAAAATAATACGATTTTGTATGTTACTCTTTCTAGAGCGTTATACACACACACACACACACAGTATATATACACACACACATATATATATATATATATACTGTGTGTGTGTGTGTGTGTGTGTGTGTGTGTGTGTGTGTGTGTGTGAACAATGTTTTGTGGCACAAACATCTTTTTATGTAGCGAATAATCGTTAGAAACACATTATCAAGAAAAGACTTTAACGTTACTTACAAGATTCGACCGGACTAATCGACTGACATTTTACTTATATCAACAAATTTACCCCTTTCTGCGCTCGAATATTGATATAGAATGCGAGATATGAATATATATAGAGAATAACATTTTTATTTCACTAAAAAAAATATCACGAAATGATTATTACTCTATATTTTCGTACAGTTTTCATATGAATGTTTGTTTTGACAGCTCTTAAAAAGTATCTCAATTGACTAAATTGGCATATAACCAATTACAAAAATACTTTATATTGTTTTATTATTTTTTTAAAATATTCTAAATAATATAATAATTTCACCCTTTTAATATTTTCTTTTATTTTTAACATACTTTGAAATTGAGGAGGGGTGTCATCTTTGGTTCTAGAGCTACCTGGAGGTCGCTACCCATACTACGCCCCTTAAACTCCATCACTGTATCTCAACCCGAAAGAAAAATTGAAAAGCCCAAGAGAACGTGGTAGATCCATGCTGCAGATATATTATGATTATAGCACGAATGGGTCTGCTCGGCCGGGGAAAGACCACGCTCTCACAGAATACCAGCGTAAAATTTCTACTCTCACCACACGAAATACTGCAGCTCAATTATGATGAGTTTATAGAACCGGAGACTTTTATTACTTGAAACAAGGCACTCTATCTTAATCCTCAGGTGTGGCAACGAATCCGCATTTTCTTTATGGAGGATAGGTGGACTGTTTGCTCGTTTTTTACGCCTTTGGCCATAGAAGACAGCGCCACTACACGCAAAGCCATATTGCAGCATAGCTGCTGCTAACTAGGAAAAGGCCTACGCTCGCACATAACACCATGACAAAATAACAGCATAATGCTGCTCTGATGTTGGTTGAAGAAAACCGAAGACTCAACCGAAAGAACTAAATGAGGTATTCCATCTTAATTTTCAGGCATGACAACGTATGTGCATCCACTTACCAATAGGTGAACTGTGTGCTCGTTTGTCACCCTCGTTCTATAAAAAAATACAATGAAAGATATTTGAAACGGACATCCAAAAACAGTAACAGATTTACATACTTTTTACTAAAATAAAATTCTGCTGCCAAAGCGTGCGACAGTCTAAGCCTGTAGGGTATATAACTAACGCAGTTTCTTTTTCTCTTGTCATTGACAGAAATGTTTAGTAAGTACTTACATCGTTTGATTTTTGCGAGAACAGTGATATATCCCTAAAGCTAAAGCTTCAGTAAAGTGATGTCACGCACTCTTTTATAAGGGTAAGAACTCATGGAACGATATTTACACGCGCCCACAGCGGTAGCGAAACTGCGACACGCGTAGAATATAAGAAATAAACTGGTTCACGACGAGATTTATACCCGCGGTTATTTGTGATTGTTTGCGGCTGCCGATGCATCGGCGAGCAACTAGTTTAAATGCTCGCACGCTAATCGTTCATAGATCGGAGGGAGCGTGATCTAAAACAATGCATCGCAAATTGCTTTCGACCGACTTTCAATCATCTCCCGCCTTGTTTGTGGGTGTTACCGCTTCCACAGCGGGATCGAATCCATGCAAAACTGCGGTCTCGTAAGATTTGAAATAAAATGGATGTTCCTCTACCGCTATAGGTGCGGGCAAATATTGCTCCATGAGATCTTAGCCTTAGTGAGAAGCCACTAGGCGGTGTGTGCGACTTGGCGCGTTTATCACATGCAAGTCCTTTACTGAACATAGACCTCCCCCAATGATTGCCACAAAGTACTTTCCTTAGCCACCAGCATAAACCGACTACCCGCGTGATTCATCAGGTTGTTACTTCTGGTAATAGTCGTGGTACACTGCGTTTTCCAGTACAATACTTCCACAGAGTAATTCCGAACATACATAGCTCTAAACGTCGCACACCGAGAGACTTCTATTCATGATAGTGTAATGCAAAAGTGTAAACCGGCCCATTGACACTTCAGTTTACTGATCCGCTGGGCTATGCCAGTAATTCTTGTTGTTCGGCAGATTTTAGAGATTTTATTCCGCACAAAAACGCAGTCTCTCAGCCGCTACACATAACAGTGTAATGCAAAAGTTTTTGCCCCGTTGAACATTTTGTATTTCGACCTTTCCCTGAAAATATAACTCGATAATTATTAAACGACCTATAGGTGAAGACTTGCTTTAATTACATTTATCTAGTACTAAATGTAATTTTCGGCTACTAAAATTCGCCGCTACTATCTTATAATACGTGGTAGAGCCATGCTGCAGCTATATTAATAGTATAGTTGTAGCACGAATGGGTCGGCTCGACCGAGGAAGGACCACGCTCTCACAGAACACCAGCATAAAATAGCAGCTTAATGCTACTGGGTTTCGTATAGCGAGTGTAGAGAACCGAAGACCCTTTTTACTGGAAACGAGACATTCCATCTTAGTCCTTACGGCTAACAACACATCTGCATTTTAATTCGCAAACAAAGATAGATGTAAATGTCTTTGGGCTACAGCAACGACAACATCAGTTCTGTTTGCTCATTTGTCACCCTTATTCTTAATTAAGACATTATTTGATTTCGATTGATTTTTATTTGATTTTTTGTTCGATTGTATTTTATTTTATTTTGATATTACTATTATTTGATTATTATTTTTATTTTTATTTTTGATTTTATTTTAATTTAATTTTGGGTATAGATTTGATTTTAGTTTTGATTTAATTTAATTTAATTTATTTAATGTTCTTAATTACTAACCTAATATATGTCATACTAACAACTTATGGATCTTTGATATCTGAAATAAAGAATTATAATTATTATTATTCTATAAAAAAATATTGCGTAAAGGTCAGAAACGACATAATTTCGTAAAAACTACATCCAATGTGTTATTTTAATAGTTAAGACATATCTATCCTACAAAAATGCGCATTTATTCGGTATAACAAGAATTTAAAAAAATCTAGTCGCCGACGCCTAGTTGCTGTGAGAAAAAAACTTTCACATTTATAGTATTAAATAGGGATAACTGATCTAACAGTTACTTATGCCTCGAAAAAATATATATAAATTCCCTACTTTCAAAGTTTTCTGAATGCTTTATCTGACAGCTTAATACATCAATGCCAAAATTACAGTGGCCTACGGTTTATAAACTTGCCGTTAACGGACAGTGAAGAAAAATTATTTTTCAGTGAAAAGAATTCTATTTGAACAACCATAATAATTATTGCTGTCGGTTATAACTGTCACATTGAATTCTATTAAATTAATTAATTTTAATGAAATTAATCCGCCCTTCGACGATTGTCGTGAATCGCTCCAAGCAAAATCATTTTATCCTTTTATTGATAAATACATGATAATTTTGCGCCCAGAAACACTCTTTAACTAGTGTAAATTATGTTTAAATAAAGACCATTTTCTTCACATGGGGCTACGCATACCCGCTTCGCGGGGGCAAGGACGGGTTATGTCGAACTCGCACCGACTAAAACCCTATGGTGTTCCACCTTCGCCGCATATTGGCAGGGTCACGGGAACGCCATCGCACACATCCGTGGCCACACCAGCGCCGGCCGCCCCATGGCAGCCTCTTCTCGGCGGAGGACCTCTCCTCTTTATTCTCCTTCTCAGACAAGGCGCACCAGGAACACAAGGCACGCCCCCCTCCACGGCCTCCAACTCCACCTTGGTATCGGACCCCCCCGAGTCCGATATGCGGAGGAAATCGAGCGCTTTTTTATAAACTAGTGTTTGGGCAGTGGTAAATCGCGTAGTCTAAGTGTAACAAAAGTCTATTTACTCATGCTTTGAAGACCACACATTGTAATCGGATACAAAGGCAGACGCGGGCAAATTATTCCACTTCTTTGCTGTACGCACTCCTTTGCTGTATGTAAGAAAAACTTATAATTTTTTTTTCAACATTTAATATTTATTTTATTTTATTTTTATTTTTTGACATTTTTAAATTTTTTTTTAAATACTATACATTTATATATAATCAATTACCTAATTAATTCAATTTTTGACATATATTTATTGTAACTTAAAAACTTGACGCTAAAATATTTTTAAACAACTACATAATTATTTTTCCTAAATATTTTACCTCGTTAAAATGTAATAATAATTTTCTTTGTATATTGTAGATATTGCACACCATTATCATGGTAGAATGTAAGGTCTCATTAATAAATTACAACATCATAATATTATGTACTACATTCTGGCAATAAATGAATTTGAATTTGAATTTGAATTTGAATACGCATTATTAAATACGAAGCAAACCGTTGGTCGTGAAATATCGACAACAATGGGGTGAAGCGGTGAAGCCGATCACATGGTTGTCCTATGCTATGAGGAGAGAGGAACGAGAAGCGGCGACCCTTTTCACTAATAACGAGGCGTTTCATCTTATCCCTCAAGGATGACAACATACCTGCATTTTGCTTCTTAATTGAGAATATATGTCGATGAATATGGACCGCAATGAACGATGTCATCCGAAGGGCGCTTGCCTCTATAAATGTTCCCTCGGTTTTAGAGCCTTGTGGAATATTTAGAGACGATGGCAAGAGACCCGACGGTATGATATTGGTCCCTTGGGAGAGAGGTAAAGCCCTAGTGTGGGATACTACTTGCGTAGACACTCTGGCGGCCTCTCATCTCAGGGGTACCTCGTTTAAAGCCGGGGCGGCATCAGAGGCAGCTGAACTGAGTAAGTGGCGCAAATATGAGTCTCTGAGAGATGACTACATATTTGTGCCATTTGCTGTAGAGACTGTCGGTCCGTGGGGTCCACGTGCGGTTAAGTTCCTAAAGGAACTCCATCCGCGGCTGGTCGTTGCTGCTGGTGATAAGAGGGCTGGTTCTTTCCTCACTCAAAGGCTAAGTATAGCCATTCAGCGGGGAAACGTAGCCAGAGTTCTTGGCACGATACCGCGGGGAGTAGGACTATATGATAATTAAGTTTCTAGTTTTAGTTTTTTTTTTATTATCATAGTTTTTAATGTCGTAGATAAGATTAAGTATTAAATAAAAAATGACTTTCAATAAGTATTATGAAATATCTAATTATCACAAGGTGGAATGTATGATCGTTTGTCATTCTTATTAAAAAAAAGTTGTAGAAGCTTAATGTGTAGGTACAACTTTGAAAGAATTAACTTAACTAACCACGTGGTATAGACGGAATATTGGGCATAGCCAGTTCACACTGAACCTATATCCCCACGCTGTTAATGCTGCTATCCTCACTTGTGGATATTTGTTAAAATAGATTTTTTATACACAACATAAAACTTAAATGGCAAATCAATTTTTATAAAACTTAAATAACCAAAGAACTTGCAATTCAATTGATGGCAAGTGGTTGCTGTAGTTCATGGACACCTTTTTTCACATGGGAAAAATGCCAACTAAGAATTAAATAATATATTCAATATAAAACAAGTGATTTTCGTAAAAATTATGTTTTTAGGGTTCAGTATCTCAAAAGGAAAAACGGAACCCTTATAGGTTCACTTTGTTGTCCGTCTGTCTGTCTGTCTGTCTGTCTGTCTGTCAAGACCCTTTTTCTCAGAAACGCGTAGAGCTATCAAGCTGAAATTCATATCAAATACTCAAGTCTATTGTCCCTTGGAGCTGTCAAAAAATCAAACCTCTAAGCCAACGAAATCAAAAGATACAGCCGTTTATGCCGCAAATTTTCGACATTCTCTAAGGAATCAAAACCTACAGGGTACTTCTCGTGAACTCAGAATCTTGAAATTTGGTACGAAGCAACGTTTTATAGCACAGATAAAGGAAAAGTTGCGAATAGCATAAATTTTTAGTTACATCATATAATAAAAATATTTTTAATAATTTTAAACTTATTTAGCTACGAATTTGTTCGGAACCCTAGGTGCGCGAGTCAGACTCGCACTTGGCTGATTTTTTTTTATATAAGCACTTTTTAAAAATAATTTTCATTAAAATTATCCGATTTTGAGCTATGTTCAAAATTTCAAGTCTCTAGCTCATCGGTAAGTTAGTTTAAAATCAATCACTAAATTCGACCCGAATAGACATACACAAAGCCAGATAACAAAAACGTAGTAAAGAGCACCATCTGAAACATTAAAACTTAATGTCAATATTCGATATAGCTGTAGCCACAGGCTGCACCGAAGATTCTAATACGAACAAACATAATATTATTCTAATATATTCATTGTTCCAGTTTCAGACAACACAATAGTAAGACGATAACCAGCGATCGTACATGATACATGATCAGGGAATAGATTAGGATGCAAATACTTGTCTGATGTTCAAACCGTGTCAAATTAAATGGAGTATCTTATTTTTTTTCTACGAATGAAGCTGAAATTTCGATTGTCTTACATTATTAACATACAATTAAGCGTAGTAAAGTTTTATTTTACTTATTTATTTATTTTTATTTATTTATTTACTAACTCACAATTGTTATTACAGGAGTGGAGCCTAATGCAACAATGTGGCCACTAATGTAAAAAAGACAAATAGTTTAATGTCACCCTCTCGAATTCCGCCAATGTGCAATTAAATATGTCTAATCGTTGTGCTACGATGTTAAGCATTCTAGCTGCACGAACAACCGGTGCGTACTTTAAGATATTTGTACGAGCAACTGGTACGTCCAGCAACCCTCCCCAAGTTTTCAAGACATATTCGTTAGTAGCCTTTTTACCCGACTGCCCCAGAAGGAGAGTAATGTTTTTCTAGAGTATGTATGTATATTGTATTCATGTACCGGGTGTCCGGTGGCAGAATTAGGATTTAAATTTCGAACTGTTTTCGAACCGTTAGCGGAGGGGCGGGCGGGGGGGTCACGTTCGATTCGTCATTCGTGCGGGTTCCTTAGTCACGATGTCGCAGTGGACGGGTGAACAACGTGCGTTCGCAATCGAAGCTTATTTTAAAGCAAACGATTCCTGTGCTATTGCTCGTCGAAGATTTTGTTCGCGGTACAATATCCGACGGTTACGTGATGCGCCAAGCGAAAATTTGATTCGATTGTGGGTGCGGAGGTTCAGAAAAACAAGTTCAGCAGCAAATAATCCGCGGCCGGGATCCAGCAGAACGTCGAGGACTGATGACAACATCGAACTTGTCGCAAACAGTTTACGCGATAACCCGCGACAGTCCGTGCGTAAGAGAGCGGCTGCTCTAGGGCTCCCAAAAACGATTGTGCACGAAATATTGAAAAAGGACCTTAAACTTCACCCCTTTAAAATTCAAATTGTGCAAGCGCTTAAGCCTAATGATTACAATTGGCGCAAAAGTTTCTGCGAAACAATGTTGCAGCGATTTCGTACAGTGAACACAATCTTTTGGAGCGATGAAGCCCATTTTCATTTAAATGGAAGTGTAAATAAACAGAACTGCCGTTATTGGTCACCTAAAGGACAGAACCCGCGATTGAAACATCAACAGCCACTTCACAGTCCCAAAGTGACGGTTTGGTGTGCATTGTCAAGCAGAGGAATAATCGGACCCTATTTTTTTGAAAATCGTCAAGGACAAGCCATTACTGTAACCGGCGTTTCTTATCGGCGAATGCTTAACGATTTTTTCCTGCCAATATTAAGAGAACATCCTGCCTACAGTTCACAGACATGGTTTCAGCAAGATGGCGCCACGCCTCACACTGCTAGAGAGACCATGGCGCTTCTTCGTGATTTGTTCCCTAACAAATTGATAAGCCGTTTTGCTGACATCCCCTGGCCACCCAGGTCGCCGGATCTTACCCCCATGGACTTTTTTCTGTGGGGGTACCTCAAAAGTAAAGTTTATGAAACCGCCCCACCGACCATCTCAGCATTAAAAGAAAATATCGTTCGCGAGGTTAATGGCATCCCGACGTCCCTTCTCCAGCGAGTGGCGCGCAATACTGAAGCCAGATTCCAAGAGTGTGTCCGACGTGATGGTCAACATTTAGACGAAATAATTTTTAAGAAATAAAACCCGCACTTCCCTTCTTTGTTATAGTCATTGAAATAAAAAAAAATATTTTGCAGTTTTTTTATTATTTAATTTTGAAATCCTAATTCTGCCACCGGACACCCGGTATGTATGTGTATTTGTTTAGCACGCTCTTAAGCCTGAACGTCTTGATAGATTTTAGCAAATGAGATGTAGTGAAATTTGTCTTAACTGTGGAAGTGACATAGGCTATATAATATCTATATATTGCATCTTCAAATGCAAAAAAAAGTATATGAAAGGGAACGTATTTATCTGTAAACTTATTAACGCAGTCGTGTTTTTAACTATTATGCTTGTTAGATTTAATAGAAATCTTCATGTATTTAACAAAAAATGCTAATATAATGGTATTGTAATATTTAAATGATAATGGTAATTTAGTCTACAATTTTCATTACATTATTAGACTAAATTACCATTGTAATAACAGCCTATTAAGGTCCACTACTAGACATAGGTCTCACTCACAGATTGCATCTTAGTAGTCTTATTACTTTTGCGATAGTCACCACGCTTGGCAGGCGAGTTGCAACCATAGTTTATTTTTATTTTTTAGTTATTATTACTAAGACGCTCTTGCTTTTCTCCTGGTTTTGGTCTGCCGCCTCTTACGACACCCACGGGATGATATGGGGTAGTGGATATTCTTACACCATCACTACACGGTACTCTAAATATATCAATAAATATTCAAGTTAAAATTTCGACATGAGATAGAGCTTACTTTCTTTAAAATGTTATCCCTTCTATCATTGAATTTGATTATAGATTTTAAACAACGACAAAGCCGCAGAATATCCTTTGTTTTCGTATTTGAAGTCCCTTGTCCTAAAACAAAAGGGACGTGATTTATGCGACATACGAAATATATTTTACTATAATATGCTATAATGTAGCCTCAACAATGTTTTGTTATATAGGACAGGGACGTAAAGAAATTGTACAAGGTACAAATCCTCAAGGCATGAGTGAGTAGCTTTCTGTTACGCTAAGGCAGTGCGATTTACCATCTAGGGCTGCATCACCACTTACCACCAGGTGGGATTGTGGTCACGCACTGGCTAACAATAATTAAAACAAAACGTATTACAAATATATAAAGGTGAACCGTCCGTTTGTAACGTCAATCTAACATTTTTTTACTAAATGCATATAAAAGTATATACGGTACTTATAACAATAATACAATTTTAAAAATTTTTGTCTGTATTTCTGTCTGTCTGTTTGTTTCGGCTAATCTCCAAAATGGCTGGACCTATTATGACGGGAATTTTTATTTAAAAAAAAATTATGGTCAAAAAAATTAAATTACACGCTGTCAAAACCGGAGTCCCCTTTTACTCAACACTAGCCATTCCATCTCAGTCCTCAGGCGTGACAACGCATCTGAATTTTGTTTCTTAATTGAGCATTAATATAGATATCACTAGGCCACAGCATTCAATTATCATCAGGTGGACTGTGTGCTCGTTTGTCACCCTTATTCTATAAAATAAACACACACACACACACACACACACACACACAGGCGCATATAATGATCGCCTCAGTATGCAGGCATTGTCAATGTTAGCATTTAAAAAAAATCAAATCTCCAGAATTTCTTGCCGATTCTTCTTTTTTTACGAACCGGTGAAAATTCTGATGTGGATAAGCACTAAAACAAGCCTAAATTGTGTATATAATATGAATATCAATGAAATATATTAATATTAAAATAATAACGAAGATGGGACACGCATTAGGACACCTGCATATTACGTTAAACCTATACTTAGTGCCACTAAGTACCTGTACGTGCCGGGCCCTGAGACGTTAAGCATTATTTGGAACTTGCTTGGAATGAGGGTCGCTCCCCGAAGTCTTTAGAGATATTAGGAACTTGCTAGGTTTCCACAAGAGATTACTCGAATTACTGTAATTATTACCTACACGCAAAATACACGCTTAGTCGTGAGTTGCAAAGATAACTCGTAACCGGCCGCAGTCATATAAATGGGTATTGTTTATACGTGGTAGAGCCATGCTGCAGTTTTTGCTGTTGCACGTATGGGCCGGCTCGAGCCGGGTTGGTACCACGACCTCACAGAATACCGGCGTGAAGTAGAAGCTCTGCTTCTGCGTTTCGTCTGGTGAGTGCAGGTGGCCGGAGGCCCAATCCCCCCCCCCCCCTTCTTTCGTGTAATTCAACATGGTAGCGGAATTACACGCAAGACTACCCCAGGAGGGTACATGCACCCCTGGAGAATCCCTCGCTGAGCATCCACGAGCATGTTAATCCACTCCTGAGCGTGGGTGCTCAGGCTGCCCCGCGTATTTTGGGGGGGGCGGGGGGCAATATTCCGCTCAAAAACATAACTGTTCCGGGCAAACTGAGCAATAATACCAAGGCGACCCCTGCCACGCTATCCGTGAACTTCTGCAACATCAGGGGATTTCATTCGAACCTAAACGCCGTCCACTACCATCTCGAGACTGCGAAGCCTGCCTTTCTCTTTCTGACCGAGATGCAGGTGTCCTCTTCGGCTGATACTTCGTATCTCTCCTAACCGGAGTACAAATTGGAGCACTCCTTTGTACCTCGGGCTGAAGTTTGCGTGTATCTCAGAGAGGACATCTGTTCTCGACGCCTCGGCAGTCTTGAAGGTTCGGACCTGTCCATCCTTTGGCTACGCGTAGACAACGACGATCATCCGCGCGTCTGCGGGTGCCTCTATAGGTCCCATAGCGGTAATGCGGAAACAGAACGACTCATAGACCACGTCCAAATGGCTTCAGATTCCTTGCTACAACATATCCCATCCACAAAGATCATGATCCTTGGCGATTTTAACGCCCACCACGCCGAATGGCTCGGTTCACGTTTAACCGATCATGCGGGGAGATCTGTTTATGACTTCGCCTTGGCATATGGTCTGACACAACTGGTTACGTCGCCTACGTGGATTCCAGATGTGGAGGATCATACACCTTCCCTATTGGACCTTCTGCTAACCTCTCATGCGGACGGATATTTAAGGTTTCTGTCGATGCCCCTCTGGGCTCTTCGGACCATTGTCTGAGTGCCACTGTGTGGTGCCACTCAGGCTCCCCTCGCGGTTGCGTTCTGCAGGTTGCCGCCGTGTTTGGCATTACAGAACGGCGGATTGGGACGGAATGCGGTCTTTTTTTGCATCCTACCCATGGGGACGGGTTTGCTTCTCGCCGGATGATCCAGGGAATGGAACTATTTATTCCATCATCTGTGGTACCCATCGGAGGCAGATCTCAGCCTTGGTTTGGTCGCTCTTGTAAGACTACATTACGCAGTAAAAGTCAGAGCACATAAGCAGAATTGGCGAGAAACTAGTTTGCCTTCCTTCGGGAACCCGTGCATTCTGGTCTCTCGCCAAATCTGTCCAAGGGAATTTCTGTAAGCCATCACTACCATCTCTGCACAAAGAGGACGACTCACCGGCCCATGCCGCAAAAGACAAAGCCAACCTTTTAGGCTCCCTTTTTGCGTCCAACTCGACTCTTGGTGACGGGGGGAAAACACCGCCCACCATCCCGCGGTGTGAGTGCTCCATGGCGGATGTGCTGTTCTCACAGTTTTCGGTTCAGTTGTGCTAGGTTCGCAAAGCACTCCTTTCCCTGGACATCCAGAAGTCGAGTGGACCTGACGGAATCCCCCCAATTGTGCTGAGGACGTGTGCTCCGGAATTGTCACCGGTCCTAACGCGTCTTTTCTGGTACTCCTACTCCCAAGGCGTAGTCCCGAATTCATGGAAGACAGCTTTTGTCCACCCGATCCCTAAAAAAGTCGACCGCTCAGACCCGTCCAACTATTTGCCTATCGCCATCACCTCCTTGTTCTCCAAAATAATGGAATCCATTATTAACTGCCAGCTAATGCGGTACCCTGAGTATCACCAGCTGATTAGTGACCGCCAATACGGTTTTCGTCGGGGTCGATCAGCTGGTGACCATCTGTTCTACCTAACCCATAGATGGCCGGAGGCAGTAGAGTCCAAGGGGGAGGCGTTGGCCGTTAGTTTGGACATTCCGAAGGCCTTTGATCGGCTTTGGCACAAAGCGCTTCTTTCGAAGCTTCCTTCCTATGGGCTTCCCGAGAAATTGTGCAATTGGATCACCAGATTCCTTGCAGATCGGAGCATTAAGGTCGTTGTAGACGGTGCATGCTTCAACTACCAGCCTATTAACGCTGATGTTACACAAGGCTGTTTGCTATCACCAACGCTGTTTCTTCTGCATATCAATGATATGTTGCTAACTGGTATATACTATAATTATGTCTGCTTGTCTGTCTGTTCGGGATGGTTGGACCGATCATGATGGAACTTCACGAACAGATTGAGAACCAAGCCGGAAGTGATCTAGGATATATCTTATCCGAAAAACTTGGGAGTATTTTTGTGAAATTGAAACATTGATAAAATAAATAGTATTTTATAACTATTGAAAAATCTAAATTGCACACATTAATAAATCGCAATTAGTCGAAACCGAAGCGGGTAGTTCAAACATACGTGGAGCTTTCTCCGTCTTGTTCTTCAGTGCAAAAATGCATGAAAAGTTAAACGTGGTAGAGCCATGCTATATTATGCAGCCATATTATTACTGCGGCACGAATGGTTGGTAGGACCACGCTCTCACAGAACACATGCGTGAAACAGCAGATTAATGCTGTGTTCCGTATGGAGGGTGTAGAAAACCGGAAACCCTTTTTACAGGTATTCCATCTTGCACTTCAGAGGTGACTACATCTACATTTTGATACTTAATCGAGGTTAGATGTAGATGTCAATGAGCCGCAGCAACTACTTGGACTGTGTGCTCCTTTGCCATGCTTATTTTATACAAGAAATATGCTATGTAGTACGTCTTTACAGGGGTACACAACATTTACGAGTAAGAACATGATAAAACTATTTATACACTCGGCGTCAAAAAAATCGCACATCCGAAAAAAATAATTTAAATACTATTTTAACACAACAGGCCAATGGCAATGTTGTGGTTTGAGGGTATCATTCGAAAGGTAATTTCATTAGCTTTCAGGAATTTTAATTGAATTTTACTTTTATAACGAGACGAAAGAGAAATTAAAGAAAAAGGCAGGGTATGTACAAATTTGCAAATTAATAATTTAAAAAAAACTTAATAAATACAAAAAAAGTTCTTAAAACCTAGTGTTACCCCCCCCCCCCCCTTGCCTTGACTACGGCTTCCATGCGATCTTTCATGGACCTTACAAGGGTCGCAACAGGCTCTTGGGGTAGTTGTTCCCACTCTTCAAGTACCGCATCTTGGAGCTCTTGAAGAGTGGTTGGAGCTGGATCTCGAGCTTACACGCGCCGTTTTAGGTCATCCCAGAGATGTTCTATTGGGTTAAGGTCTGGACTTCGTGCTGGCCAATGCATAACAGGGATATCGACCTCCTGTAATATAAAATATTATTCAAAAAAAATAACTTTAAATGAAAAGTAAAAGGCAACTTTAAGCAACTAAATAGAACAAAATAACTTCAACATTATACCTTTTGAAGTTGGTGCCAAAACATAATATATCGACGAATTAAATAAATCGATGCCTGCTGCCTTTTTAACACCCGGACTGTGAACGAGAGTGGCATAATTAATTTCCAAACAACGAACGTCTAAACCAATTTAAAGTTGCTGTCTGAAATACACCAACCTTTTTGAGTTCAACTCTAATTGAATTACAATTAAACAAATGTTGTACATATTACTGCAATATTGGCAAAGTTTTTTTTTATTCGGAAACCCTCCCAGAAACGGAGGGAGTTTTTTTGTATATTGTTCCTATTTTTTTAAACCTTCTTTAATAGTGTTACCTTTACACTGACAAAAATGATCGTATATAAATCAATAACCAAACATTTTTCGAAGTCAGAACACCACACTGGAAAGATATAATAGGGATAAAATTAAGTCTCGAGGGGCAATATTACAGTAAGGTAAATTCAATTTATTGCTGTCGAAGCTGTGTCTCCTTTTATCTGTTGTTTGTTTTCCATTTTATTTTTTATTTTGTATAGTCAGCGGCGTTTTTTTGTTTTTAATTGTTTATTTTTATCAATAAAATAAACAATTTATTTTCGTTTAAAAAATTCAAAGATTTTCATTCAGATTCAAGATTCACTTTAAAAGAATGCAAAAAAATATTTTCCATTCTGTGAACGTGTATGCGTGTAACTGTCAAGCTCCATTTAAAATGTCACTTAAATTTTTTACAATTTCCAGACGAATAGGTTTACAAATGAAGCGTAAAAAAGAAAGATTTTTTCGTGTCGATCGACACTTAAAAAAGCACTTACATTCATCCTAAAATGGTGCGTAAATTATTTGTTTTTTTTTTCACATGATATTTCTGTGATTAGATTGTCTGTTATTTCTTTGAACATAGTTATTTTAATCAAGGGTTTTGGCATGAACTTGAACGGTGGAGGATTGCTGCTCTTGTATTATTGTTTAAATAATGGTTTGAAGTGGATTTTGATATGTAAAACTGGTGCGATTTTGTGTATTGTCTGCGCATGTGAACTATTAGTGGAAACGGTGAAACAAGTATTCTGATTCTCAAGATAAGTTGTCTGCTTAGGCGCCTTGAGATACCATCGCAAACTGTCAGCTGTCTGCTGGCTGAAGTTGCCGTCAAAATCTCCCAAGGGCTGTGCACAATGTGACGCATCAACATATTATGAAGCAGTGTACTATGAAGGATAATTATACATTGTAACTTACAGCTCAGAAGGGCTAGAACCCAGAGCCAGAAAGCCGTAAAACAGTTATTTTAATCAGTTTTTTGAACTAACAGTGATGGTAAATAACTGCTATCTCTTCGACACCTGCTTATTATGCCGTGCATACATTAAATTTACCGAAGTTAACCGAACATTGCTATAACACTTCAATTGATATTGATATATTTGATTGATTGATGATATTTGACATAATTTATCTTTAAAACAAATCCGGTCAGGTGTAATATTTAAAAACAATTATGTTAATAATAGCAATAACAATACTATTGTAGAAAAGAAGCGCCATATAAAGGAAATAATAGTTATAGGTGAGTGTGTCGTAAGAGACGACAGAGGAAATTGAAATAGAAGTTGGGCAGCAGCGTCTTCCTGATAACAACTCTAAATTAAAAAAAAACTGCGGTTGCCAACAAGCTGCCAAGCGTAGCAAATATTTTTTACTTTTTACTTTTAATAAACCATATATATATAATAAACCATATATATATAAACCATATATATATTGGTTTATGTAACTATTTTACGGAGTAATTATTAATATTTTTTTCTGGACTTTAGTAATTTGACTGTTTAGAGTTAATTTTACAAAAGCCAATATTGGGATAACCCGCCGATAATTTAAAATTATTTTCGATTCTCTATCTTTATCAAACCTTATTTAAATAGGCAAGTAAGAAATTATAACTTAATTTTAAAATCATAAACATATTACAATTTTAACTTTCACATTTAATTCATTACATCACACATCAAATTTAAATTTGTTATAAAACAATTTTCAAATTGAAACAGCTACGATAATTTACTGAGTGTAAAGTGTTGATTTAAAATGGAAATTACTTATAAAGTGTTGAAAGATAATGGAAGGTTTCTAGCCGGGCAATATTCGCCGTTTTCCCTCTCCTTAACCAAAAGCAATACATAAAATATACAAAGGTAAAATAAATGAAACTCAATATTGAACGTTATAAATCCAAAAATATACGAGACTGGTAAAAGGTCCCTTGCAATCCGTCACGAAACAGAACACACTACTAAATATTATATTTTCTTTAAACAGCCTATTAACAGCCGGCAAGAAGAGGATCTGTCGCAGACCGAAATCAATTCACCCGTCACTTACCTCACAAAACTCAAGTCCTTCCTTTTTTTGAAGTGTCTAAAGGCGATTTAAAAAAATAACTATTTATTTTATATTGAAAAGAAATATGTCTATCTAAGAATTAGATTGAGAAGTCGGATTCGAAACAATAATATAATTAAAATATTTCTTTTTTAACTTACTTCAAAAAAAGTGGAGGTTGTCAACTCGACTGTATTTATTGTATACGCCGTTCCATTCAGATTGGGTAGTCCCGTTCAGTTTAAAGAAAAATTATACCTCTTAAGATAGAAGAAATAAAGATTTAAATGTAACTTTATAAATGACGTTCTGTTTGTCACCTTGACCTTGCGTTATTGTTTAGTCCACCCAAAAGAATTAAAATATTAGACTTTAAAAAAAAATGCTGAGACTTAGTGCATCGAAGAATCAAAGCGCCGAATTCAGGAGCTATTAACATTATGTGGAAATGGTTTTATTCGTTTTAGTTTGTTGATTTTGTGCATTACGAGTATCACCCCTTAGGAATAAGATGGAAAGCTTCGTTAATAGTGAAAATAAAAAATTTTAATAGATTTTCTTGATCGTCTAATATGATATGACCTTGTTCTGCCTTTTCTGGTAAGTAGCGCTAAGAGTTTCACTACGAATTCTCTTCGGAATTTTTACAGTTTAAATGTAAAATTATTTAAGAACTCCACCTTAGCGCATCCAGATTTCGTGTTTTCCTTTTTTAGTACTAAACCAACGTAATATTTGTTACAATAACTTGACCATATCATTGGACCCTAGCATAGCTATGAACCATCATCTCGACAAAACAAATATATTGTGTAAATATGACCCCAGAAGGTCAAATTTCAGAAGTTACACGATCACTAACAGACGCATCAACGATTATTTATAAATAAGAATATTGATAAATAATGTTTTAGTAAATATTAACCATGGCTGAAACTTGATGTTCACTACAAATATTTTATAACACTACACACTCACCTAGTGTCACAACCACTGTAAGGACAACAACGGATGGAATGCAGCGAGTCCGTAGACGGGCACGACGCACACCCATCCACACAGCGCACACACGTTCCTGGGTTATTTTCACCGCCCAGAACAACAAACGATACGAGTTTTCCATCAGAGCCGGAGTTCGCTACCCCCTGTTTGGGCGGCCGTCAGACAACTCATCTACGTGCACTGTAAACTGTCCTACAAGTCACGTTACGCAAGTAACGATGTAGAATTATAAAAATTCACCCCTTTTTTTAGGCCTGAAAGGCCGCGAGCCCTGAGTCCGATAAAGCTGTAGGAGCACTAATAAAGACTAATACAGTACAGGCACTAATAAAGTCACATAGGCTAACAGCACTAATATAATCAGAAATCAGAGAGAGTTTGTATGATGTACGAGTCATATCATAATATTGTTTTATTCAATGTATGAGTTTTAATTTTTTCTCCACGAGCCTCTCTACATTATTTCTCATGCGCCTCAAAAATTTCCAACATTTGTTTAACTACAGAATCAAAAACCGATTTTACGTCCAAAAACTTTAAATACAATTACTGAAAAACGAACAGACGAATACAATTACTGAAGAACGCCTTATGGAAAATAAATCAAGTGATTTATGTTCTCTTTGACGCAAAGCCATCCAATAGACAACTTTTTTACGCAGGTACAGAATAGAATAATATTTATTCAACATAAATTACAATACTACTTAAAAATAATCAGCGAGCAACCCAGCGGAATAATAATTTAATGCAGTATAATTTAATTATACTTAAAAAACAGCATGGTAGCTATCACCTAATACTCCGGAGGTTATATCAGTAATTTATTCTGTAATATAATAATAACCCTTTTTCTACTAAATATTTAAACTAACGTTTACTAAATATTTTAAACTTTTTATAGATTTGTCCTGCATATTTTCTTTCATTTTGTTGTAAATGCGTATACATTGACCCCATGAATGAATTAATAACTCTTCGTAATCAATGGCTAGTATGACTAGCTTTTTTTTTCTAGTATTTATAGAATTAACATCACTCTTTATTCTACACTATTTATTACATTCGAAGAGAGACAAAACATGTACGATTTCATGGCACTCTTAGCGAATTACCAAGCGAAAATAATCTAGTAAATTAAAATAAATATTCTATGATACATATTTATACTACAAAACTAAAATACAGCCTTCATCGTCCCTATGCTGGGAACAGGGCTCATCTTGTTTCTGACTGGGTTCTATTCTAGTGCGGATTGGTTAACGTAGCCTTGAAAGATATTTTTAAATTGTGTAGTACCCGCTGATCTTAACCTATACCTTGTCTCGTAACCCACATTTGGTTCATTTCTTTAGTCTTACTTTTGTGTCTGAAAATGAAATAAGGTACCAAAACAATTTAAATAGAAACTGAAAAAAACTAAGCTAAAATGCAAATATACTTACACAGTAAGGCCGTCGCTTTGACGAAACACAAACTGGTCCCATAAACGTTCGCCCGCTGATTTGATTTGCTCGTTCCGGGAGCATAATATGTTGTACAAACAAATATTTGAGTGTGTCTCGTTAAATTTATATTTTATACACCATTATTTTTATTTCATTCCCTTTGACGTAAAACTGTCTGTACCCAATTGTACCTATTTTTTTATATAGAATAATAGTGACGACACGAGCACACAGCCCACCAGGTGGTAAACTGATGCTGTGGCCCATAGACATCTACGTTTATCCTAAGAATCTAAATGCAGATGCGTTGTCACCTTTGAAGACTAGAATGGAATATTAATGCCTCGTTTCCAGTTAAAAGCGTCTCTGGTTCTCTACACTCACCATACGAAACACATCAGTATTAAGCTGCTATTTTACGCTGGTATTCTGTGAGAGTGTGGTCCTTCTTCGGTCGAGCTGACCTATTCGTGTTACTACAAAAAAGTTTAGAAATTTTATATAATATGGAAATATTAATCACCATTATCATTGCAGCCATCACAAGGCCACTGCTTAACATCGACCAAAGAACGGCACAAAGCACGGACTTGAGTCACCGGTATTCATCAACTTCTTACATCCCTTAATAGGTCGTTACTCTATTTAGTTGGGGCCGGCCTACACTTCGCTTACTGGTACAAGTCGAGAAACTTTTTTCTTCTTATAGTTAGGAAAGTAAAACAAAATTACTCTGATAGTGATTAGTGAAATAGCGTCGGCAATTATTGCAAGCGACTTTGACTCACCTTCAGACAAATTATTTTACCTACTCTGAATCTGTTTTTTGAAGTCATTTCAAGAACTAATAATATGTTCAGACGTGCCTTCTTTCAAATTACAAAATTTAATTAAAAATTAAGCTATTTTTATTTTATTATTGGTGCTAAGATAAAGTGTATCAAAGAATAAAAACTACAGAATCAAGCTATTGTAATACATAAATTATTTTATTCTTTCTTTCGTTTTTGAAGTCGGTTTTTGCTTTTTATTCAAAATTACGCAAAGTAACAACTAAAATTTCGTCCAAATAGTTACCGGAAAATTTCATCCCTTATTTTTCCACACTTATAGGTGTGAAATTTTTCCTTCAAATGTTAAGTAGGTAATTGTTTCCATTCATCGCTGAGTACTAAACTGGGACTTACAGCTTACAGTATAAAGGTTCTTCGGTCCACGTCACCTATTAAACAAAACACATTATCTAACTTTAATTCTGCTATTTCACTCTGGTATCGTGGCGAGCGTGGTTGTACTGCAGTCGAATCGACCGATTCGTGCTGCAGCTATAATACTAAAATATAAAAGCTAACATAACAATGATAATAATTTCACACAACGGTACTTTTATGGCACTTTTTGATAAGAGATATAATAACATTTATTTGTATTGTTTCAGGTACGTAAAGGAGAAGACAACACGAGTCACATTCACTGTGTTCCAAAACTTAATATGCAACTAATTCATCTGGTAAGAGTACGAGAATTGGACGAAACTCCATAGTATAGTTTTGTTCAGAAGAAAGATAACGGAATAGACTCAAATATTGCCGAGTTCGATAGCCGACTAATCGTGGGTATGTTGACAAGGAGCAGCATTATCATTGCGACAGTATTGGCTCTCTGCGCTCATTAACCCATCTTCCCAGCATAATGAGTAAGGATAGCTGTTTCAAGAAATATATACCAACCGGAGTTTGACAACGCCTACTTCCAGCCTTAAATGACAGAGTAATAATTGTAGTGAAAATAAATAAGGCTCTCAATTTATAAATGAAAAGATAGAGGTAGTGTTAATTATTAATAACCGATTTTTATTCTATCGAACCTCTTCAAAATCTAATAAGTTAATTAAATACATAGAAAAACAAAATTTGTTATCCCAAATACATTTTGTAAGAATATATAAATATCCATCTGAGATGCAGTGCTTTAATTTACTAATCTCGTTACGAAGACTGATTCACAAAAGAAATCAATCGATTAATTTTGAGATTTAGTAAAGGCATTTGACACTGTCTCTGAATAATAAAGAAGTTGAACGGCACGGTATCACGCGCATGCAGTTTAAATTGTTCAAAAGCTACGAGTATCTGACAGGTAAAACCCAATGCGTAAAATACTTACGTTTTCTGCTAGAGAAGATGTCCCAGTATTGTTTGAAGTTGTCAAGGATGCATTCTTGGTCCGATGTTCTTCCTTGTGTACATAAATAACCTGTGTCAAGTAGGACTTCCAAGTATGGAAATAATAAACTTCGCCAATAACAAAGTTTTCTGTTCATTGGAGAGACACGTGGAAAAATAAAATCTCCGTCTCTTTTTTGTTGAAAAATAAATTATATTGCTTTTTTCTTTAATACTACAGATATTCCGGATATAATTTGATTTCCGGACCTCCTACTTTATTATAGTATAAGGGTGACAAACGAGTACAGAGTCCACCTGATGGTAAGTGGTTGTTGTGGCCCATAGACATCTACATTTATCCTCGATTACGAATCAAAATGCATATGCGTTTTCAACCATGAAAACTAAGATGGAATGCCCTGTTTCCAGTAAAATGGGTCTCCGGTTCTCTACACTCATCATACAAAACACAGCAGCATTGAGCTGCTATTTTACGCTGGTATTCTGTGAAAGCGTGGACCTTCCCCGGTCGAGATGACCCATTCGTGATACAAATACAACATACCTGCAGCATGACTTTACAACGATACTAAATGCCCCCCATAGATTGCCACTATGTATTAGGTTGCCACGTTCGGCAAGTGGGTTGGCAACCACAGATTTTTTTTAATCATATTGAGGTGTTATCAATTGTTGCAACATGGCTCTACCACGTATTTATTATAAGAAACTTACGCTTGTTATAATTTCACCTTTTTAATGTCTACAAACGAGCACACCGTCCACTTGATAGTAAGTGAATGCTATAACACATAGAAATCATCATTTATCTTCAATTAAAAATCAAAATTGAGATGCATTATCCTTGATTGATGCTCCTGAGGATTGAAGTTGGAATGCCTCATTTCCAGTAAAAAGGATTTGTTAAACTCCCCGGTTAAAGGGTAAAACCATAAAAACACAGCAGCATTAAGCAGCTATTTTACGCCGGTCTTCTGTGAAAACGTGATCCTTCACCGGTAGCCGACTCATTCGTGCTACAACCACAATATAGTTGTAGAAGAATGTAGCATCAAATAAATACGATTGTCTTGAAGTAAGGATTGATAGAAATTTAAATTCTCAAACCCATATTGACCTGCCGACTACGAAAGCTCATGCTAACGTTCAAAATCATCATAAATTATAAATCGCAAATTTTCCCTAGTTTGTAATATTTTATCATCTTATTATTTTTGACAGAAGTTTTAATAATAAGTAAACTTCTAATAAAAAGTACAAACAGATTTAAAAACTATAATAAAATAATTTCAATTTAATATGTACAGAAAACAGTTAAAAACATGCAGTCGAATTGAAATGCTCCTTCCCTCTTTTGAAACTCAGCTAAAAAGAAATCTTAAGTTGCTATTAGAAGCGTTGAGTGATTGCTTTGTCCCTTACTTAGCTCGTCTTGTGGTAGCTTTGTAATGAGCCTCCATAAAAGCTTTTCCAGGCATTGCGATTTTATCGTCTCATTCTTGTTTTATTATCACTTAAATGTTTCTATTGAAGGATTATTTACATCACAATACGAGTATTTTAAATTGATAGTCAATTTACTCTCAACGTAAAATGTAGAAAAATGTACCCACTTGGCTTTCTATCGTTTTACAATCCTGTCCGTACAAAGACTGTCTGAAAAAATCACCTTAGTATTTTTAAATTTAAGTATTTTATCACTATTTTAAATCAAGCGAAAAACGAAGCCTTGGTAAGCAACTAAGGCTTTGCGAAGAAGCTAAATGTTTGCTGAAAAATACGATTTTAAGTGATGACTTACCGCGTACTCTTTTTTTACCCGTCACTAGGATTTTCTCCTGTGTCGTGGAGGCAGTTTACAAACATAAATTGCACGAGGACAGACATCCAGACCTGGAACAACTGTTTGTAGTCCATACAAATACTTGTTTCCGTGCGGGATTCGAACCCGCGGCCCCCAGCGCAACAACTCATTGCTAAGCCACTGCACCACGGAGCCGTCACTCGGCGGTGGAGGAAAAAGTTGTGAGGAAACCTGCATACCTAAAACACATATTACGAGAATGAAGTCCGCCAAAATGTCCAAAAACAACTGGAGCAGCTTTGCGAATCAATTGCTTCATAAACCATTTAGAAATAAGAAGGTGCCTGTCTGCAATAGTGGGACGCATTAAGGCTGTATAACTTTACCAATGAACGTACTAGTTGTTCAAAGATTGAGCTTTCACCTCAAATACCATAATTCGCGAGCATCCAGATCTCGATCCTTGCTAGTACTATTGAAGTATCTTATCGCATATTTAAGTGTTGATTCACCACATGCACGGCGGTATATTTCTAGCGCCAAAACCCACTCAGAAATTATAGAAGACGCCTACTGTATGTATATAAGACTTACTTTTTTGTATTCAAACCGTTAATAACTTCTTCTTGACTGAAAAAAGATAAATATTGAAATATTTAACAATGTAGGTAGTATTTTATGTAGTAATGATTCTCTCTCGATGAGGTAACGACCTGATAAGACATGCAGGAAGACGATGAATGCAGGTGACTCTGGACCGTATTTTGTGGCAGGCCTATATTCAGCAGTGGACTTGTGAAGGGGTGTAATGAAGATGATGATGATATAATTTATATTTTAAATATTATCTACAGATAATATTTTTTTATATTTTACTTTTTATTTAACCATCACTTTCGTCTTACTTGCGTTCACTTTCATACCCCTTTCTTTCAATGACCAATTCATTAAAGTAACCATCATTTGCAACTCGGCCGCCGACGATGCAAATATGACTTGATCATCGGCGTACAAAAGGCATTTGACGGTTGACTCACCCATTCTCAACCCACATTCTTCAACTTTCAAAATTTGCAAACAACTGTCCATAAATAGGTTAAACAGCTACGGGGAAGCCACACATCCCTGTCTGACACCTTTATGAATGCCAAACCAGTCTGAGTAGACCCCGTTGATCCTGACACAAGCACTAGAGTCCCTATAAAGAGAACTTTATGCCTGTATCAAGCCAGCGCTCATCCCAAATGAGTTCAGTGTTTGCCATAACACATTCCTGTCCACTCTGTCATAAGCCTTTTCCAAGTCCATGAACGCACAAAAAACTTTCTGGTTTTTGGCCAAAAACTTCTCCGCTATCATGCGCATGGAAAAGACTTGATCCTTACACCCCATCCCCTTTCTAAATCCAGCTTGCACATCCCAAATTTTTCCATCAGTTTCTTCCATAACTCTTTCAATTAACACCTTAGCATACAGTTTACCCACAATGCTAAGCAAGCTTTTACAGTCCTGCTGCGACCCCTTTCTCTTATATATTGGGACTATAAGGGCTTTGTACCAGTCTTCCGGTACCCGTTTCAGTTCCCAACATAAATTAAACAAGGTGTGCAGCAGGCCTGCAACCACACCCTCACCAGCCCTTAGCATTTCGAGTGATACTCTATCATATCCGGCTGCCTTACCTGCTTTCATACTTTTCATTGCTTTCATTATTTCATCTACACTTATCTCCCTACCTCTCTCCACTTCTTCCGGAATTTCTATTTCACTTATTTCAGACGACTCTTCACTCTTAAACACGCTTTCAAAGTATTCCTTCCATCGCTTTAAATTCGAAACTTCATCATTCAGCATGCAGCCATTCTCGTCTCGTATAGCATTCATTTTAGGCTGTTTTGAATTTCCCCTGGCAGTTCTTACGAGCTTCCAGAACATTTTAATATTTGCCTGGAAGTTATCAGATATCCTTCTATCATTCTTATCTATCCTTCCTTGCTCTTTCCTTTCAACAACTTCTTTTACTCTCTTATTTATACGTCTAAAGTCTGCCTTTTTTCTTTCAATCTCATCATTCATACCGCCAGAAATACCAGCTTTAGTTGCTAGTAAATCTAGCCATGCTCTCTTCTTTGCTTCAACTTCCATCCGTACCTCATCATCCCACCACAACGTATTACTTTTCCTTTCATTCGTTCTCTTATTATTTTTACCGCATACTTCGGTGGCTGCATCCACCAAAACTTTCTTAATATTATTCCATACATTCTTCAATTCTAAATCATTCATACATATTTCATTCAACCCACTTATATTTTCTCTCAGTCTGCATTTATACTTCTCTTTCACACCTTCATCTTGTAACCTCTCTATTCTTATACGCTGTAACGCAGTGGTAGACACCGATGTCCGATGCCGCCAACGTCTGAATAGACCATTAATTCGGCATAAGACCAAGTAATGATCCGTCCCTACGCTGGACTCCCGGTAAACCCTTGTATCTACCACTGCGCTCCTCATTCATTTCATCAAGATGTAAAAATATATTTATAATATCTAATTATTTAATACCAAAGTATAATAATATATTAATAACAATATGTAACACCATTCACCCCCTCAAGTTTTGAATTTTCCACAACCCTTTCTTAATGGGTGTCTACGTCAAGTAATCCGTATATACCACATTTCAAGTTAATCGGACGTATGATTTTGAAGATCTCGTGGTGAGTTAGTAAGTCGGTGGTATTTCGCTTATATACCAAATAACTACGAGAGCAATTTAAGCTGAGCTGATGAACATCTCTACAGGTAACTTATTAAATATCAGATTTGATTTCAACCTCATTATTCCTGATTGAAAGAAAAATTCATGCAATATATTTGCTAAGAATATCGCCTGGGATTGAATTGCCTTCCTTGCTTACGCGAGTGATGAAATCAATTTCCTTTGCATCGATATTTCCTATTCCATAATTTTATATTTTACTTGTAATTTCTTTCACTGCATAAAGCATTTTTTTATTCGTGGGTCCATTAACGTAGTTTTATTTTTATTCCTGGGTTCATTAACTTTGAATATTTACAATGAACATCATTTTCGTTATCGTAATTTAATTTGTAAATCATTACTTATACTATTGCTGAATATATGCTGGGGGCTTTTCCCACATTGACTGAAAGGACGGTCTGAATTCTACGGTAGGTACTCCGGACTATGCCAGTCTCTGAGAAGACTTTTGTTCTGCCGTTAACTACTGACTGACTGATTATAATGATGTTTTAATGGATGAAAGTTCTAAAAGTAAGGATAACAAACGAGAACTTAGTTCATCTATGGAAAGTTAATGCTTGTGGTCTATCTATACCACATATATCCTACCCTAAGTATCAAAACACAAATGCTTTGTCATCCCTTAAAACTGTGATGAAATACCTCGCTCTCATCACCAGTAAAATGGTATCGGAACCACATCACTCACCACTGCAACACTGCAACATTATGCTTCTATTTCATGCTGGTATTCTGTGCAAGCATGGTGCTACCACGTATGAGAAAGATTATGAGAATTATGTATGTACGTACATAATTCCATAACAGCCTATAAAAGTCCACTGCTGAACATAATATGCCATTCCCAATGATAGCCTCATATAGAAGATTTTGCCATAGATTGCCACGATTGATAAGCAGGTTAGTTGTCGCAGTTTTTTAATATTTTGAATTATTATCAGGAAACAGGAAAATGCTGCAGCCCATCTTCTGTTTTAGTTTTTCTGTCGCCTCTTACGTCACCAACGAGATGATATAGGGTATTAGATATTCTTAGACCGCCACTACGCGGTCACGTACATAATTACTCCCAAACAATTTTACAACCTTTCAAAATTATTACTATTATTGAAAATTTATATTACCCCTGGGAATTAATGGTTATTATAATAATATAAATTACATATAAGGTTGAAAATAAACCTTTCAAGCTGTTTCTGTAAGTATTTTGTTCAACAAATTTATTTAAAAAAAAAATTCTCGCTGGATTCCTTGCTGTATCTTCCCAGGACAGAAGCTTTTACGGAAAGAGTGGTAAAAGTAAAAGATAACTTTTAATGAGAATAACTTGTAATTAAAAACTATTCTATTCTATTTTAAAAGAAAAACTTGTAAGAATATATATATATATATATATATATATATATATATATATAATAATATTAAAAATGTAAGTGTGTACATTATGATAACTAATAAAGCCCTTTGAATATGATAATCTGTTTCCCAATTTATGCCATAGTCAGCCCCTTTTGTTTGACAACAATGCATTGAAGGTTAAGTGTCTAGAAGGAGAAGTGGCGTGAACACGCGGCTCCGGAAACGTGACTTAAAAATGCTCTGAAAGTTCATGAACGACCGTATCACGTCGACAATGTAAAGATATTTGTAATTTTTATCTCTAAAAATTAAACGAGCTTCAGCTGTGAGTATAATATATGACGCATAAAGACCACTTTGTTGCAAATAACAACCCCTGGAATAAAACCTCTTCCAAGTATATGTCATATTTTCTTTCTTCTTCTTTTTTTAGAGATAATCTTAACAGTTTATTATTAACTTTTAATTTGGTCGTCGTTGCTGGTGATAAAAAAGCTGGTTCATTTCTCGCTCAAATGCTAAGTATAAGTAACGATTCAGGAAGGAAACGCAGCCAGCGTTCTTGGTACGATTACGCGGGGAGTAGGACTATATGATAATTAAAATTTTTAGTATGCTTTTCATTATATTTTTTTATTACTGTATATTTTTAATGAGTAAATTAATATTATATTTGGAATTTGTTTGAGGAATCCGATATTTAAAAGTAAGTACAACAATATATTTATTTGCTCCATCCAATATCAAAACCAAACAAGACATATATAAAACCATACTTCCCACCTGTACCATGTAATTATTTACATAATATGCACCAAAATAGTCTACTCAGTTTTTAGTCATGAGTTGATCTCAGACAACAGTTCGCCCCGTTGATTTTTAGTAGAACCAGGAGTGTGAGGTAGATGTCAAATGACAAAGATGAAAATATATATACAAAATATTAAGTAAATGATATGATCAAATATAATTGTACTAGCGCAGCGTACAGAGATAATAAGAAAAGAAATCCAAATTTCAACATATCTGTAGGTTTTGAGATCCATAGAAATAGGCGTAACTAAGAAAGGGCACGAGGGCACAGTGGTCCGAGGAAATCTTGTGATTCCCTTGCCTCCATAACTTGGTGACTCCAAATACCCTCAAAGAGAGCGTTGCATATATATAGCTCTCTAGCAGTGTTTCAATATGGTAGGGTTTGTTTTCCTTCTGGGCCACCTCGAATAATATCTTAGCTACGTCCATTACCATAGTCTCATATTACTGATTTTAAAAGAATATCTCACGTGCAGTATGTCCTCACGTACGTTAGTTAACTTTCCCCGAGCTCATCTTAAGAAGAAGTAATGATATCGTCGTCAAAACAAGTTAATTTACGTTACGTGGTATGATGAATTGATAAATACCTGATAAATTTTCCGTTTTTTTTTTTCAAAAAAAGAGTCTATTTTTCTAATTCTCTCAGTAATAAGAAGAGGCATGTGCTCATCATTGGGACGTATATAGGCTACTTTACTTATACTTTACTTTACTTTTCCCACTGGTTCCAAAAAAGCCTCTATCTTGGAAAGAACCGGCAAGTAACACTGTGACATTTTTGACAATGAATAAATTGGGGATGCCATATGAAGAATTGCCTTTCTCGTCATGCTTGTCAGGTGAATTGCAACCATACTCATACTTAAAACGCTACCCCTTACCACGGGTCTAATATTTTGACCTGCAATATTCCAGATGGGTACTCCCCAACTGTGAAAAGTGAAGTAAATATCCATTTATCGACTTACGACACGAACAAAATCCATTCCCTTGCGAAGACATGAACAAGTTAAATTCGATTACGGTTACTCGTGACTTCAGTTGTATGTAAGTATGACTTCAGTAATTTTCTCAATAGTATTTTTAAACTGAAAAAAGGATAAGATTGGTTTTCTTCCTATCACAAGTTCCTTGTGGAATCTACTACTACCAGCGAATTTCTGGAGCGATAGTACTTAGGTACCTTCAAGAAAAAAGTCTATTCTTTTTTTAAAGGCCAGCAACACACCTGCAATGGGAACTAAAAATTTTACGTTCACCAGATGTCGCTAGTGTGGACTAAGCTGAACTTATTTATTAAGTAGATGGTTACGCAGTGTCATCATCATTGAAAAGTAGTGTTTTAAATAAAAGGTTTTCGGTTTCTAGAATATCTGTGAGTTATTGTTACATATTTTTAAATTCTTTTTTTAACTCTTCTACTTTAAGGAATACCCGTAGTTTGGTTTATCGATTTAAAATGTACTTTGTATAAAATTTAACTTACATTTCAGAAATAATCATAAATCTCCACCCTTTTCTAACAAATTACCTTCCGCCGCTATTAAATCTGTCAAATGTTTCTCCTCGTTCCTAAGTGGTGTCACCCTGGTGGCAGTAAAAGTCGTGGGTACCTTCATTCCTCTCGTGTTGCAGTTGATCGTGGGCGGCGGTAGTCACCTCTTATATAAAAAAGGCAGGCGTGCTATAAATGATAAGCCAAGGTGAGAAGTGTAGCGCTAACAGATCGCCTGTCAGCGCTTCACTTGCTTTGAGCTATGGCAAATGAATTGATAATAAATTTTTGTTTATCAACTTTAAACGGGGCGACATTATTCATTCAATTCTATTATTCCATCGCCGTTTAATAAATAATTAATTACTAAAAACGACTGCGCTGGAGAGGCCGTCTTTAATAATTTATTGTACCATTAATTATATTTAAGGCAGTAATCAAGATTTTACACTTACAATATGACAGAATAAAAACATTTAAATCTCAAATTCCAAGAAAATCTATTGTTATCAAGAGGAAAGTAGTTGCTGAGTATTAGATTATGAAGTATAAGTATTTATTTTTATGTCAAGTTTCTAAACGATTAATTATCTTTGTCATGTTCTTTTTCATAAACATTATGCTATTTCCTGTATGAAAGTAACTGAGAATCAGTCTTAATTCTTAACGTTTAAGAGTTATAAAGACAAATCCTTTACTTTTAAAATGTTTTAATATTAAACTAAAGATATAAGTAATTATTTTATTGAATGATTAATTATGTGAATATAAAGTACAAAAGTACATCTTTCAAATGTTATTATAACGAGAAAAAGTTAGCCAATATGGCGGCATTAGACTGTATTAAGTGACCAAGAGTGATTTGTTAAAATTGAATAAATAAGTAAAAGACATCCAGATCTATTAATTTTTTGAGTAAATTTCATAATCATCTCATTACAACCTATCAACGTCCACTGTTGAATTTAGTCCTTCCCATAAATCGACTCATAGGGGAAATATGTGTTATAGTTGTCATGTTTGTCAACCGCAATTTTTATTGTTAGCAACCACAACTTTATATTGCTTGATTTGTTATTAGGAAGACGCTGTCGCCCATCTCATGGTAAAAATATATCTAGGCTATTGTAAAAAAAAAGGGTTTTCGTTTCTCTACACTCACCATATTAAAAATACGCAACATTAAGCTGCTATTTGAAGCTGGTATTCTGCGAGAAGGTGGTTCTTCCCAGGTAGAGTTGACGCATTCGTGCTACAACTATAATATAGCTGCAGCATGGCTCTACCACGTAAAAATTTGTTTCGCTCTGCTGTCTCTTACGACAACCACTGAACGATATGGAGTGTGTTATGTATGTATATACATTTGTATATCTATCTATTACAATGCGTGGCTGTGCCCACGCACCCTCTGTTAATAAACCAGTGCATAGCAAGCTACCGGCCGTTTAACTCGCTCCCTGTCCGCATACTTTACATTGGCGACGAGTACCCGCGCAAAAAGTAATTAAAAATGGCTAATTCATATTTTGGAATATTATCCAGTTTTAACCACGATATACAGGAGTGGAAAACTTATAAAAGCCGAATAAATCAGTGGTTCTTGGCAAATGAAATTAATAACACGACGGATCCGAGCGGGAAAAAGAGAAGAGCAATTTTGCTAAGTGCACTCTCGGAGGGTACCTATAGGCTCGCTGAGAATTTAGCCTTACCCAAGGATGTGCAGGAGGTGCCCTACGAAGACATCCTACGATTTTTCGACATCCATTTTAACCCGAAGATTGTCGGTTTCACGGAACGACACAACTTCTATGCAGCATCGCAGCAACCCGGTGAAACACATTCACAGTGGGCCGCGAGACTGCGTGGTCTTACGTCACGCTGCGCTTTCCATGATATCGAAGAGGCCCTACGAGACCGGTTTATTATGGGAATGATGCCTAGTCTTGAGAAAGAGAAACTTTACGCCCAAGATATTACAAATCTAACTCTCACGAAAGCTGTAGAATTTGCTGAAAACGTCCGTTGTGCGAAATCAGCTGCAATCGCCAGTGCCAGTACAGCCGACGCGTCCGCAGCTTCTACCAGTGCGTTGTACAAGATTAGATCAAGAGGTAAAGGTGCAAGAAGTGTAAAAAGTGATCTTCCGGTAAAACAAAAGTGTAAAGTGTGTGGCTATACGAACCACAAGGCTTCGGAGTGCCGGTACGCGGATTTCGTATGTAGGAAGTGTAACGTCGTAGGCCATCTACGTAGAATGTGTACGTCAAATAAAGTTAACTACGTAGATAATGGAGCCGGAGACGAAAACATCGATGATGATGGTAAGGTATTTAAAATTCGTTCGTTGCGGGGTGAACCGATGGTCGAGACCGTGTTTATTCGGGGAATGGCGTTTAAGTTTGAAATAGATAGCGGTTCCGCCGTAACGGTGATACCGGAAAAATTATACAAATCTCATTTTAAAGATATTCCATTGATTGTTCCGCATAAAAGGTTGATGAGCTACACGGGTGATAGCATAACATGTGTAGGCACAATCCGGTTACCCGTGTACTATACTAACCGCTCACACACGCTCGACGTGTACGTCGTCCGGGACGGCGGGCCGCCGCTCCTCGGTAGGGACTTTATATCTACATTCCAATTAGAGTTATCGTCAGTTTTATCAACGGTGAATTACTGTCAGGGTACCCTTCCCTCCGTGGAAGAACTGCAATGTCAATTTCCAGTTCTTTTTTCGGATAAATTAGGTCGTTTTACTAAACATAAGGTCCACTTACAGTTAAAAGATAATGCAAAACCAGTTTTCTTTAAAGCGAGACCGATTGCATTTGCCCTACGGAATAAAATAAATAATGAACTAGATAGAATGGTTGAGTTAGGGGTATTAAAACCGGTTGACCACGCAGACTATGCGTCCCCTATAGTCCCTGTTTTAAAAAGAAATGGCACTATTCGCTTGTGTGCCGATTACTCGGTTAGTATTAATAGGCAATTAATTTTCGACCAGTATCCTCTGCCAACTGCCAAGGAATTGTTTGCAAAGCTTTATGGTGGAAAAAAATTCACCAAATTAGACTTATCTATGGCTTATAACCAATTTGAGCTGGATGACGAGTCACAAAGGTACACTGTAATTAATACTCATCGTGGATTATACAGGTATACTAGGCTATTCTTTGGGCTTGCTCCAGCGCCAGCAATTTTTCAGCGTGCGATGGAGGGCCTAATTGGTGGACAGGAGGGCGTGCTGTGTTTGTTGGATGACGTGCTCATTACGGGGCGTGACGACGCCGAGCACGCTGCACGCCTCCGGGCGGTGTTGCAGACCTTACAAGAAGCAGGATTGACCTTGCAAAGGGAGAAGTGCGAGTTCTATAAAGATGAGGTTAACTACTTGGGTTATGTTATCAATAAAAATGGGTTGAAAAAGTCTCCAGATAAAATTAAAGCAATAGTAGACTCCCCTGCACCATCAAATATAAGCCAACTGCAATCGTTTTTGGGCCTAGTAAATTATTATCGAAACTTTGTACCAAGTGCAGCGTCTGTTTTAAGCCCACTTTATAATCTGCTAAAAAAGGGGGTAAAATAGTCGTGGGGTCTAGATCATCATGAGGCATTCACAAAAATAAAACTGTTATTAGCTTCAGACCAGGTACTCGCCCACTTCAACCCCGAAGCAAGGCTAATCCTGACTGTAGACGCGTCTCCGGTTGGCTTGGGTGCGATACTGTCGCAAGTAGGTTCCGACGGGCAAGAAAGACCGATTTCGTTTGCATCGCGAACTCTAAATATCGCAGAAAAACGATATTCACAAATACAGAAAGAAGCGACCGCAATTATATTTGGAATTCGGCGCTTCCATCAGTATTTGTACGGTAGAACAAATCCGTTTGTATTAAGAACAGATCATAAGCCACTAATTTCGATATTCGGACCGTACAAAGGCATTCCGGAAGTATCGGCGAATCGACTGCAGAGGTACGCAATGTTTTTAAGCGCGTATAACTATACGATCGAGTATATACGAAGCGCTGATAACAGCGCCGACTATTTGTCTCGCTCAAGTATTTCGGAGGCGAGGCGCGCGCCCGACACGGGTGCAGGCGCACTCGATACGTGCACTGCGGACGACTTCACTTCGAGCGACCGCGCGGCTTACGTGTGTTTTGTGGTCGACACGAGTTTACCGATTACGGTTTCGGAACTACGGGATGAAACAAAAAGGGACAAAATTTTATCTAAAGTAACCGAATATGTTAAACACGGTTGGCCTAAGAAAATAAGTGATTTGTACCTTAAGCCTTATTTTTCATGTAGAACGCAATTCTCGGTTGAAAATGGATGCTTAATGAGAGGTCATAAGATCGTGATTCCCGAGACGTTGCGTAAAAGGGTGTTAGCCGAGTTACACAAAACACATCTGGGTATCGTAAAAACCAAGGCCGAAGTTCGATCCAGATTTTGGTTTCCGGGCGTAGATGAGGCCGTGGAGCATATGATAGGGACATGTGAGGTATGCATCAACCTGCGGCCATCTCCACCGCGCGTGCCGCCGGCCCCCTGGCCTCGGACACACCACCCTTTCACCCGCGTACATATTGTTACGAGCTTGGGGTTCGAGACAATTAAAAACTGCCGATTGATTTACCAAAATTGACACTTTAATTACACAACTCTAATTACAATCTTAAATCACACTAATAATAAAACACAGTTCGCCGTTATTTCGCTTCGAAGTATTCTCTTGTATCGCCAATTCAATACTGCCCCGGTCGTGGTCTATACCGGCCTTATATAGGGCCTCAGATAGTTTCCAGAACCTTCTACTGTAGCGACATCTAGAATGTTCGAGTACATATCGGTCCCGAAATTTCTGGAAGGATCTCGACTCTCCTAGTTCTGCTACTCGACACTAGAGGGCGCTAGTGTGACTAGTGTTGCCATGTACAAGACATTAATAGTGGCGCGCAATACTTTCATTTACTCGACACTAGGGGGCGCTAGTGTAACTAGTGTTGCCATGTACAAGACATTAATAGTGGCGCGTAACACTGCCCCCTCCTAAGACATGCTCGTCCCGAGCATTATTGGCCCCATAATAACGCGCCAGTCGATCCACATGGACAATCTTAGGAGTACCTCTGGCACCTTTCTGTATCCGGTAGGTTACATCATTGATCCTTGTCACAATCCGGTACGGTCCGTCCCATTTAGCTTGAAGCTTAGGAGATTTCCCTTTGCTGCGAACTGGATTGTGTAACCACACTAGTGAACCTTCATCAAAGCCCTTGTTGTTCATTTTGCGGTCATACCGTGTTTTCATCTTCTCAGACGTTTGCTGGCCCGTCTGTCTGACGTGCTCATAAATGTCATTCATTTTGTTCCGCAAGTCATTTGCATAATCGGTTATACTGCGTGGGGCATCAGGTGGTATTCCGGTGATCAGGTCTGCAGGCAGCCGCAATTCTCTCCCAAAGTTTGCGAAAGCTGGTGTCACTGATGTACTTTCGTGAACAGCGCTTCGATATGACAACAAAAACGGTTGTATGTGCCTGTCCCAGTCTCGTTGCCGTTTTTCCACAACTTTTGCTAGGTACCTCTCCAATGTCTGATTAAATCTTTCTACCATTCCATCAGATTGTGGGTGGTAAGAAGTTGTTCGTGTTTTCTGAGTACCCATAACTCGGCAAGTTTCCTGGAATATTTGAGACTCAAAATTTCTTCCTTGATCGCTGTGAATCTCTAAAGGTACTCCAAAACGACAGAAGACTTCATGAACTAGTTTATCTGCAACTGTTGAAGCTTCTTGATTTGGAATGGCGAAGATTTCTGGCCACTTAGTGAAGTAATCCATCACTACCATGAAATACTTGTTACCACTTTCAGTTTCTGGAAACGGCCCCGCAACGTCAATGGCTATCCTCTCCCATGGTGCACCAACATTGTACAATTTCAATGCGCCTCTACTACGAATTTGAGGTCCCTTTACAGCCGCACAACTTGTACATTTGCGGCACCAGTCCTCGACATCGTCACGACAGTGGACCCAGTAAAACCGTTCTCGGATCTTCAGGAGAGTTCGTTTAACTCCCAGGTGGCCTCCTGAACAACCACTATGGTACAGCCGTAGAATATCCGGCACTTTAGCCTTAGGGACAACCATTTGCAAATGACACCTGTCTCCCCGACCATTTTCCCATTTACGGCACAGGACTCCATCCTGAATCAGCAAGCTGTCCCATTGGGCCCAATAGCTTTTCGTGGTCGAACTCATTGCTGAGACGTCGCTCCACTTGGGCTTAGGAACACTGGCCTTCATCCATTCCAGAATCGGCTTAATGTCCGAATCTTCCTGCTGTGCATGTTGTAGGCTGTCCTTCCACTCATTGCTGAGCTGGTCTGTCCTGAGCATTCTCACAGATACCACTTCCTTACCCTCTTGCCTAGTACAATGCTTGCAATCTTCAGGGCAAGGTCTTCTTGACAATGCATCTGCATTGCCATGAGATTTCCCGCTGCGATGTTCGATCACAAAGTCGTATTCCTGCAGTAGTTCTATCCATCTCGCAACTTGTCCTTCCGGATTTTTGAACTGCAATAGCCATTTCAGTGCAGCATGGTCAGTTCGTAAGTGGAATTTCCGCCCTAGAAGATATTTGCTAAAATGCTGCAAGGACTTTACCACAGCAAGCAATTCCCGTCTTGTGACACAAAAGTTCCTTTCCGGCTTTGACAACGACTTGCTGAAGTACGCTATCACAATCTCTTGATCACCATTCCGTTGAGACAACACACCGCCAAGTCCTATATCACTTGCGTCTGTGTCAACTATGAATTCCTTGCCCGCATCAGGGTACCCCAAAATAGGTGTTTTGCACAGGCGGTTCTTGAGCTCCTGGAATGCAATATCGCAACTTTCATCCCAGCAGAATTGTCGCTTCTCCTCGGTTAGCTTGTGCAGAGGTTTGGCTATATCTGCAAAGTTCTTCACAAATCGCCGATAATAAGAGCACAAACCCAAAAATGCTCTAACCTGTGTCTTGTCTTTTGGGACCGGCCACTCCTTGACGGCAGCAATTTTCTCTGGATCCGTGCGGATACCTTCTTCCGACACTACATACCCCAAAAAACTAACTTGCCGTTTGAATAGTGAGCACTTCTTTGGACTCAACTTGAGGTTGGCACTCTGGATCTTCATGAGCACGCGTTCCAGGTTTTGAAGGTGTTCCTCAAACGTACGGCCTACGATGATGATGTCATCCAAATAGACCAGACAGGCATCTCCAATTAGCCCGGTAAGTACAAGCTCCATCAATCTTTCAAACGTTGCTGGAGCATTGCACAATCCAAACGGCATGACTTTAAATTGCCACAGACCCTTTCCTGTGGAGAATGCAGTTTTCTCCTTGTCCTTAGGGTCAATTTCAACCTGCCAGTAGCCACTTTTCAGGTCCAGCGTACTAAACCACTTTACGCCTGTGAGCATGTCCAGCGTGTCATCAATTCTAGGCAAGGGATAGCTGTCCTTCTTCGTAACGTCGTTCAGGCGGCGGTAGTCAACACAAAACCGCATGCTGCCGTCCTTCTTCTTTACCAGCACCACAGGTGAACACCATGGACTAGATGAAGGTTCAATAACACCATCCTTCACCATTCCCTCAATCATGGTTTCCACTTCCTTTTCACGTGCTACAGGCAATCTTCTTGGCCGCTGACGAATAGGCAATACTTGTCCTGTGTTTATTTTGTGTTGAACTAAGCCAGTCTTTCCTATGTCAGCTTCGTTTGACGAGAAAACATTGGCGTACTTGAGTAACAACTTCTTCGCCTTGACCATTTCATTCGGGGAGAGAACGCTGCGACAGTCTTCTAAAAGTGTGGTCACTCTCGTTTGTCCAACCTTGCTAAGGGTCCCAGTCGATAGATATTCGCATCGACGCAACCAATCCACTTCCTCACTAGTACCAACCAATGTGCCTTTTTCTATAATCTGTTCCTGATCACAAAGGTTCAACACACGTACTCCTGAGATGTCGGTGGTTCTGACCAAGGTTCGAGCCACTTTCCATGGAAGGTCATTGTCTACCCTTTCCACGAGTACACAACGATGAGCTTGCCCAGGACTCCGAGGAAGACTAACCGGCACAATCGTTTCCGATCTCGGCGGAAGAACAATCTTCTTAAGGCTGTACACATTCCCTGGTAACGCCCCTTCCACGAAAAGTTCTTCTTGTCCACATTTCAAAACACCTTGCTTAACGTCGATCTCACAACAATTCTTCCTCATAAAGTCTAGGCCCAGGATGCAGTCGTCCATTATATCAGCCACGATGACATTATGCAGGTAGATCATGTTGCCTAGCTTCAACTCCATCTCCTTCTCTCCACGGACGGGTATGCGCTGACCGGTGGCTGTCACCAAATTAATGCGTTCTCGGTTGTATGCGGAGTACCCAAGGAACCGACTTATAAGTTGGGAACTGACAACCGTGCGAGAGGCTCCAGTGTCTATGGTCAGTTTACACGGCGTTCCGTTGACTTCGCCCTTGATGATTAGGCTGTTCCCATCATGGGTTTGTGAGATCGAAATCCTTGGGGCTCTTTTAACATCAGCCAGCACCCGCCCCGCAGTCCTGGCTTTTACTCGTTTCCCTGCTGCTGCTGGGCGGTGCTATTATCCGCACTACCCTCTCGAGATCGATCACCTTCCCTTTCTACAGTTCGTTTAGGGCAGCTGGATCGAAAATGGCCCCTTTCCCCACAGCCGTAGCACCTAGGGTTATAGCCCTTATTGCGGTCCTGAACTGTAGCTGCTGCAACCTCCCTGACGCGGTGGGAACGATGATCCTGCCGCACGGCTTCCACCTCCAGTGCATGGGTCAGGGCGTCCTTAAGCGTCTCGTGGTGCCCGAGCCTCACAGCAGCTCTGACTTCAAGGTCGCGGATGCCGTCGATGAAAGTCTGCACCAAGTTCCCTACAATGAGCACAGGTACAGACTGGTAAGCTTTTCGAACCAGCTTCTCCACCTCAAGGGCCCACTGCTGCAGGTTTTCGTTACTGCGTTGCACGCGATCTTTGAGCTGCGCACGAAAGACGTGTTCCAGGTGAGCGTCGCCATATCTCGCCTCCAATGCCTCAAGGAGCTGCTCGTAAGTCACTTCCTTACCGAGAGCTTCCAGAACAGTTAATGCCTGGTCGCGCAGGCCTAGGGTGAGAGCAGTCATGGCCTGACTTTTATTCCAGCCGTTCGCTTTCATGACAGCCTCGAACTGGATTTTATAGGCCGACCAGGAAGAAGTCCCGTCGAACGGTGGCACTTTGAATCCACGTAGCGAAGGTGTTGTAGCTACCACGGGAGCTGTAACTCCATCCCCAAGTTTGAGGTCGTCCAGCGTTTTCTTCACATCAGCCATCACGTTGTCAACCCGATTGTTCACTTGGTCGATTCGGGTTTCAGCTTCCGACAGGCGGTTGTCATGTTGAGCAACCCTATCCTTCACCTCATTTATCTCTTTCCCGAAGGTAGCGTGAAGGTCCTTCCTGAGGAGCATCTGTTCTTCCATACCGCGCTGCAGCTGCTCTTCCAGCCGACGGGTCTGTTCCTCCTGTCGGCGGGCCTGTTCCTCCTGTCGGCGAGCCTGATCCTGCAGCATCATCATCAGAGCACCTAAGTCAGGTGCTGCAGATGCAGGAGCTGCTGACGGGCCAGCCTCCGTGGTTAGCAACTGGCCCTCCGACGTTTGCGGCGTTGCATTACCAAATCGTCTCTGGTCCGTCTCCTGTTGGCGTTGACTTCGGGTACGGATACCCTCCGTGTCGTCTTTAGGTAAAATCGGCATATTTGATCCCACTTCTGACACCAATTGTTACGAGCTTGGGGTTCGAGACAATTAAAAACTGCCGATTGATTTACCAAAATTGACACTTTAATTACACAACTCTAATTACAATCTTAAATCACACTAATAATAAAACACAGTTCGCCGTTATTTCGCTTCGAAGTATTCTCTTGTATCGCCAATTCAATACTGCCCCGGTCGTGGTCTATACCGGCCTTATATAGGGCCTCAGATAGTTTCCAGAACCTTCTACTGTAGCGACATCTAGAATGTTCGAGTACATATCGGTCCCGAAATTTCTGGAAGGATCTCGACTCTCCTAGTTCTGCTACTCGACACTAGAGGGCGCTAGTGTGACTAGTGTTGCCATGTACAAGACATTAATAGTGGCGCGCAATACTTTCATTTACTCGACACTAGGGGGCGCTAGTGTAACTAGTGTTGCCATGTACAAGACATTAATAGTGGCGCGTAACAATATGGATTTCCTGGGTCCCATAGCCGGTCGAATGTATTTAGTGGTCATTGATTCGTACTCTAAATGGCCGGAGATATACGATACATCTAGTTCTACTTCCTCCGATACAGTCATTGAAAAGATGTACGAATTCATGTCTAGGTTCGGCATACCGCAAACGATTGTAAGCGACAATGGAACGGCGTTTACTTCACAAGAATTTAAACGTTTCTGTGAAGTAAACGGGATATCACACGTTACGTCGCCACCGTATCACCCGGCAAGTAACGGTCAAGCCGAAAGTTATGTAAAAATAGTCAAAAAGGGTATAAAATCAAGTATTATGTCTAGCAGCAACACAAAACAATCAAAAAATAATTTATTAAAGTTTTTGTTTGATTACCGGAATTCAAAGCACTCGACCACCGGAATAAGGCCCCAGGCGAGGATGGAATTACAGCGGAGCTTCTGAAAGCGGGTGGAAGACCGGTACTTGAAGTCCTTCAGAAGCTCTTTAATTCCGTCCTCCATGGTGGCATTACACCGGAGGCGTGGAGCAGAAGTGCGGTGGTCTTGTTCTTCAAGAAAGGTGACAACGCTTTCTTGAAGAACTACCGACCGATTTCCCTTCTGAGCCGCGTCTACGTGCTGTTTTCGAGAGTCATTACGAATCGTCTCGCGCGCAGACTTGACGACTTCCAGCCTCCCGAACAAGCCGGTTTCCGAAAGGGCTTTAGCACCATAGACCACATACATACCCTTCGGCAAATTGTACAGAAGTCCGAAGAGTACAATTTGCCACTATGTCTGGCGTATGTGGACTATGAGAAAGCCTTTGATTCCGTCGAAATTTGGGCGATGCTGCAGTCCCTTCAGCGGTGCCAAGTTGACTGTCGGTATATCGAAGTGTTGAAGTGCTTGTACAGTAGGGCTACGATGGCTATCCGAGTACAGAACCAGAGTACGAAACCTATCCAATTGCAGAGAGGTGTAAGACAGGGTGACGTCATATCCCCGAAACTCTTCACCGCTGCATTGGAAGACGTTTTCAAGCTTCTGGACTGGAAAGGATACGGTATCAACATCAATGGCGAGTACATCACTCACCTTCGATTTGCCGACGATATAGTCCTTATGGCAGAATCGCTGGAGGACCTAAGCACTATGCTCAATGACCTCGATAGTGTTTCCCAACGGATAGGTCTTAAGATGAACATGGACAAAACAAAGATCATGTTCAATGTCCATGTCACACCTATGCCGGTAGTTGTTGGGAGCACTAAGCTCGAAGTTGTTGACGAGTATGTTTACCTGGGACAAATAGTCCGACTAGGTAAGTCCAACTTCGACCGAGAGGTCAATCGACGGATTCAACTCGGCTGGGCAGCGTTCGGGAAGCTACGACACATCTTCTCGTCAGACATACCTCAAAACCTGAAAACGAAATTGTACAACCAGTGCGTGTTGCCAGTGATGACTTATGGAACTGAGACGTGGTCCTTCACTGCTGGCCGTATGAGGAAGCTCAAGGTCGCTCAGCGAGCTATGGAGAGGGCTATGCTCGGAGTTTCTCTGCGTGATAAACTTAGGAATGAGGATATCCGCAGTAGAACCAGAGTAACCGACATAGCCCAACGGATTAGTAAGCTGAAGTGGCAGTGGGCCGGCCATATAGCTCGAAGAACCGACAACCGATGGGGAAGAAAGGTTCTCGAGTGGCAGCCTCGTACCGGTAGGCGAAGTGTAGGGCGTCCCCCCACGAGATGGAGTGACGACCTGGTAAAACATGCAGGAAGTCGATGGATGCAGGTGGCTCAGGACCGTGCTTTGTGGCATTCTTTGGGGGAGGCCTATGTTCAGCAGTGGACTTGTGAAGGGCTGTAATGATAAATGATAATGATGACCACCGGCATGTCACCCGCCGAGTTGATTTTCGGGCGAAAGCTAAACTCGCGCTTAGACAGATTGGTACCTACGTCATCGCTGTCTGCGTCTGCGGCTTCATCCGATTTGATAAATGCGCAAAAATGTCCACAGAAGGAAGAACCAGTACGTATTAAGCAAATGCTACCTGGAACTTTCGTTTTATATAAAAAATATGTAAATAACAAGTTTACCTGGTGTAAGGGAACGATAACAAAAAGAATTGGCAAAGTTATCTACTTAGTAAAAGATTGGGACACGCAAATATGTTATCGAAAACATAAAAATCAATTAATTTTATATAAAGCTCAAAGTAATGACTATAACGCATGGGACGTGGACGCTTACGAGAAAGGGTACACTTGCGACACCGGAAACACTTTTACACCACCGCCATCACTGCCGGCATCACCATCACCATCATCATCATCATCATCACCACTTCATCCGGCGTCTACCATAGATCCCAGCCTAGTTACCACGGCAGAGCGAGAAGGTTCGCCACGTCGAGGGGAAAGTGATGAAGCAGAGAACCCTGTACCACCTTGGTTGGAGGAGGACGACGAGTTCCACGAGGCAGAAGCAGATTTTAATGGTGGTCGAATCGAAGCCACTAGAAATAGACTGCGCCCCCGTCCCAAGGTTGATTATAAGCGTTTCTTTTAGGTTATAGTTGTCTTCTTTATTATAATTTATTTTATTCTTGTATTCTAAAATAGGGTGGGGAATTGTTATGTATGTATATACATTTGTATATCTATCTATTACAATGCGTGGCTGTGCCCACGCACCCTCTGTTAATAAACCAGTGCATAGCAAGCTACCGGCCGTTTAACTCGCTCCCTGTCCGCATACTTAACAGAGTGGTTTATGTTGTTATAAATTATCATTTAATTTAATTTTATAAAGATACCAGCTGATTTTAAGTGCTAACTGGGTTCTAAATGGTAAACACGTTAGCCCTAATAATGCCATTGATTCTTGCCTTAGAAAGTCCCAAATAGAAGTTTGTTATATGTATAGGTATCTTGATCGAGGATAGAAGTAGATGTCTACTCGCCACAGAATCCACTTACCATCAGCTGGATTGTGTGCTCGTTATATATCATACCCGATAAAAAAGTAAACTGAAAATTTTCCTATGTGATATCAAAACATCAGTCCGCTTACTCAGGACCGCCTCAGGAATTCTTGCAGCGGCACCATTTCTAATATCCGGGCGGCGAGAACCGTTAAGTCAACGTAGATTCACGCAGATAACAACATAGATAGAATGAAAATTTTATTCACAACCTTCATTAAGGTACAAAGTCGAAGTTATGAATGTTTAATTAGTTTGCTGTGAGGCATCGTGAAATAAGAGATATCTCAGTCCACTTTTTAGAGTGAGCTGATGTTTATATCGATTAATTGATTTAGCTTCCTCCATAGATTGCCTCATAGGCAGTGCAGTTTTTTTTTTATTATTATCACTTATTATCAGGATGATGCCTATTCGCTGTCGCACCTCAAAACACACACAGGATGCTACAAGTGGCAGATATTCTTACGCCGCCGCAACACAGCAAACATTTTCTCTAAATCTACATACGTACATACGTAAACACTCCCGCCCGTCACCCAGAGGGGCAGGCGGAGACTACGAACTTCCATTTGACACGATCCTGACACATCTCTCTCGCATTCTTTATATCCATACGCATATGTACTCGGTGATTAAGGTACACTTAATTTGGCCCATTTTCAATATTTCGCCAATCTGGTAGATACACTTTCGTCTAGGAAGTCCTTGCCGGTTATGCAATTCACTTTTGTAAAATTATTTGCTTTGTTACTCTTTGCTCCTTCATATTTTCTTCATAACAAAATCACCGAAACATTCCTTTCTTAATCTTGATCACAACATCATCTTTCTTTTTCTTTTTTTAAAACGTTACCCCCCCACACTAGGATTTTCTCCTGTATCGTGGAGGGAGTTTATAAACATATATTGCACAAGGCCAAACTTCCAGACCCGGAACAATTATTTGCAGGCCATACAAACTTATACTACTTGTTCCGTACGGGATTCAAACTCCCGACCCCAAGCGGTGCAACTCATTAGGGTTATTATAGTATAAATGAATACATGGTTGATAATAACCCCTGGGAATGAGGTGATGGCTTCCAAGCTGTTTCTCAAATAAATTTTGTACTTATATAGTTTGTACAACCATTATTGTAAATGTTACGGCCTACGGCTGCTCTCTTAAAGGATCAGATCCTCAGGGGCCCATGAGCTGAAGACCTCTCGAGCAGACGTAGGTCGGGCCTCCTAAGGCCACGTGGAATCTCTCTAATTACACTAAAATATATGGGGGAGCGTTATACTACGGCCAGTCGACCGGAAGGAATTTGGCGGAGTTCACTTACCTCGATCCAAGACGACTGGTCCCTCCGGAGTCGGTCAGGTCGCATGTAGTTGTGTAGTGCAAGGGAAAGAATGGTGATGTGGTGTGTATCTGGGTGTGACTGATGGTGATTAAACCTGGACCTTAGCCGTCGGCAGCAGCCCGAGCGTCGACACCGCTCCAATTTGAGGGGGCCTTTCGAGGTTATCCACAGTCACTTTCTTGGTTCACCACGATGACAGTCACTTAACTCTATCGTACGATTAACTAGCTTACAGAAGCCACTAACTATCGCGGGGTATAAGGTTACCGCACAAAACACGCCCGGAGTTTCTGGGTCAAAGGTCACTACCGTTTCGCGTGGCAACAGTTAGTTCTAAATACCGAGGCCGCACTAGCTTATATTGTCGAATGCACTTATGCAGGTTCTGAGTCAGACACAATAAGTCCCGGGAAGCTCTCCAGTAGGAATGCGCGTCACAAATCCTAGACCGTATATTTACGGGCCGCACCTAATTATTCCGAGTTCCCTAACAGAACGGACCGCGTGCTCACGTCAGCACCGATTATGGACTATTGACGCGCTTGCGCCCGCGCGCCACTGCCACGCTCGGAAGAACTTCAGACCGGAATCGCGCCGAGCCGAGTGACATCTGTTGTCGATTCCGACAACAGAGTTTTGCGCGAACAAACCCCCGTCCCGGACATAAGGATTTAGGTCCGCGAGCAAACCGGTCAGCGGGACAAGGTCGAGACTGCAAGTTGCAAGACCGAATCTACAACCAAACTGGGCCACCTTAGGCAATCCATTAGGTCTTGCAACCATAATCAACGCCTCAAAGATATCCCTAATGTGGCAAGCCGGAGGGTCAGCCTCCACTGGATGCCCCTCCTGGGCATCGCAGCACTTTAATAAGTCCTGTACTGGACAGAAGTCCGACGACCTCTTTCAAACACCTATCTGTGCCCCTATGACTAGTTCCGCAATCCGACCGGATCAGCTCTGCAAACAGCGACGCTACACGAAGCTGCCCAGACAAATTTTGTGCCAGCAGTTGCTTCAGTGCAGAGCGCACCCACAAATTCCACATGAACGTCGTCTGTGGAGAGCCAAACGAAACGCACAGATAGTCCCTAGTATGAATTTTCAACAAGTAGGCCTAGCCAGGCCACCCACCATATTATCATTTACTAAAATAGTGCGGCAGCTGATTTCAATCTGATAATCTCCAAAACTAGCTAGCCTGTTAGACAAGTAGTCCTATGCTCATATTTCAACTAATTTTTCAAAAGCATCAATGTTCAACTACAGAATTAATTCAACCAAATTAATAACCGATGCGCATAGGTCAACTTGCAAATTAAACAAAACAATAACGTAAGGGACAGCCCTACTTCTTCGCAAAGCAAAATGATTAAACACTATCATAAACATAAACATAATTTTTCAAATAGTGCGCCATTCAATTTCCTTTCAGCAAACAGACGCAACGATCAAATACAGTGATTAAATATATGTACAAAACACATGCAGTAGCATTTAAAAGAGTAGATTAAATTCAATCCTTTTAATTTAAACCGCTACAAATAGGAAAATTTCGCGGAAAGCTCAAAGCATTTTTTAATTTTAATTCAAAGTATTTTTTAACTAAGTGCTCGACCAAACCAAATCTAATACCCCTTGACAGCGTGATTCAACGCTCCAGGGGGGCCCTAATCTTCCCACCACCAAGGGGAGGCCACATGGCGTGAACCCGAGATAAATAGAGCACAACCTTTAACAGTTGCAACTCGGGTTGTACGCTTTCACTGAGGCCGTCGGCAACAGAACATTTTGACAAGTGGACTGTTGACGGCTTAAGGCTCAGTGGAGGCGGCCGTGGTGGGAGCTAAGGCGGCAGCTAGACAGGGCCGCCTCCATCAAATGGGGAACAGTGGTACACCAGTCGCGGCCACTCAGCTAACGGAAGTGAGAAGGGTCCAGCGGACCGATGAGTGGCCGTGAAGTTCCTCTCCACACGCTGAGGGGGGATGATGACACCCCCGCCCCTGGGGGAATTACCCCCCAACTGGTCGGGGGAGGGGCCCCTTTCAAACTTAGGGGCCTGATGGCTGGCCGGCGGGCGCCGAGAGTCGCCCGGCAGAGGGCGTGGTTGAGCGCCCCCGCCCGTGGGGGTCGAGGGCCTGGCAGAGCCCCGAGAGGAGACGCCGTTCGCACTCAGGCACAAAACGGCATGATGATTGCCCTGGCAATGCAGACAGGGCCGTCGATGCGGACAGTCTTGCTGGAGGTGCCCTCCCAGACATGACCAGCACCAGCGGCGCTCCTTGGCGATAGTTCGCCTAGCCGAAACCGGCTTACCTAATAATTTCGGGCACGACGTTACCCGATGATCAGATGCTCGACAATAGGAGCAGGGGGGGATTGACGACGACTTGCCTGGAGGATTCAGCCTCTCACTGGGCACGGCTCGTAAGTCGTCAACGGTGCCCGCCGCGCTCTCTATCTGCCGGCACTGCTCCTCCAAAAACCGCAGCAGGTCATAGAAGGGCGGAATATAGGAGGCCTCGTCCCCGCCGTACCTCTCCTCAAAATGGATTCGAAGGTCGAGAGGTAGACGGGACAGCACGATGCGGAGCAACAAAAAAGCCCATTCGCCCACTGGTAAACCCAACCGCCTCAACGTATTACAGGCCACCAAGACTGGATCCAACAGGTCCGGACGCAGTCTGGCCCGGTCACTAAGCAGCGGGAGGCTTAGAAGCTGCTTAACATGCTCGTCTGCAATTCGCCGGACGTTGGCGTATCTTCTGGCTAGGAGGTCCCGAGCAGTCTGGTAGGCGTCGTCCGACAATTTCAAGTGGCCGACGACGCCCAGGGCCTCCCCCTCCAGTGAGGCCAGGAGGTACGCCATCTTTTGGCTCGGGGTCAAGTCACTCCGGGCGTCCACTAGGCTGTCGAAAAGACCAACGAAGGTCAGCCATTCGGAAAGGACCCCGGAGAACTTTGGCAGGTCCAGAGTTGGGAGTCGTCCCAACAGCTCCGGCTGAAGCTGCTTCAGAGAGGACTCGGACAGGTCACTCATCCGAGCTTCACGCGCCTCCTCGGCATACCTGCCTTCAGCCTCGATCAACTCGTCCGTGAGCCACAAGAACTGCTCATAGTCCGCGAAGCAGGAGTCCAGGACTCCCTTCTCCACATCCGAATCCTCGAACTCAGCGTAAGCCTCCTCCACTGCGGCCCTTCGAGCATCCACCTGCTCGAACCGCTTCATCAAGTTATGGACCCTATCCGGTCGACCTATCAAAGCATGGGCGTTTGTGGCCCAGCGTAGCTCAGTCCGCAAACAACGGACCAGTAGCTTGGGCGATGTCATCACTATTAAATACAAATTACGACGCGGCTCGAGCACAGATTACAAAGATAACAAACAAAAAATACAACAAAAATTAACAGTTAATAAATGCAGTTCCTATCAAATCGCGTTGAATAGAAATTACACAAATACGAATTACTACGTATCAACCAAATAGAAGTTAGCACAAAAGATAAGGCACAAATCAAATTAACAAATAACAAATACTAGTGCGATCAAATCAAGTTAAATTCAAATGGCGCAAATACCAGTACTACTCTTTAGTTCAAATACAACTTACAGTATAAACGAAGATACACATCACGGTCGATCAACAAAAAATGCCTAGCTCGGAAATCGACCCTTCGATAAGTAATCCACTACAACTATCCGAAAACGATAATTAACCGATTACGTAAAAATAACCATCTACCTACATGACGTATGTCTCTAGAAAACTCCCGCTTGCGCAACCTAGGGCGCGGCTTTTCACATCTACCCACTAACCAAAAAAAAGGCAAGCAACAAAGAACAAAGGGGAATAATTCTATTATTACGAACAAAAAAAATATTTTTACGTACTACGGACGGGCGTGATTGTAAATACAAATTAACCCAATCAAACCAACGCTCCCTGCCACCAGAATTGTTTAATGTTTATCAAACACTATGTTCGGGATCGACCGGGAATCGAATCCGGAACCACGCTCTGCTACCAGTTTGTTACGGCCTACGGGTGCTCTCTTAAAGGATCAGATCCTCAGGGGCCCATGAGCTGAAGACCTCTCGAGCAGACGTAGGTCGGGCCTCCTAAGGCCACGTGGAATCTCTCTAATTACACTAAAATATATGGGGGAGCGTTATACTACGGCCAGTCGACCGGAAGGAATTTGGCGGAGTTCACTTACCTCGATCCAAGACGACTGGTCCCTCCGGAGTCGGTCAGGTCGCATGTAGTTGTGTAGTGCAAGGGAAAGAATGGTGATGTGGTGTGTATCTGGGTGTGACTGATGGTGATTAAACCTGGACCTTAGCCGTCGGCAGCAGCCCGAGCGTCGACACCGCTCCAATTTGAGGGGGCCTTTCGAGGTTATCCACAGTCACTTTCTTGGTTCACCACGATGACAGTCACTTAACTCTATCGTACGATTAACTAGCTTACAGAAGCCACTAACTATCGCGGGGTATAAGGTTACCGCACAAAACACGCCCGGAGTTTCTGGGTCAAAGGTCACTACCGTTTCGCGTGGCAACAGTTAGTTCTAAATACCGAGGCCGCACTAGCTTATATTGTCGAATGCACTTATGCAGGTTCTGAGTCAGACACAATAAGTCCCGGGAAGCTCTCCAGTAGGAATGCGCGTCACAAATCCTAGACCGTATATTTACGGGCCGCACCTAATTATTCCGAGTTCCCTAACAGAACGGACCGCTTGCTTTAAAAAAAGTCCCGCTGGGTTTCTTGCCAGGACAGAGGTTTTTCTTTCGAACCAGTGGTAAAGTAAAAAATGACTTTTAATAAGAATTACACATGTGATCTATATTGAATAAAAAATTATTCTATTCTATTCTATTGCTAAGCCACTATACCACGGAGCCGTCAAAAAAAAATCTTACAAATCACACTTTTCTCTTATCACGCAATGTTTTACCCTGATTCAGATTCAGCTCTAACATCCTCTTAATGACCGCATTATTACAACATTTATTCTACTCTCCATTTTCTTTATGCCCTGCGTTCACTCTTCGCTCATTATCCCCCTAAACACACATCCTAAATACACAAACTCATCTAATTGCTCAACCGACACCCTTCTATTCTTATTTCACATATTGTTTTTTTAGATCCATATAGAAGGTAAAAATTTAAATCTATTTTGAACACGCCACATGCAAATTAAAGCAGACATACTTTTACATACACAAATAAATATATTTAAATAAACATTAATAAATGGCGAATTACTTCATATATCAGTTAAATCAATCTCACAGAATACCATCGTAAAATAGTAGCTTAATTCTGTAGAGCATCGTATGGTGCGTCTAGAGAACTGGAGACCCATTTTACTGGAAACGAAGCATTACTGCATATACGTTTTGATTCTTAATCGAGGATAGATAAAGATGTATAAGGGTTAGCTAATTTTATAATTAGTAACCCTAATTCCAGTAAAATAGGTAAATCTCTTTGCGCCACGTAGGCGTAGTTCTTACTTAAAATATCATTGATACCAAGATAAACAATAGAGAATTGTTAAGTTGCACGGCTGAGTGCAATCTGACCTGCGCTTCAAGGTACAACTAAGACCACGCAGGACAGGAACAAATTGCGTACTCTCGTGTCGGAGGCCAGACAGGAGTTTCCTTGCATATATTGTGGTCTTTAGAGGACATTGAGTAATTAAGCAAAATAAGTAAGAGCGTAGTAGCCATCACGAATACAAAATTAAAAAAAAAACTTATCTTCTTCTTTTAAATTATGGCTTTTTATGATAGGGAAAAACCTTTTGTGAGCTGTCAAAATAAAATTAATCATGTCATTTAACTATGTCTTCCATAGAGCAACAAGAGCAACCAGCGACTTTCTTTAAAAAAAAACGTTGCCTCCACACTAGGATATTCTGTATCGCGGGGGCATTTTCCATACAAAAATTTCACATGGACAAATTACTTGTACGTGGTAGAGCTATGCTGCAGCTATATTAGTAGTATGTTTGTAGCACGAATGGGTCGGCTCGACCGGGGAAGGACCACGCTCTCACAGAATATCAGCGGTAAATAGCAGCTTAACACTGCTGTCTTTCGTATGGTGAGTGTACAGAACCGGAGACCCTTTTTACTGGAAAAGAGGCATTCCATCTTAGTTCTCACGGGTGAGAACGCAACTGCATTTTGTTTCGCAAACAAGGATAAATGTAGATGTCTATGGACCACAGCAACCACTTACCATCAGGTGGACTGTGTGCTCGTTTGTCACACTATCCTATAAAAAAAGGCCATACAAATACTTTTTTGGATTCGAAGCCGCGGTCCATAGCGCTGCAACTGGTGCAGTGGCTTAGTAATGAGTTGCTTGCATTACGGTTGCATTACGGAGTCACCGTTGCTAGAAATCGTAGAAAAATCCTCATAATTGAGCGTTAGCTTCGCGCACTTATCTACAGAATCTCATCAAAAAAATCATTTCATACACATCATTCGGTTACGTCAACAAAGGACCATTAGAATTTATTTGTTTCTGTGGAGATAAATAGACGAATAAATTATATGAGCGAAGCATTTGTGACAATTCCAATGTTCTTTTTACTTGCTTACATCTGACGTGTACGTAATGTATGTAGGCATGAATGTAATGGAGTTTTATAATTCAGTTGTCTCCTGTAGAGATAAAAAGGTGAATAAATTAGATGAGCGAGTGGAAGCGTTTGTAAAATTACGCTTTCATTTGACGTGTATGTAATGTATATATCTCCCATTTGCAGACGTCGGAACTATCAAAAATTTTTCAAACATATTAAGAACCGATCGCTATACAATAATTTAATGAATTACCTAGTATTTTCACTAGGATCATCACAGCTCACGATCGATGCGTGTTGTTTTAATTTTTTTTCAACTTTAATATTACATAAGATATTAGTCTTAATAAGCTATTAGTTATAACAGTGAGTTTTCTTATTGACAACTCAATAAAGGATTTTACGCAACTTTTGAAAAAAAAGATACAATTTCGATCTTATTCAAAATTTTAAATATTTTTATAAATATAGAAGAATTAAAGCCTCGACTTTATTTTACACCGAAGTTATTTTATATAATTCTTGGTTGCTTGATTATTTTTTCTTAAAAGTTATTTTTTACCCTTTGGATGGAAAAAGGAATATCACTAACTCATTGTAGTCTAAATATTTCCATTAAATATTTCATCCCCTATATAGGGGTGGAATCTTTTTCTTGAAATTTATATGGGATCTACCTTGAACTATAACCTAATTATTAAAAGAATAATCATCAAAATCTATTCACAATTAATATCCCGTAACATACGTACAAAACAACAAACAGTCTAATTTCATTCTCTTCTTTTTTAAGGTTCCGTACCCAAAGGGTAACTAACCGTCCGTCCGTCCGTCCGTCTGTCTGTCATCGAGCTGTATCTCCTGATCCTTATTAGGTAGACAGTTGAAATTTTCACATAATGTGAATTTCTGTTACCGCTATAACAAAATTAAAAAAAAATTAAAAAATTAACGGAACGGAACGGAACCCTTCATGCGCGAGTCCGACTCGCACTTGGGCGGCTTTCTTGAAGTTCATTAAATAATTAGTGAACTAGTTATCTACAATCTGCTTACTTTTATCATCACCAGGTGGGATTGTCGTCAAGCACTGGCTAATAATAAGTAAAAAAAAAAACAAATAGCCGTAATATTAAGCTACTGTGGCCCATTTGCTACCAAATTCAAACAAAATGGCCGCACAAATATTATTGCCACTGAGGGCTAAGATGAACTACCTCACAGCCTGCAAAGTTACAGCATGTACGCCCCACAGGTGAGTCCAAGCCTTTGCTCACTTCTGAGAGTATTGTTAAATAATTAGTCCGCGTTGACGGACTTCACATCTTGGCTCTTACAATTTTATACTCCCCTGATGTTTCCTCGTGAGAAAAATTGTTTTCCTTCACCGCCAGACATGTGATAAATTAGCACTTATAATTACAATTCATAATTTCATTGGTGCTTGTAGGAATCGAACCCAGATTGCTCGCTTTAATTAACAGCAAGGGCTTAGCCTCTGAGCTAGCGTGGCAGCTCACAGCCTGTGAACAGAGCGACAGAAATTTGTAAAAGATTTGAACCAATCCAAACTGAGGAAACCTTGAGCAAAAAAAAGCTTTATCGTCTATTATCTAGTTCCAAACTCCTGGTTTATTTCTTTCTGTCGCCTATCACGACACCCACGGGACTATATGGAGTAGTGGATTTTCCTACATCGCCACTACGCGATCAATATCACCTAGTATGTTTGTTTATAATAGTATTGCGGCGGCGCTGCTGTCGCTTCACAAACAAAATAAACAAAAGCCTAAATCACGCTTTTAAAGTTTTCAACCTACTCTCGTGCGTATGAACAGCTCCATACTACCACACGTTTATACCTTACAGTATCGACAGTGGGAAATGCTCGGAGATGTTGTGGCCTCGGATAGACGGTGATATAGCCATCCAGTTCCGGATGAGAAGTAACTTAAGGCTGTCGGTGAGATTAAAGGCGCGAGATGTATAATACTGTGACCGCTTACCTATCTGCCTATGACAAGCGTAGCACGGAACGCATTAAAGAGCTCTTTATCCTTAATTAAGTAATATGTACTGCGCACTAGATCTGACACCGTAAAAAAAATCAGTACGGCGGTAGGAGGCGCGTGGTCGGAGGCACGTAGCACATTTTTAATGGCACAGAGTCAGACTAAGTATGTTTGAGCCCGTGTACTTTAACGTGTATTGCAAACAACCAAGTCTCGGCGTTTCTTCTACTTGTACTAAGTAGTACTACTTCAATTTTATGATACAAAATTTTGATATTCACCAGTTTTCAGGCAATAATATCAAGGAATATAATTTTATAGTGTTTACAAACGATTGTTCCAAGTCTGTATGACTGTCCGTGTTCGTATCTTTTGTTATTTTTATTTTCTGACGGCTCAGTGACGCAGTGGTTTAGCATTGAGTTACTACGCTAAAGGCCACGGGTTCGAATCCCGCACGAAACAAGAATTTATATGGCCTACAAATTATTGTTCCGGGTCTGGTGCAATTTATGTATGTAAACTGCCTACACGAACATACTACGCGACAAAATCCTAGTGTGGGGGGTCCACGTTATAAACAAGTGTTGTGTGGTACAGCCTATTAAAGTCCATTACTGAACATTTGCCATAGTTGCCACGCTTGGCAAGTGGGTTGGCAAACATAGTTTTTATGTTTTATTTTAGTCGTTATTAGGAAGACGCTGCTGTCCATCTCGTTTTAATCTTCCTCTGCCGCCGCCTACGACACCCACGGGATGATATGGGGCAGTAGATATTCTTAAATTGCCACTACACGGTACTAAATTTCTTTAACACACCGAGTTTTAAACATTACATTTATAAATTTCAAGCCTTTATTTCAAAATAAATCATTTAACTAAACTTATTAATTGCAAATCTAAGAAACAAAACTCTAACTCTTCTTAATAACTTTACGCATTTAATGACTAACAAACGGAAAACAAACTGAGTATAAATTCATTGCTCACCGGATTAATTAATTTACTTGGGGAATTTGTTAACTTTAAAACATGTTACAGTTTCATGACGGTAAGTTAAATTATAACTTACAGACGTTATAATTAAACTGAAGTAACAAACGAACTTACATTCCACCTCATGGTACTGCTACTGCAGTCCATGGACATCTGCGGCCAATTTCAAACAAAGAAGGCTGCGGATGCGTGTGCACGTTCCGAGGACTAGGATGGAATGTCTCGTTTCCAGTTAAAATGAGTCTCCGGTTCTCTACACTCATAATACGAAACACAGCAGCATTAAGCTACTATTTCACACTGGTATACTGTGAGAGCGTGGTCCTTCCCCGGTTGAGTTCAGTAGCTGAAGCGTGGCCCTACCACTTAAAACTAATATAAGTTATAGTAGTAAATACGAAATAAGATATAGCACAAAAGTAATGTTGATTTAAAGAGCAAAGAAAGTATGAATAATAAACGTAATATATTATTGTATTATATAAAAATGAAGACAACCTCTTTACATAATGAATTATTCACAAAGAAAAGAGAAATCGCTCGTATTTTTGGAAGAATAAAGTGAGCAATCAATTTAATTAAACACGTCTGCCTCGCCTGAAATAAAAATGTGAATTAAGAGAGTTTTGGAGGTGGAAATAACACCACCACAGGTATTTTCCTTCACTACCTAACCTAAGGTGGACTTAAAAGCGATAGCGATTTCATTAATTTATATTTTTATTTTATTAAACGGTTTCCTTGATTAAACTTAAAGCAAACGCTTATAGCTCCTGATACCTTAAAATGAAAAATAAATCCAAATTGACCCATTTGATGCTGATTAATATAGTGTTTAGTGCCCAAAAAAAATTACTTAAAGAAAAGTCGGAAAAATATTAAATATAATTTAACAAAAAATAATGATCAATTGTAGATTTTTTAAATGTTTGTATAAAGAGCTGTTGTTCAATAATTATAATTAATTAATCGTTTAAAATACATAAAAAAACTTCTATAAAAATTCTAATTCCAAAAATCAAGGTGGTAGAACTCCTTTGCGTAGGAGTCCATCTGAGTGGAGAGCACTCTCTTACCTATTTCTGATACCAACTAGCAGTGCTCGCGCTGCTGTTCTCCGGCTGTGAGGCAAACCATCTTATTCCTCAGAGGTGATAACGCATCTCTAACCTACCTTGTTTAAAGTTAGTGGCAGGTGTCAATGGACTACAGTAGCCACTTACCTCCAGGTAGCCTGTAAGTTCATTTGTCACTTTAGTTTAATAAAAAAAAATTCTCAACCTCATATCTATTAGGGTAGACGAACATTATAACAATTGAAAAGATTCTAAAGAGACAGACGGATAGACAAACATAGAGGCGATCTCTGATGACCGCCAACCGGTGATGGCCTCTATATCTCGGATTCTGACTGTCTGTCTGTACATAAATGTTCCATTTGCCGTATTTGACGCTGTAAACTCAAGACACAATAACCTTAAAAACACGCGCTGCCGCTGTTCAAATGAAAAACAAATATTAGTACTGAGTGAGACAGCTGCTCGCAACTTGCTCATTAAAACTGAGCCAAATTAGCTCACTTCGACGTTCTTGTGATATAACACAATGATACTTTGTAGGCTTTGTTAGAATTCCTAGAAAATAGATCACCTTTATAAAACACGGGTAAATTGTTTGCCTTCGATTTAACTCATATTAAACTTTATTAGAAAACCTAATATAAAGTGTAGGTGATAGGACCTCTTCTGCCTAAGTCATGAGCGAGCGATGACTTATCATTAATCTATGCATAATTGCAGACTGTGATGACATTTTTACTTTGTATAGCATTGTCTTGGCCTTAAACCGTTGGGATGCTGTAACTGTTTTTATAATAAAAAAATAAATAAAATAAATCTTAATCTTCAGAAATGAAAACGCATTAGCAGTCTTCTTTGTTAAGTTTTTTTTTTTATAGAGGAAGGGTGACAAACTAGGATATAGTTCACCTGATATTGCCCATAGACATCTACATTTATCTTCAATTAACAATCAAAATTCAGATGCGTTGTCACCCCTGAGAACTGACGTGGAATACCTCGTTTCCAATAAAAAAGAGTCTCCGGTGCTCTACACTCACCACACGAAATACAGTATACGAAATACGATCTGGAGTACATTATTATTATTGTGACCTTAACATATCTTGGTATTGTTCAATTAAAATTGCGTTATGCTGTGTAAAACTTAATAAGCAAAGTGACAAAGTTGAATCTCTTGTTGTATTCTACGAATGTCTTATATAACATTTCTTTAATATTCAAGTTACCGTAAACGTTACGGTTAGAGTATATTAAAATTCTAAAGTTGAACATAGGCCTCTATGGATTGCATCATAGGAAAAACTTTTTATTACGTCGTACCTTTACGTTAGAAAACAAATTACTAAAATAAAAATTTCTGTCCGCGTTCTAATATTGAACTAACATACCTTTCGCAACAAAAGCAAACAACCTACGGTGTGCCGCAAGGAAGTGTACTCGGTCCTTTACTATTCCTAGTCTATATAAATGATTTACCGGAAGTGACTCAGTACCCTATGACCTTATTTACTGATGATAGCACAGTCTTATTCACTGGACAAGACAAAGTCTCATTTGAAACGAACATAAATCAAAATTTATGCAGGATAATAAGCTGGCTAAATGACAATAATCTTAAAATTAATCTAGATAAAACGCATATTATGTCATTCAAACAAAGGTCGCAACAACAAAAACTTAATATTCAAAATAAAACTAAAATTATAAATGAAAAAGAACATACGAAATTTCTGGGACTTTGGCTAGATAAAAATGACATAGAGAAAACATTTTGAACACATGATAAAAAAGATAAATCAATACCACTATGCACTACATAACCTTTTAAAAATAACAAATCGTGAAACAGTCATAACCGCCTACCATGCATACGTATCTTTAACATTGAGATATGGTATAATATTTTGGGGAAACTCCACAGGACGCGAAATAGTTTTTAAAGCGCAAAAGAAATGCTTACGAGCAGTATGCCGGTTGCAGGCTACCGATAAATGCAAATACCTTAACATACTAACCCTGCCATCTTTATATATAAGCTATATATATATATATATATATATATATATATATATATATATATATATAAGTAGCAATGTTTGTTAGGAAACATTTTAGCATATTTGAAACCACTAATAGTAAACGTCACAGAAACACATTGCGTATTAAATCTCACAAAACAGCTCTATATTCAAAAAGTTTCCTGGGTATGGCTCCTAAAATTTTTAATAAACTCCCAAAAAACATCAAAGAGACAGATAACATAGACGAATTTAAGAAATTGCTTTCGGGTTTTTTAATAGAAAAAGCATAGAGTAGTAATATTTTGATGACAAAATGAATAGTTTTTAGCACCTACAATTAATGTCCGATTTATTTATTATATTTTTATATATTATATTTTATCATTATGTTATTAAGAATTAGGTAATAGATAATAAAAACAATAATTTATGCAATTTTTCTTAAACATACTAATTATTATTGAAATTGTTATGTTAATCAATATTTATATTAGTAATGCATGATCATATTAACCAAATATTTGTATGCCTTCTAAGGCGAAACATAGTGATACTTACCATACATTTTCCACCAAGCTTGTAACTTTTTTACCTATGTTTTACAAATAAGTTATTTTGAATTTTGAATTTTGATTAGCCTAAGTTGCCACGTTTGGCAGAGGGTAGTTGTAATTTAAAAAAAATGTATCGTCTGTCGCTTCTTACTTTACCCACGGGACGATAAAAAATAGTGGATATTCTTACACCTCCACAAGTCAGTCAACATCAACATTAAAGTGATGTTATACGCAAGCGTACAATAACGCGAGTACTTATTTATTACAAAGCGGCTGAATCTCAAAGAGCTTTATACACCTTGAATTTCACGGTCGGCTTACCTTTTTATTATGCATACTATGCTCATTTCGCTTCCAGAATTTAACGACATCTACCTAATAGAAGCATATTCAAAATCTTTTTTTTTAAATTTATTAAGTATATTTATTACAACCTAGCAATGGTCATAAACTGTGCATAGACCTCCATATAAACCACACAAAGGGGGTTCTCTACACTCACTATACGAAACACAGCAGTCTCAAGCTACCATTTTACGCTGGTATTCTGTGAGTGCGCTGTCCTTTCCCGGTCGAGCCGACCCATTCGTGCTACAACTATACTACTAATATAGCTGCAGCATGGCTCTACCACGTAAAAACTGTTTTATTATCGACGGTGATTTATCTTCCCTAGTGTAGTGGTATTGGGAGTAGTGGTATTAGCATTAGTACTGACGCGGACAGTACACATCATTTTATTTTTTTACGCGGATTTAAGCTAATTAACTGTTACCATCTTAAATTAATTGAATGAATATTTCTTTTTTTTTTACGTCAAAATCCTTTCAGAAAATCCAGCCAAATTACTTATTTCGTTCGTGACAACACAATATAAAAAAATCATTATTTTGCGAGACAAAGTAAGAAATTATTTTTAATCAAAACTATTCATTCGTGTTCGCTCTGTTTTTAGAGTAGATTTGTTGCGAGACATAAAGGCTAAAATTGAAGTTCGTCATATGTAAACCCTTTTATGAGCCTCTAAAAGCAAGGATGCGTCATTAATCTGGGCAACTAAGGTAATAGAAACATGTTGAGTAAATACATGTTTCTATTACCTTAATAGAAACACGTTGAGTAAATATATTAGTTATGTAGATATATTTATTTATTTATTTGTGTTTTATTTTTATTTCATTGTAAGTGCTGATGTACTACTTGCTCGGTGGTGAGGGAAAATATCTTGTAGAAATCTGAAAGGCTTAGAAAATGGTGGACATATACATTCCGTCAACAAGCTCTATCTCCATCACGAACCATGAAATTGTTTTTTGCAGTTTTAAGTGTTGATTAACCACACGCACGTGGGTTAAGTAAAACATTTTGCTACTCCAGAACCTAGAGTATTATAAGGGCACCGTAGTATTTTTATTTTATTTTATTTTATTTATTAAGGTTTACCAATGTTTGATTACACTGTATTTAACAAAATGGCTTAAGAACTAACTTATATGACTAAGTGTAACAATTGTTTAAGGTAAACACCACATGCATCGAGAAACATTATAAATACGAATAAAAAGAAGTATAATTACCCAATAATGAAAATAAGTATATGGTAAAAAAAAAAACTATAATTTATTTGTTGGTTTCAGACCAGGCTGAAGCTAGAACTTTCTTAATTTTGGCAAATAAGTCGGCGTGAATGTCAACTAAGTCACTATATCCATTGACCAATTTGCACAATGGGAATGGAATTGGGGAGTTTGCACCTAAGACAGATTTCCTAAAAGGAGGGCAAAGTGGAGTAATGGGTGCGCGAGGAATTCTCAATGGAACACGAAATTTAAATTTTTGGAGCAAGGGGGGACAGTTAATTTTCTGGTTAAAAATTTTAACAAGAAATGACATGTCAAGCAAATTTCTCCGATTTTCCAGGGATAAAATTTTAAAGAATCTTAATCGTTTTTCGTAAAACCGAATTTTTTTGTGAATCCCATTACGATAGGCCAAATTAGCTACGAACTTTTTTTGTAGACGTGCCAATCGTTTCAGAACGGGTAATAGCAAAGAAGATGCGGTAAAAGGCTTGACAGAATTTGTAACCAATAAGTTGGACAAACAAAAAAAAATTTTTGGGTGTTTTTCTTGATTTAGCAAAGGCTTTCGACACCGTCTCGATTCCCATTCTTGTACACAAATTGGAAAATATCGGAATTAGAAATTCGGCCCTTTCTATTTTTAAAAGCTTCTTAAGTCACCGAGTGCAGAGAGTTAAGATTAAAAATTTCAACAGTTCTAATACTAGAGTCACTTTTGGTGTCCCTCAAGGAAGTATCCTAGGGCCAAGTCTCTTTTTAATTTATATTAATGACTTTTGTCGTATGCCATTAATACATGGCAAATTATTCACTTATGCCGATGATACGGCTATAACATTTTATGGAGAGACTTGGTCTGACGTTCAGGTGATTGCTGAAAGGGGTCTCCAATGTGTGGGACAATGGCTTGAGGACAATTTACTAACACTAAACGTATCTAAATCAACGTACTTACAGTTCCGTATTACCAATACTCCAGCTGTTGAGGATATTGAACTGAAAGTACATTTTTGTGATCTAAAGTCAACAGACAAATGCTCTTGCCTTAATATAACTAGATGTAAAACTGTAAAATACCTCGGCATGTTGTTAGACGAAAAACTTAGCTGGCTCCCACACATTGATCTTATTTCATCCCGGACTCGTATACTTATTTGGACATTTAAAAAGCTAAGACACATTGCTGATTTTGATTTATTGCGCACGGTATACTTTACTTTAGCACAATCAATTATAGGCTATTGCATAAGTGTCTGAGGAGGATCGTGCAAAAGTTTTTTAATTAAGCTCGAAAGAGCACTAAGATGTTTACTAAAAACTATGACTTTCAAACCTTATAGGTACTCAACAAAATTATTATACAGCGAATGCAAGTTGCTGTCTGTCAAGCAATTATACGTTCAAAATTTGATCACCAAGCAACACGATCGCACTCCCTACGACCCTGAGATCTGTCGTAATAAACGTAGAATACCCAACGTACTGGCACCGTTTAGATGCCGCACTGTTTTTGCTAGACGACAAAGCGCATATCTCTCTATAGTACTCTATAACAAACTTAACAAAATTCTAAATTTCTATCCTCTTTCAAAACACGAGTGTAAAATTAGAGTTCGTGATTGGTTGTTGTCATTAGATTACAATAAAACAGAAAATTTATTAATTTAATTTGATGTAATTTAATTTATTAATTTAATTTATAGTTTCAAAATAAATATATAACGTTTCGTTTATGTTTATGCATAATTTATATATGAACTTCAATATTTATATATCTATATATATCTATATATATATATATATATATATATATATATATATATATATATATATATTTATTTATTTATTTATTTATTTAGAAAACCAACAGCGTATATAGAAAATATTAACATTAATGTAACAAACTAAAAGTATGGCCAATAACAGGTTTCCCTTATATTGTTTGATGGTAGGTGTATTGTTGTTAGAAGAAAAGGAAAAAGAACAATCTAATAGATAAATTATAAGCAAAATTATAAGCAATTCAATGTAATGAAGGTGGTCATAAGTTTACAGATCAGGAGAGATAGTCAGGTAGAATGATATATTACATTACCTTTATATATATATATATGAATATATATATATATATATATAAACATATAAGATATATATATATATATATATACATACATATATATTTACTTGTGTATATATACATATTAAATGTTTAAATATATAAACATAATACAAATAATTAATTATAATATATATTAAATAAAATAACTTAAGTACTTATATTTATATTAGTAGCCTCAAAAGTACATATAGAAGAAATAGATGAGAGAATATATGATTGTATGTGATTTTAACTTCAACTGCTCTATTTCGTAATAGTTTTCTTGATGTAATCTTTAAACGTAAGTTTAGATTTCGCAAAGAGGTCAATGTGTCCAAATTGTTCATTATATGTACGAGCAAGCCGCGAAAGAACAGTGTTTCGACAGTAGTTTGAATGATGCCAGGGAGTTTGTAACAATGTAGTATTGCGGGTACGGAATTTTGGAGTACGAAAGGTGATTTTTGAGACAAGATATGGACAGTCAATATTACTGTTTATTATATCATATAACAAAGCCATGTCAAGCAAAATGCGCCTGTGTTCCAGAGATAAGAGATCGTGCTCAGTGCAACTGTCTGTGTAAATATCGATTTTATTCCGACAGCGAAAGTTAAGGTGATTAACAAATATTTTTTGAATACGCTCAAGGCGGCTTTTGTAGACATTGTACTGTGGAGACCATATTGAACTAGCATATTCCAAAACACTTCTGACATATGCAAAATAAACCATTTTAATTGTATTAATATTCGAGAATGGTTTACAGATGCGAAGAACAAAACCAAGATTTTTATAGGCTTAGAATAGAATAGAATAGAATAGAATAGAATAGAATAGAATAGAATAGAATAGAATAGAATAGAATAGAATAGAATATTTTTTATTCAATATACATTACATGTGTAATTCTTATTGAAAGTCATTTTTAACTTTACCACTGGTTCGAAAAAAACCCTCTGTCCTGGGAAGAACCAGCAAGAAACCCAGCGGGACTTTTTTTTTTAAATAAATTTTACAATATAAATGATTACGAACTATTTACAAAATTTATTTTAGAAACTGCTTGGAAGCGATCACCTCATTCCCAGGGGTTATTATCAACCATGTATTCATTTATACTATAATAACCCTTTTTATACAATTTCAGCTTAATAAAACATTTAAACTTGGTAATAGAGAGAACCTGTACACTTTCCGGGACCTTGTTGTAATAGCGTATACATTGCCCCAAGAATGAATTACTGACTCTGTGGAGTCGAGAAACTGGTATCACTAGCTTGTGTTTGTTCCTAGTGTTTACAGAATGTATATCACTTCTTTTACTAAAACTATCTTTGTTTTTGTGAACATACATTAAATTTTCGTAAATATACTGAGAGGCCAAAGTTAATATATTAATTTCTTTAAATTTTTCTCTAAGAGACTCTCTCGCTTTTAGATTGTAAATAGCTCTAATGGCCCTCTTCTGTAAAACAAAAATAGTTTCTGAATCAGCCGCATTTCCCCATAGCAAAATCCCATAAGACATTATGCTATGAAAATAACTAAAATAAACTAATCTAGCTGTCTCGACACTAGTGAGACCTCTAATCTTTTTTACAGCATAGGCTGCAGAACTTAGTCTGCTTGCTAATTTGGATATATGGGGGCCCCACTGGAGCTTTGCGTCAAGAGTGATGCCAAGAAAAACAGTGGATACAACAGGGCTCAATTCCTCCCCATTTAAAAACACAATGGTATTCAGATTTTGAACATTCGTTGTTGTAAATTTAACACAATTAGTTTTATTTCCGTTCAAATGCAGATTATTAACGTTAAACCAATGCACTAATTTTGATATAGCATTATTCACTTCGTCACATTTAAATGATTGACGTTTAAGTTTAAAAATCAAGGAAGTATCATGACTATCCCCTACAAGGTGAGGTAAGTCATTAATATACACCAGAAACAGGAATGGGCCGAGAATCGAGCCCTGAGGTACACCCATTAGTACAGGTGACCCGGAAGAACTTTTACCATTGATAATAACCTTCTGTTTTCTATTACTAATAACGTACTCTTTACTGATAACGTAATCAATGTGTTCGGATAGTATCATTTTATGATCAAAAATTACGCCTAAATCCCTAACACTTACTTTTCGGCTGATTTCTAATCCGTCAAAGTGATATTTATTTAGAATTGGCTTAGATTTCCGTGTAAAACTAATACATTCGCACTTGCTTGCATTGACAGTTATATTATTTGTTTTGTAATATTCAAATAAACGGTCCAGGTCTTTTTGTATCAATAGGCAGTCATGTATGGTGTTAATTTTACAAAAAATCTTCTTATCATCTGCATACATGAGGTAATTTGTGTGTATAATGCACGAACCAATGTCATATAGGTAGGCATTGTAAAAAAGTGGACCTAAGTGAGAGCCCTGAGGAACACCTGTAGGTATGTTTATGTAGCTCGAACGGAAACCACCTATCACGACTGCTTGTGAGCGGTTTGTGAGATATGATTCAGTCCATCGGAGCAAGTCACCGTGAATCCCTATTATTTGTAATTTGTTGAGCAGGATCATGTGATCCACACGATCGAAAGCTTTTTCAAAATCAGTGTAGATCACATCAACCTGCCCACCTTGATCCATATTTTCAAGGACAAAAGAAGAAAAACTTGCCAGGTTCGTAGTGGTGGATCGCCTTTGTAAAAAACCATGTTGCTGCTCAGGGAAGGCACGTGAAAGCGTGGAGTAAATTACGTTATATACTACTCGTTCAAGGATTTTAGCCGCGGTGTTCAAAATAGAAATGCCTCTATAATTATTTATTTCTGTACGTGATCCCTTCTTGTGTACAGGGATTATATGTGCACACTTCCATTGATGCGGAAATATCCCTTCACGTAGAGAGCGATTAAATATAATAGTCAAGGGGAGAGCAAGTGATTTAGCGCATCGTGACCAAAAAAAAGAAGGTAACCCATCACTACCGGCACCTTTGTTCGTGTCCAAAGTTTTCAACATTTTTTCAATTATTGCAGCGTTTGTCTGTACATTAGAAACGGTGTCAGTACACAACGATTCCGTATGTGGATATATGTAGTTATTACTAGGAATACCAAATACACTCTTGAAGAATGAGTTGAAAGCATTGCATATGTCTATACCATCGGTGTACTCTATATCTTTCAAAGACATTTTCTTACGGTAACCTGACCCACCCCGAATGGCTTTGACGAAAGTCCAGAATGTTTTAGGATGTGTTTTGATGCTATTTTCACAACTTGACGTAAATTTATTAAAGCATTCTCTCTGAACACGGTGTTCTCTTGCTCGGAGTAACGAAAACTCATCGTAATCTAATCTATTCCTGAATTTTTTCCAACGTGTGTGAGCATTGTTTTTCTCCTTAATTATTTTTATTAAAGCAGGTGTGTACCATTTAGGATATGATCGCTTCCCTGTGTTATAACTAAAAGGCACATGTAAACGAACACAACTATCCAGTATGTTCTAAAAGGTATTTGTAGCTTCGTCTACAGTGCCTGTACATAAAAGAGACCTCCAGTCCTGTTCTAAAAGATATGTATTAATTTTTTCATAATCAGCCCTCCTGAAATTTCGCCTCGGCGCAGCTGTTTCCCGTAGAGGAGTAATGTTTAAATCCAAAACTATGAAGCAAAAAGAAGGATGTGCGTGGTCCTCCCTGAGTAGCGGCGCAGCCGCAGGGATGATATTCAGAGGTAGATTAGAGAATGCAAGATCTAATGTGTTACCAGCATGATTTTTTAAAGTATTAAATTGTCTTAACCCGTGAAATGTTAGTGTTTCCATCAGCTGGATACTCGCTTCTTGTACCTCAGTAGGCCCTTTTTTCAAAGCTGTATATCCGTTTGGGTTCCAAGAAATGAACGGCAAGTTGAAATCTCCTAATATTACAAAATTATCATTTGGAAAAAGCTCGATAATACTATTAATTTTTTGTTTAATAAAAACGAGATCCGATGGCATTTGATGAGGGTCAGGGGCAATATATGCCACACAAATATGTAAGTTGGAATTTGAAGCGCACGCGCTTGAAGGAATAGTAATCCACAATAGCTCAGTAAGACCGCATACGCCGAGGTCACGATACATGGCACCGAGTGTACGTCGTGTCAGTATTAATACTCCACCACCAGTACTTTTACCACTATTACGTAAATCTCTGTCAGCCCTGAACACGTCATACCTATCGTCGCACAACTCACCATCAAAAATTCCACTGTGTAGCCATGATTCTGTCATAATTATAATGTCGTAATCGTTCGTCAAAATATTTAGTCGTAATTCAAGACATTTAGTCCTAAGACCACGAACATTCTGATAATAACAGTACAAATTATTTACAGCCATTAATCAAAATCAAATATGTACCCAATTGTGTTAAATTTATAGTACTTTAAAGCTACACAGAGTAACAATGATATATCACTTCGGCAGTTGCTAGTTAATAGTGACTTGATTTTTTGTATAAGGTGGTAGAGTATAAAATTTATCAATAAGATATAACAGAATGAATCCTTAAACGATTTGATTAATATAGTCGAGTCAACATAAAAGGGTGCGAGCTTATAAATATGCAGAGCAGTTATTAAATATATATATAAATATCGCGAATGTAACAATATAGACGTTTTAAGTATTGTTGTTAGATTTAATAAATAAATATTGAACGGGTAATTATTATGAATAATAACAATATAATAGATGAATTCATAGATTGACAAAGTAAAATAAAATAATACATAATATACAAGACGCCAGAAAAAATATAATTGGTATTTTATTAAATATAAAGGATATAGTAAAAGAAACCATAATATATATATAGTTGAGTAACGTTCGTGAAGAATATGGATGCAACTTAGCTGCACAATTATCGCGCGTGTGACTAATACACTTAAGACCAAAAATATTTCATTAATTGAGCTCCCTTTACGTGCGGTCAAACAATGATATATAATATAGACAAAATGAGATAAGAGAGACCAATGAATTGCTTTTACAACGATGGAATTGATAAATTTAAGCAATATAACGTACTTGAAAAGAGAACAAAACAATATATACAATGTAAGATTAAATTAATTTTAAAACGTCTCTTTCCTGTGATATATGCAAAGCCGGAGATGTGTCGTTCTTCCTGACGTAGATCCTCCCGTTTTTTGTCCACACATATTGATACTGCTTAAGTTTCGCCGTCTCCCTACATTTCTTTAGTAGAAGTTTATTGCACTGTGTAAGATGCTCATTGACATATACGGGACGAACGCTGCCATGTATGGCAAGGTCTTTGGTGGTCAGTCGGTTTTTTCGAGTGCCAGAGATTATGTTGTCCTTTAGAAGACGGGATTTAAGCTTTGCAATTATATTTTTCGGGCGGCCCTGTTGTTTGATTTTCGGTGTGACACGATTAACTTCTAATATATCATTAGGGGAAATAGTTACATTAGACTGCTTAGCAATGGATATAATTAAATTGGTTAAGTCTTCATCCTTGATTTCAGGAACGCCGACGATCTCTAAGTTCAAAAGGCGATCTCTTTGATTATTTGTGTTAATTTCCAATTGTAATAGTCTGTTTTCGTTAGTCAATAAGTCCATTTTAGATTCTAGTGATTCGATTGCTTTTTTGTTAACAGATAATAATTCCATTTTCTTTTGAACATGGTCATATTGGTCGCAATTGAATTGTACAGAATTTTCTAAAACTGTGATTTGCTTCATTGTCTCGTTGTACTTTAGGTCAAGAGATATGACCGACTTTTTAATCTCGTGATATTCCTGACGGACGCTGCTTAGTTCCGACATGATCTCAGCAAAGGATGCATTTAGTTTCTCAAGATCGGTTTTTAATACGAAGTCTAAATTATTTTTAATTCCTGATATTTCATCTTGAATTTCCTTTTTCCAGTCATGTAAAGTTCTACGTATCTCTGAGGTAAAATTATTGAGAGCCTCTGAGAAGTCGTTGTCGTGTTTATGCTTACGAGTAGTCATATTGCTAGGCTCACCTGATTTATTGATGTCAGGGTTGGAATTGTAAGGCTTGCGTGGCGTGGAATCTTTCCTTATATGAGATAATACACAATCTGCCGCTTTCTGATTTGGTTCGCCAAACATCAAAATCCGGCGGTGTTCACGAAAATGTCCGTTTTTCACTCCTAAAATTTTTTCGTGAAATTTGTGCTTATAGAAATTTACACCACTGTATAAAGCATACAAATATATATATATATATATATATATATATATATATATATATATATTTGATAGTTATATAAGTATATATACACATATATATGTGTGTGCTCGTCTTGTATGTATGTATATTAAATATATGTATAGTATAGATGTTTAGTATTAAATATAACACATATAGAATACTTTATTATATTACAACTTTTATTATTTTTTGATTTAATTTTGTAAATTTGTTAAATTTGTAAAGTTGTTTACTTTTCTTTTGTTTCAACAATGAAAACATGCATAGTTCTTTTAGTATTACCCGTTCTTTTAGTACAACTCTGGGAGAGGCCGCTGATTCCTAAGATACAGACTCGTCTAGTTTAGGAGTCAGAGACTTCATAAAATTTCTTGTGATTTATTTTTGACAATAAAAGAATTATTATTATTATTATTATTAATCGTAAGGAGTCTGTCGCGTAGTGTGGCCTCCATACTACACTGCAATACTCAATTATGCTTTTTTATTATCTATCAGCTCTTCCCACTTGACCATATTCAACGGAGACCAGCCCGAATCGTCGACAACCAAGTTCTTTCCGATCGCCTTGACTAACGAAGAGACATTGCACCTCTGTGTATCTTGAAATAGCAGTATAATACTACTGCTTTTCTTAGGGCGTCTGACGAGAACCAATAAATCTTTACTGAAAACGAGAAACAACGTAGTCCTCAGAACAAAGCATTTGCGTAGTGATTCTTAATCAAGGATAAATATAGATGTTTATAGGCTGTAGCATCTATTTACCATCACATGAGCTATTTGTACTTCCCATATCTTCGTTCTATATACATCTCTCTATTTAACTAAACGTTTAATAAGAAAGTTATTTTTGCAAAACATGATATTACCTTATCTCATTTATATTAATTATTCATGAAAATTTTCAATCGTGGCAAAGATCTGAAATTTTGTATATGGCCTTGTTCCATTTAATTTAACAGCAGATTTCAAAAAATAGTTTCCTTGGGAAGCAATTTAGGCGGTACTTAGAGCACCTGCGGTGTGCCTAAGTAGATCGTTTTACATTAAAATTTCTGGCAACTTAGGCTGTATTAATAAAGTAGCCTCAACTTTGAATTCATTGTATACCTTCAACTTCTGGCCAATAATTAATTAGTTTTTTATAAAAACGAAGTGAGAAACGATGGAGACGGAGTGACGACCTTGTAAGACATGCAGGAAGTCGATCGATACAGGTGGTTCAGGAGCGTGCTTTGTGGCATTCCTTGGGTGAGGGCTATGTTCAGCAGTGAACTTGTGAAGTTAGTACTGTCTGGCATTAACGAGTTGCTGTTACCGCCATCCATCTTTCATCTATCGAAACTCTTAAGATCTTTCTGGTGTTACCTATAGTTACCCAATACGTCACTCACGGAACGAAATGAGGTGTTGTATTACCCCACGACACAGCACAATGTTAATTATCCTTATTTATTAATTAAGAAGCTCTTGCCGCAAATTTTACATTAAGCGAGCAACCCGGGTTCGATCCCCGCCAGCACAAATTAAAATATTATTTGTGCTAATTTGATTGTTTATTGCTGATTTACCACGCGCTTGGCGGTGAAAGAAAACCTCGTGAGGAAACCAACATATGTGAGAAATAAAATAAAATATATATGTTGTATACTAGCGTTTCGCCCCGGCTTCGCACGGGATATTTCTAGATCTCGACAACAGCGCCACCTACCGGATCCAATTGTGAATTTAAACCATTCTTGAATCCACTTAATCACACACAAAAATTTCATCAATATCAGTACTGCCATTAAGGAGGAGTTCCGTCACATATACACGGAGAGAATAAATAATAATTCTAAAGAGCCGTTTATATTTCGGGGAAACGTGATGGACATTACCTTACCCTAAAACCCTCTCAGATACGAGAGAAGGCCAGTGCCCAGGCGTTGGATGTATATAGGCTATATTTATAGGTGTTTATAACGGTGATGTACAAATAGATGTTGCCTCTAAACTAACAAGTTTGAATCTCCAGGCAATAATTAATTAACTATCTGTTTTAGCATTTGTATCCCTGAGGTGTAATTCTCAGGATCCATAAGAGATCATTAAGACATACTAATATGTATAATGTAGTCTTAATTATCTTAATACTTAATACACAGGTTCTTGTTTGATAATAATAAACACCTTTGCAAGCTCATGAAACTAAATTGGGTAGTTCATACCACACTTAATGGATTACTACATCATATAATTTGAATTTGCTACTTTTAGCAGCAACTTTAAACTCTGTCTGTATTTTGTTTTAAGTAGAATTGCATCAACCTGCTCCGGCTCGCCTGGGTTGGATCCAATACGATAATCGTTATAGACCATTTATTTTAAAGTCACTATCATCAGATAACTTGTCTGTGGCGATTCTGTTCGTCGTGACCATTTCGCTAGTCATTCAATTGGTCATGTCGTATTTGTTGTATTTACCTCTAACTGCTTTCTTTAGGCAATGTCACTTAATTGCCATCGATGAACTGTATGTTTTAAAAAATACTAGCGTTCCGCCCCGGCTTCGCACAGATAATTTCTGGATCTCGACCACAGCGCCACCTACCGGGTCCAATTGTGAATTTAAACCATCCAGGGACCTGCTCAAACGCACACATTTTTTTTATTAAAATCGTTTGTGCCGTTTTCGAGTTTTACCGAAACTAAAGGACAGCAATAGATTTTTATATATAGAGAAAAATCCGAATAACTTCAGAAATGTCTTACAATAATTGCAATCGGATTTATAAGTCTTCACAAGTAAGAGAATGACAAAAGCATAGATACTATAGAGTGACGGCTTCGTGGGGCAGTGGCTTAGCAATGAGAGGACCGTGGGTTCGATTCCCGCACGGAACATATATATATATATACATATATAATATATCGTTTCCTATATATTAACACCTCAAAAGATATTTTTATTCATGATGTCAGTATTAAGACACTTTAAAGAAATGGGTCAGATATTATGATAATTTTATTCATTATGGTAAATTTTATTTATTTAATAAATGTATTATTTAATTTTGTCTTTTACCCCACCTTCTTAGTTCACCAATGTAAACTCCCGCGATACAGGAGAAAATCCTAGTGTGGAGGCAAAGTTTAAAAAAATGGTGTTGTCTGTTGAACTACTGTTTCCTGTTTTATAACGTGAAACCGTGACTGAAGTATGCATATTGCATTTATTTTAATAATTTTAAAAGTAAACTTCAGACATTTACAAATTTTACGTGCTAGAGCCACGCTGCAGCTATATTATACTCGTCGCTGCATGGGTCGGATCGACCGAAAAAAGATCACATTCTCTTGCAGAATACCAGCGTGAAATAGCAGCACACTGCTGCCATGTATCTTAAGGTGAGTGACGAAAGCCAGAAACCCATTATACAACAGCCTATATGCGTCTCACCTACGAGCATCGTCCTCCTCTCATATCTGAGAGTGTTAATAATAATAAAATAAAACATCATACGCTCGAAAATATTTGATGATGCCGAACTCGAACGACTACGGCGTGAGGCTATTCCCTCATCGGATGAATCGGCTATAGCTGGGGATGCGGCTCCTCAGGCCACAGACCAGCAGCCACATATAGAGGGCGCCATTGATCTCCCCGCTTTGGTTGATTCAGGCGATGATGGAATGGTCACACAAGATCTAGAGCAAATGAGGAGTAAATTGGAGGAGGCAATTGTGGAAACGCGCAGTACGCCTCTCAAAAATCGACTGTGACTCCCGCGCATACCCCTAAGCAAGCGCAGTCGGGCTGTCGTGAGGGCTCTCAACCCAATGCTGGTGACCTATTTGGAAGCCAGCCGGGACCTTTGCGAGACGGACTCAATTCTTTTTGGCACGGCACTGGCAGTTTGCCGTATTGTTGGCGCCAAATTTCCCACGGCTGGACACGCTACTAGACAAAGTAGCGCCATCCCAGCCTGGAGAAGAAGGATTGAGGACCGTATCGTAAAGGCAATGGCCCTCACCGGCAGGCTGATAAGCTTCAGGTCGGGCAATAATAGGCCGAAAATTGTGCGCACCGTCAGGATGGCGTATGCTGGGACAGATATCAGTTTGTCCCAGCCGGATATAACGCAAAAACTGACGGAGCGCATAGACGACCTGAAGCAGAGTATCGCTGCTTGGGGGAAGTGGATTTGGCGATATACCGAGAGATCGACACGGTTCAACCAGAAACGTCTCTTTCAGAGTGATCAGAAGAGGCTCTATGAATCATTGGAGCGGCCAATGGTACGTGGAACGGGCCCAGCACCGAATCAGGCCGACACTATCGCATTCTGGCACGGCCTTTGGTCAGAGCCCGTAAACCACAGCGAAGGCCCTTGGACGGAAGTTATGGCGAGTCAATGTGTGAATGTTACGCCCATGGACCCCGTCATTATAACGCCGGATGACGTAGCTGAGGCGGTGCGTAGGGCCCCGAACTGGAAAAGTCCGGGGCTCGACGGGCTGCATCACTACTGGCTGAAGGGGTTCGTGGTCGCTCCCGAGCTTCTTCACTACTGGAATCACTCATTTGGTTCCTAAAGATCAGGATACCATAGACCCGAGCAAATACCGCCCCATCACGTGTCTACCTACGATATACAAGACACTAACATCCATTTTGAGCGCGAGAATCAGTCGTCACCTTAACTCAAATCAGGTGATGTCGCGCGTTCAGAATGGATGTAGGGGCGGTGGTCGTGGAACCAAGCAACCACTCTTCATTGACGCGGTCATTGGCAAGGTGGTTAAACGCAACCGTCGGAACCTCTCCGCTGCCTGGATAGACTACAAAAGGCATTCAACTCGGTGCCTCATGCATGGCTTAAGAGGGTCCTCGAGATGTACAAGGGCAGTGTATGGGGCAGTGGAGTACTATCCTTTGTCATCTAGGCGAGCGGATGACGGCTGCGGAGAACCACATAAGGATAAGAAGGGGTATCTTCCAGGGCGATTGTTTGAGTCCAATCTGGTTCTGCCTCTCTCTGAACCCTCTCAGTACCTTACTGGAGGGCTCCGGGAGGGGATTTCAGCTTCAGAAGGGAGGTACAAAAGTGACCCACCTTTTCTATATGGATGATCTCAAGTTATTCGCCTCCAGTCGCTCTCATCACTTGTGATTTTAGCAATTCTATTAGAATGGAGCTGGGGACGGATAAGTGTGCGGTCCTCTATGTTGAAAGGGGAAGGGTTGCTAACTCTGAGGGCATAGACTTATCTATGCCCATCAACATAAGGACCCTTTCCGAGGTTGAAACATACCGATACCTGGGTATGTCACAGAACATCGGTGTAGATGAGTCGGGTATGAAACAGTCAGTTTGCGATGTGTTTTATGCGCGCTTGACCAAAGTGCTTAACAGCCTTTTGTCCGGTGTGAATAAGACGCACGCATATAACGGTTGGATCATGCCTGTTCTCATGTATACCTTTGGCATACTCAGGTGGACTCAGACCGAACTAAACGCTCTGGACAGAAATGTCCGCACTATAATGACGTCCTACAGGATGCATCATCCGAGATCGTCAGTAATGAGGCTGTACTTGCCGCGGAAGCATGGTGGGTGCGACTTTTTAAGCGCGCTTACCATGCATAATCGCGAAGTGTGCAGCCTCCGTAATTACTTTCTGACGAGAGCGGATGATCCATACTATAGGGACGTTATTTCTTGTGATAAAGGACTTACCCCTCTATCCTTAGCCAACGAGCAATGGCAGGACCCGGCAGTACAGAGCATTTCCGACCGGGAGACCGTATAGAAGGAGAAGGAGCTCCACGGGAGCTCCTACAAGGCTCTACACGAGCCTTTCGTAGACACAGTCGCCTCCCTCCACTGGCTACGTTTCGGTGACCTCTTTGGGGAAACCGAGGGTTTTGTCTGTGCGATACAGGATTAGGTTATTAAGACCAACAATTATCGGAGATACATCCTAAAGGATGGCACCGTCGACGTCTGTTGAGCTTGTCGCCATCCCAATGAGTCACTTAGGCATGTCATCTCCGGTTGTTCGGCGCTTTCTAACTCTGCATGTTTGCACAGGCACAACTTAGTAGCCAGGATTCTACATCAGGAGCTCGCTCTGAAATACGGTCTCGTGGATCGGAAACTGCCGTAGTTATAAGTACTTGCCGGAAGCCGTACTCGAAAATGACCGCGCTAGGCTCTACTGGGACCGGGCCATCATCACAGACAGGACTATTCTTGCGAATAAGCCTGATATTGTGCTGATGGACCGGGCATCTTCAAGGATATTTTTGGTCGACATTACCATTCCTTATGACGAGAACCTCGTGAAAGCCGAAACAGATAAGCTGACAAAATATCTGGACCTGGCTCACGATGTGACCGACATGTGGGGTGGACTGCCGGCCGAAATTATACCTGTAGTCGTGTCTGCGAATGGGTTAATTCCAGTCAGCCTCTCGGGTCATCTGAGGCGACTGGGACTCCGTGACGGACCGCTCCAAGCTCAAATGCAGAAGGCGGTGCTCCTCGATACCGCCCGCATCGTCCGCCGGTTTCTTTCCCTTTCCCCCTAACCCTCGGCCGTTTGGTCTACCCTGCCGAGGGCTTCCATCTGGTTGGGTTTTTATATATTTATGTATTTTTTATGTATTTATTTTACGTTTACCATGATTATTTACAATTATATATTTATATTTCCCAACCAGATGAGAAAACTATATAGATACCCCTATAAAATAATAAATATGAGCCCCCGCGCTCCCATGTGTGTTGGCGGACTTAACATCACGTTTACAGAATATTTTATTTCTTAGACATATAGGGTTTGTGGTAAATCAGCAATTAAATTTTCAATTAATAATTTCAATGGAGGTGGATGGAGTGGAGTTCGATCTCGAGCGCACGTTGAAATTTATGACGCTTAGCTAGTGCCGCTAATCATGTGTACGATAGTTTTTGTAAATGCTTGTGACATACTCATAATCACACACTTATAATCAAAATAAAATTTTAGTGACAAAATAATTCCTGGTAATATAATCGGTTTATGAATTTAAAAAAATGCATTAGAGGAAATTCAATGGATTAATCAGTTAATACAGATAACATTTGAATTTAAAATTAACTAAGGACTTCCAGGTATACCTGAGGAACAAAAGACAACTTAATTTAAAAAAAAAAACAATTTTACTACAGCGCGCTATGAAAAAAATGAGACTGTAAAATAGAAAAAGCGAAAAAATAAAAGTAAAGCTCTTTCCTCGCGCGACCAACAACACGTAGTCGAGCTTAAAAGCTCCCAAGCTTGTTACTCTGTAGAAATGGGTATTTTGGATAGATGTATAACTATGTATCCCATCAATATTGGCGAGCTGCCTTTACATAAATTCAAAGCACATGTAAAATGTAATGAAGGAAAGGTTGTCATTAATTAGATGATTATTTAAATGAAACTGATTTCTCATGTTTACGCGAACACTTGACGACGACATTTAGATGAAAAAACATCCTAACTTCACTGGAGAAGATGGCTGAGCGCTCCCATCTCCTTTGGATCATCATTCATCATTACAGCCCTTCACAAGTCCACTGCTGAACATAGGCCTCCCCCAAAGAATGCCACAAAGCACGGTCCTGAGCCACCTGCATCCATCGACCTCCCGCATGTCTTACCAGGTCGTCACTCCATCTCGTGGCGGGACGCCCTACACTTCGCCTACCGGTACGAGGCTGCCACTCGAGAACCTTTCTTCCCCATCGGTTGTCGGTTCTTCGAGCTATATGGCCGGCCCACTGCCACTTCAGCTTACTAATCCGTTGGGCTATGTCGGTTACTCTGGTTCTACTGCGGATATCCTCATTCCTAAGTTTATCACGCAGAGAAACTCCGAGCATAGCCCTCTCCATAGCTCGCTGAGCGACCTTGAGCTTCCTCATACGGCCAGCAGTGAAGGACCACGTCTCAGTTCCGTAAGTCACCACTGGCAACACGCACTGGTTGTACAATTTCGTTTTCAGGTTTTGAGGTATGTTTGACGAGAAGATGTGTCGTAGCTTCCCGAACGCTGCCCAGCCGAGTTGAATCCGTCGATTGACCTCTCGGTCGAAGTTGGACTTACCTAGTCGGACTATTTGTCCCAGGTAAACATACTCGTCAACAACTTCGAGCTTAGTGCTCCCAACAACTACCGGCATAGGTGTGACATGGACATTGAACATGATCTTTGTTTTGTCCATGTTCATCTTAAGACCTATCCGTTGGGAAACACTATCGAGGTCATTGAGCATAGTGCTTAGGTCCTCCAGCGATTCTGCCATAAGGACTATATCGTCGGCAAATCGAAGGTGAGTGATGTACTCGCCATTGATGTTGATACCGTATCCTTTCCAGTCCAGAAGCTTGAAAACGTCTTCCAATGCAGCGGTGAAGAGTTTCGGGGATATGACGTCACCCTGTCTTACACCTCTCTGCAATTGGATAGGTTTCGTACTCTGGTTCTGTACTCGGATAGCCATCGTAGCCCTACTGTACAAGCACTTCAACACTTCGATATACCGATAGTCAACTTGGCACCGCTGAAGGGACTGCAGCACCGCCCAAATTTCGACGGAATCAAAGGCTTTCTCATAGTCCACATACGCCAGACATAGTGGCAAATTGTACTCTTCGGACTTCTGTACAATTTGCCGAAGGGTATGTATGTGGTCTATGGTGCTAAAGCCCTTTCGGAAACCGGCTTGTTCGGGAGGCTGGAAGTCGTCAAGTCTGCGCGCGAGACGATTCGTAATGACTCTCGAAAACAGCACGTAGACGCGGCTCAGAAGGGAAATCGGTCTGTAGTTCTTCAAGAGAGCGTTGTCACCTTTCTTGAAGAACAAGACCACCGCACTTCTGCTCCACGCCTCCGGTGTAATGCCACCATGGAGAACGGAATTAAAGAGCTTCTGAAGGACTTCAATTACCGGTCTTCCACCCGCTTTCAGCAGCTCCGCTGTAATTCCATCCTCGCCTGGGGCCTTACCGTTTTTAAGGTGCTGGAGAGCCATTCTAATCTCGCTCAGACTGACGTCCGGGATATCTTCGGAATAGTGTCGGATGAGACTCGCTCTTGGATCGTTACTCACACTTGCGTGTGGCTCCAACGATGACGTGTACAGCTGCCCATAGAACCTCTCAATCTCACTCAAAATCTCAGGTGTCCCGGAAACGATGCTGCCGCATTCTGTCTTCAGCTTTGACAGTTGGCTCTTTCTGTCAGACAGATCTCTGGCAAAGACTTTGGAGCCTTGGTTCCGCTCGATCGCTTCTTCAATACGAGCTGTATTGAAGTTGCGTAAGTCCCGCCGCATGCATTTGGAGATCTGTCTGTTCAGATGCCTGTATGCTGTCAAGTCCTTTGAAGAATGTAGCCTCATCTCCCGTCTAACAGCCATGAGATTAAGAGTGTGATCGGAGAGTTTTTGTGTTCTTTTGCGGCGGGTCTTGCAGAACTTAGCTCCGACCGCATGGACAGTTTCCACGAGCTTGTCATTCATATCGTCCACTTCATTGCAGTCTTCTAGGCACTGAAAACGGTTTTGTAACTCGAACTGAAAGGTTTCGGGACTTTGGAACAGAGCACGAGGGGGACGGAGCGTTGACTTCATTAGACGAGACCTCTCCAACTTAACGTTTAGGTTCAGTGTGCCTCTAACCATTCGGTGATCGCTACCAGTTTTCACCCTCGCGATCACGGAGACATCACTGAACAGTTGTCGTCTGGTCGTCATAATGAAGTCAATCTCATTTTTTGTCGAACCGTCGGGGCTCGACCAGGTCCACTTCCTGTGGGGCCGCTTCTGGAAGAAAGAGTTCATCATAAAGAGTCCCTCTTTCTCCTTGAAGTCGGCCAGCTGCTGGCCCCTTGGGTTCCGTTGCCCTATTCCAAATTTCCCTACTTTCAGCTCACCGTTCTCTCTTGTGCCTAGTTTTGCATTGAAGTCTCCCATTAACACCGTATATTGGGTTTTGGAGGAATGCATGGCTCTAGAGATCTCCTTTGGATGCTATAATTAATTAATCAAATCCCAACCCAATCTTAAAACTGCAAGACTTCAAGATAATATAAACTCATTCATTAGATCGAACCAAAAATTTATCATTTTTAACTAAAGGTAGCCGCGGTTAACCTTGATATTGGGTGTGGATCTAATTGTGTACTGCGGGCTGTATATGAAAATTGATTCTAAAAGAGTAAACTTCAATAAAATCTGTTCAAGGCATTGGCGCATATTATGTTATTACCATATTTACCTAATAAGTTAAAACAAATAAAATAATTAAAAGTGCATTAATATAAATACTTGCCACTACACACGTAAATTATTTATTTTCTTGTGTAGTGTTTCTAAAATGTCGCTAAAATAATTTTGCCTTTTAGCCACTGGTATGTACAAGCAAGGAAGTCATATTATATTTAGTCCTTTTCATTCAATGTGAATTTCATGACGGGTTTGTTTGTTATTACGGGCACCCCGAATACAAAAGATTATTTGAGCGTGAAGTTTTAACCTTTGTTCACTGTTGGTTTATGGAAAAGTCTGAATAAAATGCAAAAGGGAAGCGAAGTTATACTTCCGTAATTAATAACTTATTTTAAACTTACATTTGTTTTCTAAATAGTTAGACTGATGATAGGGAACACAGTTCACCTATTTGTAAGTAGGTGCTGCGTTCCATAGACATCTACTTTTTCTATCGAATAAAAATCAAAAATAAGGTGCATTGTCAATCGTGAGTACTACGATAAAATGTCTCGTTACCATTAAAAAGGCATTTCCGGTACACTCGCCATACAAGCAGCAGCCCTATGCTGCTATTTTACGCCCGTATTCTGTGAGAGTGTGGTCCTTCCCCAATCAAGCCGACCCATTAGTACTACTACTAAAATATATCATGTACAACTATAATATACCACATATATACCTATAAAACAGCATAGCTCTACCACGTATAGTATTTCTTCCTTACAAATTTATAGGATATCTGGTCGGCAAGACATTTGAAGAACAGGTTTTTAAAAGAAGTATTACAGTCGCACTGCGTCCAAATGACCGAGCTACAACTGAAAGAGACAATAAGAGCTTCGACTGATTATCCGTAAGAAAAATGACGAAACCATCTTCTCCCTATTTGCTCATCTAAAACTGGACCTTTTATAAGAATGGTAACGACCATGACATTATATTTTATTTTACATTTTTTACGTTCATTAAAGTAATTAATTTGTTTTGTGGATGTCTAATAACGTCGGAATAACTGAAAGTTTTTAAAATAAAACGTATATAGTATTTGTATATATAGATGGTTTTGTAAAAAATCTTGGCGCTTGTGTCATTACCCAAGGATACAATACATAATACATAAACACTCACGCCTGTCACCCAGAGGGGTAGGCAGAGATTATGGACTTCCATTTGGCACGATCCTGACAGACCTCTCTCGCTTCCTCCACATCCATATACCTACGCATACACGCTCGTCGGTTAAAGGTACTCTTGATTTGGCCCATTTTTAATATATCGCCAATTTGGTCGATAAATTTTCGCCTAGGGCGACCCTTCCCGACTATGCCGTTCACCTCTGCAACATAAATTTGCTTTGTCACTCTTTCCTCATTCATTCTTTCTACATGGCCACACCAACGAAGCATTCCTTTCTTAATCCTGGTCACAATATCATCTTGCAAACCACACTCTTCTCTTATTAAACAATTTCTTACTCTGTCATTCAGCTTCATCCCTAACATACTCCTTAATGACCGCATTTCTACAGCATTTATTCTACTCTCATGCTTCTTCTGCCACACCCAACTTTCACTACCATACATTAAAGTAGGTACTAACACAGCATTGTGAATTGCCATACGTGCCTTTTTGGACACATTCTGACTTTTCACAATAGAGTGTAGAGCCCCATTTACTCTATTTCCTGCATTCACTCGTCGTTCTATATCCTTATCATATCTACCATCCCTGCTAAACACACATCCCAAATATACAAACTCATCCACTTGCTCAATCAACTCCCCTTCTATTCTTATTTCACATATCGTTTTACTTTCTTCTCTTTCAAAAACCATAACTTTCGTCTTACTTGCGTTCACTTTCATTCCCTTTTCTTTTAATGTCCTGTTCATTAATGTAACCATCATTTGCAACTCGGCTGCCGACGACGCAAGTATGACTTGATCATCGGCGTACAAAAGGCATTTTACGGTTAACTCACCCATTCGTAACCCGCATTCTTCTACTTTCAAATTTTCCAAACAACTGTCCATAAATAGGTTGAACAACCACGGGGAAGCAAGCAAGAAGGAAATTTTCACAGAATGTGTATTTTTATTGCCACTATAATAAAAATAAAAATAAACTAAAAATGAATGGGGCTGTCCTACTAGAAACGTGTTTTCGTATTTTTTGCACAGATAGTATTAAATATTGTACGATTGTCCGGCTCGCACGATTTTTTAAAGGCATTTTTTTCTAATAATAGAACTGCTTAAGAGGATGGTACAAACTTACACAGACAAGAAGTACTATTATCTAAGTCATTAAGAGCTAAATTTGAATAATTATTTACGATGTAGTGGCGTCATAACAGAATTCATCAAACCATATTGTATCGTGGTTAAAAGGTGAGAAGCGCCAGAGAATATCATGACATTTGGATAGACGCTGGAATAACCAGCGCTTTTGTAAAATGTAAAATACCCAGACTGGCGGTTTGGAGCAGCATCAAAGGTGCTAGAGTTCTGGACTGTTAACGCTGGTGATTAAGTTTTAAGGCGATGGTAAAGTTAAAGAGTATATTATCAAACTAAATGATTCATCTATATCGGTACAAATAAATTAAATTGAAGTGTCTGTTTGTAATGTTAAAATAAGTTAAAATAACAGCTTTTTACTAAATGCATATCAAAGTGTATACGGTACTAACAAAAAAAAAACTATTTTTAGAATATTTGTCTGTCTATCTGTTTGTTGCGTATTTCTTTCTAATTATAAAAGGCAATATATCTACCTTATAAACTTAGGTTTATAAAATCTCCCATTAATTTGATATTCTAAAACGTCGCAGGTGCTTAGAGCACCGTCTAAATTGCTTCCAGCCGACACACAACTTATCAACTACACAACAAGACTGTATACGTAGAAAATTTATGGACCTTTTCACGGCTGAAACATCTTTAGAGATAAAACAATTCGTAAATTAAAGATAAACTTAATCTAGTCAGATTTACTGTTTTTATTTCGTTAATACAGTCTCTCAAAAGTCTGGAGTCATTTTTAACATAAAATTTTAATTTATTGGTGATTCCGGCATAGCGGTCATTCCAAATGGCTGGACCGATTTTGACGGGACTTTCACTGACAGATAGCTGATGTTATAAGGATTAACTTAGCATACTTCTCTTTTATAAAAAGAATTAGGGTTCCGCGCAAACAAATTAAAACCCTTCATGATAAATCATCTCAATCGTAGTAAATTCTACGCGGACGAAGTCGCGGAGGACAGCTAGTAAACAAATAATATTGCAGGAAACATCGAAGTGTGAAGCACTGTTCGAATCGAATTCAATTTATGAAATGCTTATAGTTGCTCTCTCTCTCTCGCTCTCTCTTTTCAGTTAATGGCAATATCTTAGATTAATGATAAGTCATCGCGCGCTCTGATTTATCATTAATCTATGGGCAATATAAAAAAAACAGGTAATCAATATAGAATTGAAGTAAGCACAATTCAACGATTACAAGTATGAAGGCCGTTCTCTACTATGACTTAATTTTTATAACTAAATTTGGAGGAATATAGCCCTAATGTTACATTAAGCGACAGTAGCCTAATGGTAGGTTGAGGACCGCGAACTCAAAGGTTGTGGTTTCTAATCTGCTATCCGACTGCCGTGAACCACTTCTAACACAAACATTAAAGGTTACTTGGATTGGCTAACGGAAATATTAGTAATTTTAAAAGCATAATATTATATTTAAAAAGAAGTACACATATAAGTTTAATGCATTCAAAAGAAGTGTTAAACGTAGATATGCAGTTGGACAAAATTATTTCTTTATGATAACAAAACAATAAAATAAATAAAAATGCTTTTAACGTATTCTGACAAAACGACTGACCACTGCAATCCTACAGTCATTAATGCTTGTCTGGCAGCTAGCTAACATTGGCTTGACGTTAATTTAATGCAGCACACTGACCGCGGTCCGGGCTCAACAAGTTGAAGATTAGTAAACCAGGGCAGTGTTTAGTCCATACAATTTCCTTGGTGTTCGCATGCTAGTTTGGCCCTTTCTTACAGATGCCTCCATTTTTAACCCCCGAAGAAAAAGAGGGGTGTTATATGTTTAACGTGTGTATATGTGTATTTGTGTACCTGTGTGTCCGTCTGTTGCAATCATAGCTCCTGAACGGATGAACCGATATTGATTAAGTTTATTTCTTTTGTAAGGTATCTTAGTTGAGAGTATTCATAGCTATATTTCAAGAAAATCTGTTCAGCCGTTTGAAGATCATCAACTCTTTTCATTTCGGGGGTTTGTAACATTTTTAAATTAAGTTGTATCCTTGGATGGGGGATGAGTCGCTCGCGTCCGTAGGCTTCGACCACCTAATCCTAGGCCCACCCTACACGTGTCCCCCGGGTGGTGCTAAACGAGCGACAAAGCCGAAAGAACTGACTCGGCTCCTCGCCGTGTGGTAGCGGCGTAAAAAATACCACAACTTACTTTCGCACCATGAGGCAAAATGTTAACGAAATGGCCCCGAGTTCCCGGCGCCCCTTTAATGGGGCAGGGGTGCGAAGAATATATATAATAGAAAATATAATAGAAAAAACCGGCGACGAGGTTGAATGAATGATAAGAAGGATGTAGTATGCTCATATCGCATACTACATCCATCTTATCATTCATTCCTCCACATACATTCAATGTAGCCAGACGGGCTTCCGCAATCCACTTTTCGCCCCTCCGGGGGACAGAACGTGACGGGTGGCGAACCTCGTCGCCGGTTTTCCTCCCGGAGATTCTTCGCACCCCTGCCCCATTAAAGGGGCGCCGGGAACTCGGGGCCATTTCGTTAACATTTTGCCTCATGGTGCGAAAGTAAGTTGTGGTATTTTTTACGCCGCTACCACACGGCGAGGAGCCGAGTCAGTTCTTTCGGCTTTGTCGCTCGTTTAGCACCACCCGGGGGACACGTGTAGGGTGGGCCTAGGATTAGGTGGTCGAAGCCTACGGACGCGAGCGACTCATCCCCCATCCAAGGATACAACTTAATTTAAAAATGTTACAAACCCCCGAAATGAAAAGAGTTGATGATCTTCAAACGGCTGAACAGATTTTCTTGAAATATAGCTATGAATACTCTCAACTAAGATACCTTACAAAAGAAATAAACTTAATCAATATCGGTTCATCCGTTCAGGAGCTATGATTGCAACAGACGGACACACAGGTGCACAAATACATGTATACACCCCAAATATATAACACACCTCTTTTTCGTCGGTGTTTAAAAACCGCGGCATACGTTTTTTCATCTGTAAGAAAGGGCCAAACTAGCATGCGAACACCAATGAAATTGTATGGACTAAACACTGCCCTGGTTTACTAATGTTCAACTTGTTGAGCCCGGACTGCGGTCAGTGTGCTGCATTAAATTAACGTCAGGCCAATGTTGGCTAGCTGCCAGACAAGCATTAATGACTGTAGGATTGCAGTGGTCAGTCGTTTTGTCAGAATACGCTAAAAGCATTTTTATTTATTTTATTGTTCTGTTATCATAAAGAAAAAGTTTTGTCCAACTGCGTATCTACGTTTAACACTTCTGATGTTCTTGAATGAATTAAACTTATATGTGTACTTCTTTTTAAATATGAAATTATGCTTTTAAAATTACTAATATTTTCGTTAGCCAATCCAAGTAAGCTTTCAATGTTTGTGTTAGAAGTGGTTCACGGCAGTCGGATAGCAGATTAGAAACCACAACCTTTGAATTCGCGGTCCTCAACCTACCATTAGGCTACTGTCGCTTAATGTAACATTAGGGCTATATTCCTCCAAATTTGGTTATAAAAATTAAGTCGTAGTAGAGAACGGCCTTCATACTTAAAATCGTTGAATTTTGCTTACTTCAATTCAATATTGATCACCTGTTTTTTTATGTTGCCCATAGATTAATGATAAATCAGAGTGCGCGATGACTTATCATTAATCTAAGATATTGCCATTAACTGAAAAGAGAGAGCGAGAGAGAGAGAGAAACTATAAGCATTTCATAAATTGAATTCGATTTTTTGAGTAACAGTGCTTCACACTTCGATGCAACTTCGATGTTTCATGCAATATTATTTGTTTACTAGGTGTCCTCTGCGATTTCGTCCGCGTAGAATTTACTACGATTGAGATGATTTATCATGAAGGGTTTTAATTTGTTTGCGCGGAACCCTAATTCTTTTTATAAAAGAGAAGTATGCTAAGTTAATCCTTATAACATCAGCTATCTGTCAGTGAAAGTCCCGTCAAAATCGGTCCAGCCATTTGGGATGACCGCTATGCCGGAATCACCAATAAATTAAAATTTGGAGAGACTGTATTAACGAAATAAAAACAGAACTTTAATGAATGTAAATCTAACTAGATTAAGTTTATCTTTAATTTACGAATTGTTTTATCTCTAAAGATGTTTCAGGAGTGAAAAGGTCCATAAATTTTCTACGTATACAGTCTTGTTGTGTAGTTGATAAGTTGTGTGTCGGCTGAAAGCAATTTAGACGGTGCTCTAAGCACCTGCGACGTTTTAGAATATCAAATTAGAGGGAGATTTTATAAACCTTAGTTTATAAGGTAGATATATTGCCTTTTATAGTTAGAAAGAAATACGCAACAAACAGATAGACAGACAAATATTCTAAAAATTGTTTTTTTTTTATTAGTACCGTATACACTTTGATATGTATTTAGTAAAAAGCTGTTATTTTAATATTACAAACAGACACTTCAATTTTATTTATTTGCACAGATATAGATGAATCATTTAGTTTGATAATATACTCTTTAACTTTAGCATCGCCTTAAAACTTAATCAACACTTTGAAGTCCGCCGCTGGACATGGATCTCTTCCGTTGGTTGAATTGGCTTTAACAGCCGCGCTTGGAATGTGGACTGGCGTTAACACTCCAGAACTCTAGCACCTTTGATGCTGCTCCAAGCCGCCAGTCTGGGTATTTTACATTTTACAAAAGAGCTGGTTATTCCAGCGTCTATCCAAATGTCATGATATTCTCTAGCGCTTCTCATCTTTTAACCACGATACAATATGGTTTGATGGATTCTCTTATGACGCCACTACATTGCAAATAATTATTCAAATTTAGCTCTTAATGACTTAGATGATAGTACTTCTTGTCTGTGTAAGTTTGTACCATCCTCTTAAGTAGTTCCATTATTAGAAAAAAATGCCTTTAAGAAAACGTGCGAGCCGGACAATCGTACAAGATTTAATAATATCTGTGCAAAAAAATACGAAAACACGTTTCTAGTAGGACAGCCCCATTCATTTTTAGTTTATTTTTATTTTTATTATAGCGGCAATAAAAATACACATTCTGTGAAAATTTCAACTCTACCTATTACGGATCATGAGATACAGCCCGCTGACTGACAAATAGACAGACAGCGGAGGCTTAGTAATAGGCTCCCGTTGATTATCCTTCGGGTACGGAATCCTAAAAAAGGAAAAAACTGATTGAAAAGAAAAACTAAAAAGAATAAATTAATTTCCACATAATACCTTCTGAAGTCGATATGCCACTAGGTGAACGGTAAACTCGTTTGTTACTCAAATATTATAAAAAAATAAACTTGAAATTCATTCATCATTGTCAACACGATCAATAAACCCTCATATCACTGCCTCATAGCGCATGTCTCCCTCAGGAGGATAACTGACATAGTTGCCACGCTCGGCAGGTGGGTTGTCGACCATGATTTTATTTTATTGTTATCTGGAAGCTGCTGCTGCTCATATCCAGTTTAATTGCCTTCTTTAATCAGAAATTAGAATTTGTCGCCTCTTACGCCACCCAAGGGCTAGAGAACTCTCCTACACCGCAACTACATGGTGGAGTCCAGTCAATATAATCAAAACATAAAATGGCGATCCAATAAAAGCGTTCGATCAACTATAAGAACATTCCAAAACGAAAAGAAGCGTTTAATCTAAACCTCTCGAAATAGTGTATTAACAAAATATCATCCCCAGTGACAACGAAATTGATCACATTACAGTTGCCAATTCAAGAAGGAAAACAAGGTTAAAGATGATACCAAGATCCGGGCAACAGTATAAACCACTTGAGTAATATCATTGTGAGCTTATCCACAATGTTTCTTTAGGGTTTTTGGATAGAAGCTATTTCTTTAACAGTTAAGTCGTAACAGGATCGTGTAATACTTGGCACACAAGTTATAATTTCCGATCGTTCTTTGTTTTATTCCTTTTATGTTAGTACATTTCCCAATTCCCAAGTTTTGTATAATGGGTTTTCTCGCTTTTTAGAGACAATAGAGTCTAATTCTACTTTTAATGTGATATTTTTTGTTGTGAAAACTTATAATGCGTTTCATTTTTCGGCGTAAGAAATTGTAATTTCGTTTGATGAACTTTAATATGTTATTTATTCTAGTGTTTATATAATATTGTCTTGAGATGCTTAGGACAAAATATTTTTTTATAGAATAGGTGCGACAAACGAGCACACAGTCTACCCGGTGGTAAGTGGATGCTGTGAAAGATATAATCTCATCCTCGTTGACATCCCGGTGATGGCGGCGGTGGAGAGGCAGCTATTGGTGTGTCGCTAACTCGCTACCTCGGCGCCGTCATCTCGTTCTTGTTGACGTGACAGCAGTAGTGGACAATCGCCATTACTCGATAAAAAACAGTACGGAAGATATTTACTATTGCAAACACAATGATTATTTAAAGTAAATTCAGAGAGGTTCCTTTTAGATCAATGCCAATGTAAGTATTTCTTTTCATTTTATAATGAAATTTTATTCGGCAACCAAAATAAATTTTGGAATGAAAATAACGTTCAGGATATTAACCTTGAACATGGCTATTTATGCTCTAAAATGCAAACTTTCAGAGGGTCTTGCTGGATACAGGCTTATAGTTATTTACGCTTGAAATTAGTGGACTACTAAATATTTTAATACATTTATGGAACATTTTGTATGAAGTACTGAAGTATACCAAACCTATAGCGACCCGCTCTGGATTCGTGTCATTTAGATTTAAAATATTATAATTTTTTTCGATTTCCAAACAAAAAAAAATCCAAGGTTTTGTGATAGCATATAGCATTACTCTCTATCTTTTTGCAAAGTTTCATTACAATCGATTCTGGTATTTCAAAGATAAGTCCGAACAGAAACATATAGACAGATTAAAAAATGGTTATTCATGCCTTAATGGCATGAAAATAACCCCCCACCTCAATAAGAGGCTGTTATTTCGTTACACATAGACACTTTAATTATATTTATATTTATAAATATGTCTACAGACAATGCTATTCATCTCTGTAGTCTTGGTATTTTAAGTCTGGTATAAACGAAATGGTTTTACCGCCATCTAGAGTAAACTACATCTATAGAATATACAACCAGTGCGTGTTGCCAGTGATGACTTATGGAACTGAGACGTGGTTATTCACTGTTGGCCGTATGAGGAAGCTCAAGGTTGCTCAGCGATCTATGGAGAGGACTATGCTCGGGGTTCCTCTGCGTGAGAAACTTAGAAATGAGGATATCTACAGTATAACCAGAGTAACCGACATAGCCCAACGGATTAATTATCTGAAGTGAACCGACAACCGATGCGTAAAAAAGGTTCTCGAGTGGCAGCCTCTTACCTTTATTTATTTGTTTACTTTATTGGAGACAAAACAGAAACAAAAGATATGAAAGAAAAACATTCAAAGTAAAATAAGACAATGGTAATTACAATTGTTCCCCACAAACTGCCTCACTAAGAACATACATATCTATATTATGAAGCAGATCGTAATTGGTATCGTCCACACAACAAGCAGGGTAACAACTCCATACTTAAATAAAAAGAAAACAATCATCTGAAAACAATCATCTAAAATGTACAATACTAACTATTAGTTTTGGAAGCTGAACAGGAGATAGAGAACATATCGATGCCGTTAAGCATTTTGTTGTGGAGGACACACATTCTGTGTACTGGTGCTCTTTTACCAATATTGGTCCTGGTTTTGGTATATGAAATAAATTTTTGTTTGTAATAAATAAATGTTTTTGGGTGGTATTCTAAACCTTACCTCGGACAATAATTGTGAACTCTTAATCTTACCAACATGGACATTCCTAAAAGTGGTGGCATCGATTAAAGTACGTCGGTCTTTTAATGATAGCATTTGATATTTTGTTAAGAGATTTTCATACGAACCGCAAGATGAATGCATTCGATAGTTAACAATGCGTAAAAATTTCTTTTGGGCCTTTTCTATTTTATCTTCATAAACTGAATAGAATGGGTTCCAAATGGGAGACACATATTCTAGATGAGATCTAACCAATGACTGATAAAGGCAGGTAAGAGTATCTTTATGTTTAAATGATTTTGTTATATGTGTAACGAAGCCTAGCATTCGGTAGGATTTATTCTATATTTCTCGATGTCTGTCTAGTGTGAGTTTGGTATCTAAATATAGAGTATATTTAGATACCAAACTCACATGAGATCGCGTATACTAGATTCTGATACGATTTTGTGACCACCTAAGTAAAAGTTTGCATGTACTTCATTTTTGTTCCTAGTATATGTTATGTGTATTTATTATAAACCAAGAATAATTTCTTTATTTTACAATAATTTTCAAGTCTGTCAAAGTCGTTTTGTATTAATTTTATGTCGTTAGGTTTAGTAATGGCAGAGTACAATTTTAAGTTATCAGCGTATAATAAAAATTTACAGTGGTCAAAGCAAGTTGAAATGTCATTAATAAATAGGATTAAAAGGAGGCCCCAATATTGATCCCTGTGGTACGACAGATTACTACAACAGGTAAGGAAATATAGCCATTAACCACACCGACTGTATGCGGTGTTGTAAGTGAGAGGCAAACCAACGTCGAAGATTACCCTTGATACCATTGTAGGAGATTTTTTTTAAAGTAACAAGTGATCAACTTTATTGAATGCTTATTTTAAATCGGTATATACAGTTTCAATCTGAGATTTATAGTCTAAACTATAAAAAAGAAAGTTAGTAAAAACAAGAAGATTTGTCAGTGTAGTCCTGCCATTAACAAAGTCATGTTGTTCTTCTAATAATATATTTTTCAAAATTGAATACGATCATATAGATCGTGAATAAGTTTCTCACATATTTTAGGAATAGCCGAAAGAATTGATATTGGACGGTAATTTTCTACGTTGATCTTAAAACCTGATTTGTGAATAGGTGTAATGTATGCTTGTTTTCACTGAGTTGGAAATGTTCCAGTTTCCAAACATTTTGTTAAAGATTATACCGAGTGGCATGAAAATTGTATTACAAGTGTGTTTTAAAAACACTGGCTTTATTTTGTCAGGTCCAGCGCCCTTGTTTGGATCAATGTTTTTTAAATCTGTGCAAACTTCCAACTGTGTGAAACATATGTCATGTAAGTTTATTCCAGTGAAATTATCCTCTCAGTGTTGAGCTAATGTATATGCATTGTCTGACAACGGTTCGAATACGGATTTAAAATGACGTGAAAATATTACAGAAATTAATTTTGATGAAGTGACGACCTGGTAAGACATGCAGGAAGTCGATAGATGCAGGTGATTCAGGATCGTGCATTGTGATATTCCTTGGGGGAGGCCTATGTTCAGCTGTGGACTTGTTAAGGGCTGTAATGATAATGATGATGATGATGTTAGTAAGTTATAAATTTTTCTGGATTCTAAAAAAAAACCTACAGTCGAATTAAGGAATTTTTGTTTAAGTCGGCTAAAACGTAACTGCAGCTGCACTTACACTCGGAGTTTCTCTTGTATAGTGAATGCGTTTCCTATACACACGAGTATGGTATTATTGCAGTAATTACATCTATCTTTACAGGTTATCCTGTGAGTAATACGATAATGTATATATTACTATTATACTATACGATATTACGCGTTATATATAAGGCGTAATATAAATATTATAATGCGTATAATCTTCTAAATATCTAATATCTTTTAATTTAATTACGTAACAAAGTATGTATTATGCTATTATGCTAGCTTTAGATATATTATTACATGTATTGACAAATATCAAATATTAAAATATATTAATGATGATGATGATGAGATATATTAATAATTGCCAAATATATCTTCTAGAACCGGAACAATTTCATTGACGTGATAGAGCCAGGCTGCAGCTTTATTATGGTTGTAGCACGAATGGGTCGGCTTGACCGGGGTAGGACCACGTTCTCGCAGAATACCAGCGTCAAACAGCAGCTTAATGCTGCTGCGTTTCTTATGGTGAGTGTAGAGAACAGGAGACCCTTTTTACTGGAAACGAGGCATTCCATCTTAGACATCAGGGGTGACGACGTATATGCGTTTTGATTCTTAATCGAGAATAAATGTAGATGTCTATGGGCCACAGAAACTACTTACCGTCGGGTGGACTGTGTGCTCGTTTGTCACTCTAATTCTATAAAGAAATATATTTGTAAAACATTTATTCCGCGCGGGCTTAAAACTATTACCCTCTCAGCCCAAGATTTATTCACAGTCCTACCGAATCTACGAATTGCATCCACAACCAATTTTACATTGAATTTGTTCTAATTCTGATTAATTATTTGGAAACAATATAACCACGAAAAATTTGAATGTGCCTACAAATTCATTAGTGAAAATCCGTTCATTGTAATTTTATTTGCAGAATAACTTGGGGCACACGTCAGGTCACTTTGACTGATATCGTTAAAACAAAGCAATGACACCGTAATGTGAATGGATTATATAAATGACGTCACTGGCTTTGATTATGTTTGATCAAAGCGATAGGTACTGACTCCACTGACGCAAATTATTGGCCCGTCCATTTAAATCTCTCCTTTGTGTAATTAATATTGTGTGTAAAGAGGGCCTCTCTTATAATAAACAAGCTGTAATACCCTATTCCTCCTCAGGTATTGAATTTTCCAAAATCCTTTGTTATTGACTGCCTACGTTGATAAACGAGTATATGTGTATGCCAAATTTCTAGTCCATGGGGCGTATAGTTTTGGAGATCTTGAGAAGGAAGGTGATGAGTGAATGAGTCAGTGGTAGTTCGCTTAAATATAATAAATCGTAAACAACATATTATGTTGAGTTACAAATTTTGTGAGCCCTAGCCATATATAGTATATATATAGCGTACGTGCGTGCGTGCGTGTGTGTGTGTGTGTGTGTGTGTGTGTGTGTGTGTGTGTGTGTGTGTGTGTGTGTGTGTGTGTGTGTGTGTGTGTGTGTGTGAACAATGTTTTGTGGCACAAACATATTTTTATGTAGCGAATAATCGTTACAAACACATTATCAAGAAAAGACGTTACTTACAAGATTCGACCGGACTAACTGACCGGACTGACATCTTACTTATATCAACAAATTTACAAATTTCTTCGCTCGAATATTGATATAGAATGCGAGATATGAATATATATAGAGAATAACATTTTTATTTCACTGTAAAAAATATCACGAAATGATTATTACTCTATATTTTCGTACAGTTTCCATATGAATGTTTGTTTTGACAGCTCTTAAAAAGTATCTCAATTGACTAAATTGGCATATAACCAATTACAAAAATACGTTATATTGTTTTATTTTTTTTTAAATATTCTAAATACTATAATAATTTCACCCTTTCAATATTTTACTTTATTTTTAAAATACTTTGAAATTGAGGAGGGGTGTCATTTTCGGCTCCAGAGCTACCCAGAGGTCGCTACCCATAATACGCCCCTTAGACTCCATCGTTGATCTCTACCCGAAAGAAAAATTGAAAAACCCAAGTGAACGTGGTAGAGCCATGCTGCAGATATATTATGTTTGTAGCACGAATGGATCGCCTCGGCTTGCGCGGGACCACACTCTCACAGAATACCGGCGTAAAATTTCTACCCTCACCATACAAAAAAAACTCTCTTTACTTGAAACGAGGCACTCTATCTTAATCCTCAGGGGTGGCAACGAATCCGCATATTCTTAATCGAGGATAGATGTAGATGTCTATGGACCACAGCGTTCACCTTCCATCAGGTGGACGGTATGCTCGTTTTTTATCCTTTTGACCACGTTGCAGCATAGCTGCTGCTAGCTAGGAAAAGGCCCACGCTCGCACAGAAAACCATGGCAAAATAACAGCGTAATGCTGCTCTGATATTGGAGAGTGAAGAAAACCGAAGACTCAACCGAAAGAAATAAATGAGGCATTCCATCTTAATTTTCAGGCATGACAACGTATGTGCATCCACTTACCAATAGGTGAACTGTGTGCTCGTTTGTCACCCTTGTTCTATAAAAAAATACAATGAAAGATATTTGAAACGGACATCCAAAAACAGTAACAGATTTACATACTTTTTACTCAAATAAAATTCGGCTGCCAAAGCCTGCGACAGTCTAAGCCTCTAGGGTATATAACTACCGCAGTTTTTTTCGCTTGTCATTGGCAGAAATGTTTAGTCAGTACTTACATCGTTTCAGTGATATAGCCTAAAGCTAAAGCTCCAGTAAAGAGCGATGTCAGGCACTCTTTTCTAAGGGTAAGAACTCATGGAACGATATTTACACGCGCCCACAGCGGTAGAGGAACTGCGACACGCGTAGAATATAAGAAACAAACTGGTTCACGACGAGATTTATACCCGCGGTTATTTGTGATTGTTTGCTACTGCCGATGCATCGGCGAGCAACTAGTTGAGTTACTCGCACGCTAATCGTTCATAGATCGGAGGGAGCGTGATCTAAAACAATGCATCGCAAATTGCTTTCGACCGACTTCCAATCATCTCCCCCCAAGTTTGTGGGTGTTAACGCTTCCACAGCGGGCACGAATTCATGCAAAACGGTGATCTTGTAAGTTTTGAAATAAAATGGCTGTTCCTCTACCGCTGCGGGTGCGGGCAAATATCGCTCCATAAGATCTTAGCCTTAGTGAGAAGTTACTAGGCGGAGCGTGAGACTTGGCGCGTTTATCACATACAAGTCCACTACTGAACATAGACCTCTTCTAATGATTGCCACAAAGTACGGTCCTTAGCCACCAGCATAAACCGATTACCCGCGTGATTCATCAGGTTGTTACATCTGGTAAGGGTCGTTGTACACTGCGTTTTCCAGTACGATGCTTCCACAGAGTAATTTCGAAAATACATAGCTCTAAACATCGCACGCCGAGAGACTTCTACTCCTGATAGTGTAATGCAAAAGTGTTTACCGGCCCATTGACACTTCAGTTTACTGATCCGCTGGACTATGTTAGAATTCTTGTTGTTCGGCAGATTTTAGAGATTTTATTCCGCACAAAAACGCAGTCTCTCAGCCGCTACACATAATAGTGTAATGCAAGAGTTTTTGCCCCGTTGAACATTTCGTATTTCGGCCTTTCCCTGAAAACATAACTCGATAATTATTAAATGACCTATAAGTGAACACTTGTTTTGATTACATTTATCTAGTACTAAACGTAATTTTCGGCTACTAAAATTTGCTGCTACTATCTTATAATACGTGGTAGAGCCATGCTGCAGCTATATTAATAGTATACTTGTAGCACGAATGGGTCGGCTCGACCGAGGAAGGACCACGCTCTCACAGAACACCAGCATAAAATAGCAGCTTAACGCTACTGGGTTTCGTATAGTGAGTGTAGAGAACCGAAGGCCCTTTTTACTGGAAACGAGACATTCCATCTTAGTCCTTACGGCTGACAACACATCTGCATTTTAATTCGCAAACGAAGATAGATGTAAATGTCTTTGGGCTACGGCAACGACAACATCAATTAGACTGTTTGCTCATTTGTCACCCTTATTCTATAAAAAAAAATTATCGAGTAAAGGTCAGAAACGACATAGTTTCGTAAAAACTACATCCAATGTGTTATTTTAATAGTTAAGACATATTTATCCTACAAAAATGCGCATTTATTCGGTATAACAAGAATTTAAAAAAATCTAGTTGCCGACGCCTAGTTGCTGTGAGAAAAAAACTTTCACATTTATAGTATTAAATAGGGATAATTGATCTAACAGTTACTTATGCCTCGAAAAAATATATATAAATTCCCTACTTTCAAAGTTTTCTGAATGCTTTATCTGACAGCTTAATACATCAAAGCCAAAATTACAGTGGCCTACGGTTTATATACTTGCCGTTAACGGACAGTGAAGAAAAATTATTTTTCAGTGAAGAGAATTCTATTTGAACAACCATAATAATTATTCTACAATGACCCCCAAATTCATTGCTGACCAGGGGGTCATTGTAGAAGCGTGCTCGTCGCGACCCCTGCCAGCCCTTTTCAGGGCTGCAATTCTACTCAGCTGCGCACCCATGCCAACGAGGGTTAGGGCGTCCCCCCCAAGGCGACGCACACCAGCTCGTCCCCGTTGGTGTGGAATGCAACGCGCAAAGCGGCGATGGGGACCGCCACCCGTCACGCACAGCCCGACACGGCGGAAGGTGAAGGACAGAGTGCAGAGTTGGCACGTGGAATGTTAGAGGAGGCATGAGAGATAAGACGAATGAGTTGATCGAAATAATGAAAGAAAGAGAATTAGATGTCGTGTGTATGTCGGAGACCAAACGGAAGGGCAGTGGTACTGAAGAGCTCCCTGTTGGGGCGTTAGCTCTATGGTCCGGAGTCCCGGAGAGCGAGAGCGCCTGCCAGGGAGTGGGGGTGCTGCTGTCTTCTCGGTTGGTCGATGTTATGACTGAATATAAGTTTGTGAACTCAAGACTTCTCTGGGTTCGCTTTAAATTGGGACTGACGAAGTTATTCCTTTTGGCTGTTTATGCGCCGGTAGCTTCGTCGTCCAGGGCTGAGCTGGAGGAGTTTTGGGAGAATGTAAGAGAAGTTCTAGATTTGGCTAGGGGAAACGAAAGAATTGTTGTATGTGGTGATTTGAATGGATGGGTTGGTACCGCTCGACCAGGGTACGAGTCGGTACTTGGAAAGTTTGGCGATAAAAGGGTTAATGATGCTGGCAAGCTTATACTGGCGGTATGCAAGGAAAAGGGTCTTCTTGTGACAAACACTATGTTTAATCACAAGAAAATCCATATGTATACTAGAGAAAGAAAGAATGAGAGAAGTATGATCGATTTGTTCCTGGTGGATGACCGACTGCGAAAACAGGTTATGGATACGCGAGTGTTCAGGGGTGCTGACCTGGGAACGGATTACTATCTAGTGATTACTAGGTTTAGGGGTCTGTTCGCGGGTTGGCGCTACCGGACGGCAGTGACAGAACCACAGTCGGTCTGTCGCATCCGAAGCTGGAAGCTTCAGGAAGCGGATACTAGGGACAAATATCATGCGAGGGTAGCCGAAAAGCTTGACACCATCGATGGCAGAATCGAATATGTAGAAAGAACATGGCAGAACCTTAGGGATGGAATGGTAAGTGCAGCGGAAGAAGTGTGTGGAACAATAAAAAGAGGCAGTAGTAAAAGAAGAGATGCATGGTGCAATGATGAAGTGAAAGAAGCTGTAAAGAAGAAGAAGAAAGCATGGTTAGACTACTTGGCCTCTAGTAATGATAAGGATATGAGAGAGAAGATGAAAGAAAGATATAGGCTGCAGAAAGTTCACACGAAAGCATTGATTGAGGAAGTGCGTGAAAGGTGTAGAATGGAAGCGGACGAAAGGTTGTCGCACAACTTTAAGGAGAACTCCAAACTCTTCTGGAAAGAGGTTGGAAGGACCCGAAGTGGTGCGACGGCCTTAAGAATGAACAAAGTGCTTTCGAGAACTAATGACGTCCTTTCAGAAAAATCGGACGTCATGCAGCGATGGAGCGAATTTTATAGAGAAATGTATGCGTGTGATGATCTTAGTGAGGGATCCGGGGATGATGCCGTGACTGGTACGCCAGACCCGGACCTCGATGACACTGAGGTCATCAGTATGAAAGAGATTGAACGTGCGATTCGAAGTTTGAAATGTGGTAAGGCTGCGGGACTAGACAGAGTTACTGCTGAAATGGTCAAGTATGGTGGGCCTCGCGTCTGGGACAGCTTTCATCTGCTGTGCAATTTGTGCTGGCGGACGGGGGATGTCCCGGATGATTAGCGATCCGCAGTCATTGTGCCTTTACATAAAGGTAAAGGTTCACATTTTGACTGCGGGTGCTATCGGGCGATCAGCTTGACCAGTTTAGCAAGTAAAGTTTACTCGAAGGTTTTGACACGTAGGATGCAAGAGAAATCGGAAAGATTCTATGGGAGGCACAATGCGGATTTAGACCTGGAAGAGGATGCACGGATCAAATGTTTTCTCTCCGCATGATCACGGAAAAGCTACTGGCTGCTAACCAGGGGAATTTCTGTGCTTTTGTGGATCTTGAGAAAGCATTTGATAAGGTTGTAAGGAAGAAAATGTGGGAACTGTTGCCGGGGTAGGGTGTGGATGGTCGATTGCTAAGGGCCGTGCAGTCTCTTTACTGTGACTGTAAAGCCTGTGTGCGGGTAGGGCATGACCTATCACCCATGTTTAGCGTCCAAACGGGCGTAAAACAGGGTTGTGTCATGTCTTCCTGGCTGTTCATACTGTATCTCGACAGCTGTTTACAAAAGCTGAAAGATAGCTGTTTAGGTGTGAAATTGGGTGACATTAAAGTAAATTGTCTGCTGTATGCTGATGATGCAGTGCTTATTGCACCATCAGAGGCAGAACTGCAGGCATTAGTCACGTGTATGAAAGAGGAATGTGAAATTAAAGGTCTCCGTTTGAACGCTAATAAAACTAAGGTTCTGGTATTTGAAAGGGACGAAGAGAGAATGAAGTGTGAAATATGGGTAAATCAGGAATGTCTAGAACAAGTAAATGAAATTGTATACTTGGGGAGTGCTTTTAGCCGGGATGGAAGATGTGATTTAGATGTGGACAGGCGTGTCGCTGCCGGGAACAAAGTCAATGGTGCTCTGACTGCGTTAGTCAAAAGGCAAGGCGTGGTGAAGAGTGCACGCCTTGCAATACATAACGCAGTGTTGGTACCAACTTTGTTATATGGCAGCGAAACCTGGGTATGCCAGAAGAAGCATAAAAGCAAGTTGAATGCAGTGGAGATGCGATCTCTGCGTAAAATGTGCGGCGTTACCATGGCCGACCGAAAGCGAAACGAAGAGATTCGCAATATGGCAGGTTTGAAAGATGACCTTATCACGAAAATTGATAAGGGCGTGCTTCGGTGGTTTGGGCACGTTGAGCGAATGAGTGAAGACCGAATGGTGAAGAAAATATATAGCGCGAAAGTTAATATTAAAAGGTGTCGAGGTAGACCGAGACTAACTTTCGAAGACCATGTGAGCAAATTGCTCGAAGAGGGTAGGGTCAAGAGTACTCGGATACCTAGACGTGCATGTATGAAGAAGATAATGAATCTGAAAGAAGCGAAAGAGGTATGTAAGGATCGTGATACTTGGCGATCTGTTCTCTCTGGCTACCCCGTCAGGGATTGTGCGTGAAGATAAGTTAAGTTAATAATAATTATTGCTGTCGGTTATAACCGTCACATTAAATTCTATAATCTATAAAAACAAAAAATACCTAAATGGACTGTGTACTTTCTCATAAAAGTGATTAGTCTAAGTGAAGTATTTTAAATAATTTATGTATGGTGTATTGGGCTAACACATTATTTAATATAACATATCATGCCAATCTTCTTTAAATTCAATGATAATTAACAAGTTTTAAATTATAACCTCAATTTCTAAGAACACGCCTTGTTATAATTGTATTATCGTATCGCACTGTGTTTAACGCCATCTGTAATTTAGTGCCAACTCAATCAGAGGTCTAGCCAATATTGGCGTAATTCCAAAAATTGCCACAGGGAGCGTTGTATTAAATTGTTGAATATTTCTGCCTATTAACACCGCGTAATACGCTTATCATGCCTCGCACGCAATACGAATCAGAAAAATGCGCTGTATGTACAAAATTGCTTCCAAAAAATATCTTCCTACGTTGTACTGTATGCAAGGGGGCATATGACCTCGAAAGTATAAATATGAGTACACAAAGATTTTATTCATTCTACATGCATGATAAAAAACGTTGCGAAAGCTGGAAATGTCCTGAATGTAAGCATCCTAGAAGTGGCAATCTAAACACTTCGATTCACCCTGCCTTACCTCCAGAGCCTACTACAGAGGAGGCCTGTAACATTACAATTTATATGTATAAAATTTAAGATAAGTTCTATCACTGAGTTCCTTTATTTGAAATGTGTACAAATTAAGAATTTGTTATACTTACTGTTTATATATTATTTTATGTTATGTTTAGAAAACAAACAACTGAATTGTCATTTAGTTAGTTTTATATATATTTTAAAAATGCAATATCTTGTATTTTCTGTATTTACGAACAAGATATCTTTTTGTCATAAATATGATTATAGTATATATTACCATTTTAAATTAATCATAAAAGAACTTTTTTATCCTAAATTAAAGTTAATTTACGCTAAAAATAATAAGTTAATTGTTACTTTTATTTTTATATTGAATTACTATTATTACCTTATATTTAATACTACAATGTCTATTCATATAATATGCAGCCATTCTTGTGAAAATTACTTATTCTGTATTTACTTATTATGTTATACATTTTGCATTGTGTCTACTATATATCATTTTAAGTTATTTAATAATGCTGCAATACACAAATGCTTACTAACACTCATTGCTAATTACATTACAAAAAAAATAGTAATTAATACAAATATTTATCTGCACAAACATTTAAATACCTCAATCAACTGCATTCCAGCATTTTATTTTGTGAACAGGCGTCATTTAACAATTATAAAGAAGTATCTTCACAATTCTAAATACATTTTATTGTCATTCGCGTTTGTGTTAAAATTTATTAAAAGAAAAATATATTTTTAGGCTTGCTAAATCCTTGCTCTCTTGGAACGCGTCATGAGGAGTTTGTCGTAGCGCTAGAGCGGCGCTCGTTGGATATATTGGCTATCAATGAGACATGGTTGAGAGAAGGGGAAGAACGGTGAGCGTCAGCGCCACCCGGTTACCGACTACGGCACATACCGCGGCCTGCGAAAGTAAGCACGCGCGGTGGTGGTGTCGGGTTCTATCTTCGGAGTGACTTATACGCACGGCAGATTCACCCTCCCTAGCCTTCATTGATCGAGCAAATGTGGTTAAGTATAACCCTTAATGGACTTAAACTCGCCGTAGGCACTGCGTATCGCCCGCCTTGGTTAAATATTTACACATTTATTGACGCATTGACTGAATCGATTAGTTCATTTTCTTCTTTTGATCATATAGTACTATTAGGTGATTTTAATATCAATCCACTTGCAGTTAACGAGCCCAACACAAATAAACTATTATCTTCACTGAAAATCATGAATTTACAGCAATATGTAGAAAAACCAACTCACTTCACAGACCATTCTGAAACCTTATTAGACTTAATATTCAGCACATCTAAGATATTCAATGTCTCAGTTGATCATATCCCAGACCTAAGTAGTCATGCTCTTGTTTCATGTGAATTGCATATAAAAAAACCTAGACCAGTTCCTAAATATGTAAGTTACAAACCATTAAGAAATATAAATATTGAGGAATTTAATGTCTTAGTTGATAGTATTAATTGAAAACGACTTTTTCATGAAGATGTAAACGTTTTTTTAATGTCTTTTAATGCCTATATCAATCATATTTATGAAATACATGCACCTACTAAGAAATCCTACATTAAAAAACAAATTTACCCCTGGATAACACCAACTATCAAATGTATGATGAAACTAAGGGATCAAGCCTACGCAAGGAGTCGTTCCTCAAAAGTTGAATCTGACAAAACATATTACAAAGATCTAAAACGTGTCGTTAATCAAGCCTTATTCAACGAAAAAGCAGCATACTTCCGATAATATATATCAATATAATATCTAATATATAATATCTATAAGATATAATATCAATGAACAATCAAAAACCCCAAAAGATTATGGAAAAATTTCAAGTTAAATGTCGCTAATTTTAAAAACAATACGATTTACCTGAAAATATCAATGATCCTAATCTTATCAACAACCATTTTCTTAATATAGACGTAAATCATAACATTAGCATTTCGGGACTTACCTATTTTAAGTCGAATCGGCGTACCTCTGCAATATTTAGTCTTAAAACTGTGGATGAAACAGAAATTTCTTAAATAATTTCTAATATTGCGAGTAATGCTCAAGGAGCTGATGGCATTACGCGTGATATGATCCAGTTGACATTACCTCGTACATTAGCGATCATTACTGCCATTGTTAATCAGTCCATCAAAACAGGCGTTTTCCCTGACATTTGGAAAAGAGCTCTGGTCAAACCAATACCAAAGAAAAGCAATCCGAACGTGTTAAAGGATCTTCGTCCCATTAGTATTCTTCCCTTTATGTCTAAGATAGTTGAAAAAGTTGTATCTCAGCAACTTTTGGAGTTTCTGAATGTCAACTACATCTTACCTCAAAAACAGTCTGATTTCAGAAACGGTCATAGCACGGCCACTGCTTTATTAGATGTAGTGGATGACGTACTATCCGAAGCTAATTCTGGAAATGGAACAATATTGGTACTGCTGGACTTTTCCCGTGCTTTTGATACAATAAACCACGATTTGCTTATGTCAAAACTCTCATATTATGGATTTGATAGTATCAAATTAAAATGGTTTTCAATTTTTTTGTACGGACGCTCTCAAAGAGTTGAAGTAATTAGTAAAACAAATACTAAAAGACTCTCAGATATTTCAATTGTCAGTCAAGGTGTACCACAGGGTTCAATACTGGGTCTACTCCTTTTTATTCTGTATAGTGCAGATATTGCTTCATGCATTAAATATTGCAAATTTCATGCTTATGCTGATGACTTACAGCTTTACTATTCTTTTAGACCTTCAGAAACTTTATTAGCAGTGACAAAAATTAATCAGGATTTAGCACACGTAGTTGAATGGTCTAATAAAAACAGCTTAGTGCTAAATCCTCAAAAGTCTAAACTTCTCGTGCTAGGGTCCAAAAATCAAGTAGATAGGATTAATAGGTTTACTTTAGAGCTAAAAATACAGAATAAACATATTGAACAAGTGACAGCGGCTAGAAACCTGGGTGTACTAATGGACAGCAAATTAAAATTTCATAATCATGTCCTAGAAGTTGTTAAAAATTGTTATTTTAGGCTAAAAATTTTATACCAAGTACGTAAATATTTAAGTTTAGACCTTAGGATATACTTTTGTGAGTCACTAATTCTTTCTAAGCTTAACTACGCTGATGCGGTTATAGGCGAATGTCTCCTCTCTCATACAAAGAAAGTTATACAAAAGGTGCAAAACGCTTGTTCACGTTTTAGTTTTAACATACCGAAGGGGACCCATGTAACATCTTATCTCAACAACAGTAATTTAATGAATATGCAGTCTCGACGTTCTCTTCATTTTGCCAGTTTATTGTTTGGTATCATAATGACACACACACCACAGTATCTTTATAACAAATTACACTTTTCACGGCGACAGGTTAGAATAGCAACTCGTTTAGTATGTCCAAGACACAGTACATCGGCATTTCGAGGTAGCTTTCGTTATTCTGCCACGAAATGCTGGAACAACATTCCACCACCAATTAGAAATCTAGCTTCAATCGGTTTGTTTAAATATAACTACAAAAAATACTTACTCAATATTCAAAAGTCAATTTATTGAAAATTATTTACTGTGTCTTACATACTTTTCTATTCCGTATATTCGTCCTTTTAATCTTATTTAAGTAATTGCTATTTTTATTATATTAATTTATTATAAGTACTTATGTATGTTTTATTACTTATATTATAGTGTAATCGTGTACATGGTTTAAATACACTGTATTTGCATATTGACTTAACATTGTATAATAATGAATATTGTTAAGTTTTGTTTTTGTTAAATGTTATTGGCACCCACGGAAGATCAGTGTCGAAGTACTTTGTTAGTACCAAGACTATGCTGAGTTGGGTAACTTTTTAGTAACCGTTTATCTTAATATGTTATTATGGTTAGCAAACTTCTAAAATGTGTTACTAAATAAACTTATTTTCTTCTTTCTTCTATTAAATTAATTAATTTTAATGAAATTAATCCGCCCTTCGACGATTGTCGTGAATCGCTCCAAGCAAAAATGATTTTGATCCCAGTATCTTATCTTATCTGGTTTAAAATCAATCACTAAATTCGACCCGAACAGGCATAAAGAAAGCCAGATAATAAAAACAAAAAAGCAACATCTGAAACATAATAACTTGAATTCGATATAGCTGTAGCCACAGGCTGTACTGAATATTCTAATACGAACACACATAATATTATTCTAATATATTCATTGTTCCAGTTTCAGACAACACAATAGTAAGACAATAACCAACGATCGTACATGATACATGAGCAGCGAATAGATTAGGATACGAGTACTTGTCTGATGTTCAAACTGTGTCAAATTAAACGAAGTATCTTATTTTTTTTCTACGAATGAAGCTGAAATTTCGATTGTCTTACATTATTAACATTATTACGATACAATTAAGCGTAGTAATGTTTTATTTTATTTATTTATTTATTTTTATTTATTTATTTACTAACTCACAATTGTTATTACAGGAGTGGAGCCTAATACAGCAATGTGGCCACTAATGTAAAAAAGACAAATGGTTTAATGTCATCCTCTCGAATTCCGCCAATGTACAATTA